>OV049924.1:277745960-278345960 GCA_920104205.1 Eupeodes latifasciatus
CATGATCATGATGATGATGATGATGATGATGATGATGATGATGATGATGATGATGATGATGATGATGATGATGATGATGATGATGATGATGATGATGATGATGATGATGATGATGATGATGATGATGATGATGATGATGATGATGATGATGATGATGATGATGATGATGATGATGATGATGATGATGATGATGATGATGATGATGATGATGATGATGATGATGATGATGATGATGATGATGATGATGATGATGATGATGATGATGATGATGATGATGATGATGATGATGATGATGATGATGATGATGATGATGATGATGATGATGATGATGATGATGATGATGATGATGATGATGATGATGATGATGATGATGATGATGATGATGATGATGATGATGATGATGATGATGATGATGATGATGATGATGATGATGATGATGATGATGATGATGATGATGATGATGATGATGATGATGATGATGATGATGATGATGATGATGATGTGATGATGATGATGATGATGATGATGATGATGATGATGATGATGATGATGATGATGATGATGATGATGATGATGATGATGATGATGATGATGATGATGATGATGATGATGATGATGATGATGATGATGATGATGATGATGATGATGATGATGATGATGATGATGATGATGATGATGATGATGATGATGATGATGATGATGATGATGATGATGATGATGATGATGATGATGATGATGATGATGATGATGATGATGATGATGATGATGATGATGATGATGATGATGATGATGATGTGATGATGTTGATGATGATGATGATGATGATGATGATGATGATGATGATGATGATGTTGATGATGATGATGTTGATGATGATGATGATGATGATGATGATGATGATGATGATGATGATGTTGATGATGATGATGATGATGATGATGATGATGATGTTGATGATGATGATGATGATGATGATGATGATGATGATGATGATGATGATGATGATGATGATGATGTTGATGATGATGATGATGATGATGATGATGATGATGATGTTGATGATGTGATGATGATGATGATGATGATGTTGATGATGATGATGATGATGATGATGATGATGATGATGATGATGATGATGATGATGATGATGATGATGATGTTGATGATGATGATGATGATGATGTTGATGATGATGATGATGATGATGATGATGATGATGATGATGATGATGATGATGATGATGATCTGGTGAAAGCCAGATGTCAGGTCAAGTGTTGTGAACAATTTGGGTTCACCTAAGCGTGCTAAAGTGTTGGTTATGTCAGGAATTTGATAGGCGTCTGGGATGGTTATTGCGTTCAACCTTTTAAAGTCGATTACTAGCCTGTATTGTTTTTCACCTGATGCATTTGGTTTTTTTGGAATAATCCAAAGAGGTGAGTTATAAGGGCTTTTAGATGGTCTTATAAGGGTATGATTTGGTATAAATTGGATCGGAAGTAGTGGTTCTTATTTTTGCACGAGCACTCGTGTCTACACTGCCAGAAATCGGTCCAAATAGTGATTCATGTTTTCCTAATAAGTTTTCAATTTTATCTTGTTCATCGGAATTGGTTTGGATATTGTTTACTTGTTTAGAAACTTTTTCTTTAAGGTCAATTTTAATGTTTGAAATTGTAAAAGTATTATTTTTCCTATCTATTAGATAGATAGATAGATAAAAAATTTTATTTTCTGAATATTAACAATTTCATGGTTTTCGTAATAATATAAATTAAATGAATGACAATAACATATTATGTTGCCTGTCATGTTAAATTGTTTACTTAAGTAAGTTCAGCGTTGGATTAGTGTGTTTTTTAAGAATATTCATTAATTATTAGTTTTCTATACCTTAGAGCGTTTTTTAAATAATTGTAAAGTTGTAAATAGTTTTGGCCATTCAGGATTTCTAGGAACTGATCACGGTTAAGTTTTTCGCTTCCAAGGAATCTTTTTCTGTAAGTTCGGAAACAAGGACACACTTCTACAAAATGATACGTATTTTCAGTAGCGTCAAGGTTACAGATCGTACAAATTCCATCTGTATTATTTTTAAATGCTCGTGCATTGAGGTTGAGCAATCCACACCTGTACTTTAATACCATACTTATCATTTCACGCGAGTTACTATCATTGAAATAGTTTGGTACCTTAGCATAGTTCAAGTTGCAATGTTCATCATGGAATCGTGATTGTAGAGCTCTATTAGTGTGTTCCGACCAATGCCTTTCTACAAGTTTTTCACAAGTTTCTGCGTGCAGTGCCTTCCATTCAGACTTAGTGTTCCAGTCAAACTGAATGTTCAGATCGTTAAAGAGTTCTGACCATTTGTCAGCCCAGTAGATCTTTTTTCTCACGATGATATCCATAAGTCTTCTTGGCAGTCTGTTTTCAGGGAGCGTGCTTACCCTTTGGATGTATTTAAAGTGGAGTTTTAGTGTCGTAATATAAGCTTTTCTTAGTCCAGTTTCAATATTGAGAACATAGTTTGGCGTGTTATTAGGAAGGGAGAAGCATCTTTTAATGAAAAACCTTTGCAACTTTTCAACTTCGTCATTTTTTTTTTTTTTTTTTTTTTTCTTCCCCAAACTTGGGCACAGTAATTCATTATAGACTTTGAAGCAGCTTCGTATATTTTGAATTTATCAGAGTGTTGTATGTTCTTATTTCTGATAAAGTTTGACCAAGTAGCATTAATTGAATTCTTAGACATTACTAGCCTTTTCGTAAGATGATCCGTCCACGACATATTGTATGTGAGATTTACTCCTAGGTACTTGAAATTGTTAGATATTTTGATCTCGGTGTCGTTGTACTTCCATTTTTCTTCAGCTGCTCGACGTCCACCATTTCGAAAAATAACTATTTCTGATTTTGTTAGGTTCACATGCAGTTGCCATTTGGAACAATAATTTGCAAAGCTGTTTATCATTATCTGTAAGGAAGCAGGATTATCTGAGAGTAGCACTATGTCGTCTGCGTAAAGTAGAGCTTTTACCGATACTCCTTCCATAGTAACTCCTCACGGCAAATCAGAATCAAGGTCGTTTAAGAACAAGATAAATAGTAGAGCGCTTAGAACACATCCTTGTTTCACACATTGATTAATAGGGAAGAAGTCACTGATATGAGTGCCGTTCCATACTGTAGCAGTATTGTTGGTATAGAGTGCTTTAAGAATCAATACCATTTTTGTAGATATACCTAGCTGAGTCAGTTTTTAGAACAATGCGTTTCTGTTAATATTGTCGAACGCAGCTTTCAAATCTATGAAAAACGCATACAGTTTATTTTTCCGGTTAAGCTGAAGGCTTATAAGGCAGTAGAGATTGAAGATTTGGTCAGTGGTTGAGTAGTTTTCTCTGTATGCAGCTTGGAATTCGTTTAAAATATGATTTGCTTTGACCCATTGGCTAAGTCTATTCAGAAGAACAGTTGTGAACAGCTATATATAGTGTCCATAAAAGAAAGACCACGGTAGTTGGCTACATCCTTGGGATTTCCTTTCTTAAAAACAGGGAATATTATTGATCTTTTGAACGAGTTAGGAATTGTACCAGTGCGAAAGGTATCGCTGAATAGACGGTGAATTTCTAAGATTAAGTTGGGCGTTGCATTTTTGTAAAATTCAAATGGAATTCCATCGATTCCGGGAGCTTTATTATCCTTTGCCGTAGTAATAGCTGCAAGAACTTCGCTGATTTCAATTTCCTTATCAAGCAAGGGTATATATACAACTCTATTTGAAGCATATTCGAAAGATGTTTCTGTGGACAATGTTTGATAGAGAAGGTTTTGAAAGTGTGTTCTAAACTCTAATGTGTTTATATTTGCCGACATGTTGCTTTCGTTTGTATTGTTACGTATTTTCTTTGCCAGTTTCCACCAGTCACTTGTTGTCTTAACTGATACTAGTTGACTTGTGATATATTGATAATAATTACGCTGTTTTGCTGTGCATAGGGCCCTAAATTTCTTGTACTCATCACGGTAGAGTGTTCTGTAAACGTCAATATTGTATTTTCTGTACATCTTTTGAAACGATGGTTGTTGACTTCGATGGCCCACCGCTTAATCTCGACTTTTAGATTGGGATTGGTTTGTGTTAAACATTTTTTGATTTGACGTAGGTGGTATTTCTGTCTTCTTTCATTGTACGAAAGGTCTCTGTTGATAAATATCCTAGAGTTTCTCAAGCGATCTGTAGACGATAAAATTGTGCTTACATCGTTTACATTTCCTAGTTCGAAAACAAAAGCTGACGAGTTCTTGCTTGCGCTGCCAATTTTTCTGGTGTTGGTTGTTGTAACGGATACGTTGAGTGTTGAACTGCATATTTGCTCAAACTGCTGTTTTGCTTCCTGAGTATTGATCGCTGTTAGCCCATTTACAACAATATTTTGCCTTTTAGAGAATTTTTCAAAATCATCTATTTTTCGGTTTAGCAGAATTTCGTTCTCTTTAAGTTTCTTTATTTCAGATTTTAGAGTTTCGTTTTCAGCTTGAAGAGCGGTTAAATCATTTCTGATGGTATTGATGTCGTCTTTTGTTGCTATATTGGCTAGCTTTGAGTCAAAAAGTTCATTCATTTTTGGCATTAAAACGTTCATTAGGTTAGCCATTGTATTTTTACCCATTGCACAAATTTTCTTGTGGTTTATGAATTTATCGGAGTCAGGAGAAGTTTCTTTCAAAGATCTTTTTGGGGCTGTATTTTCCATTCGTTTCACTACTGTAACGAAAGTTGGAAAGTTTGGTTGTCGCTTTGGCTAAGCAAGTTTTCGAAACACTGGTGTATTGGTTGTTGTCTTCGGAACGGAAAAGATCAGATGAGCTTTTGAAATGGTTGTTGTCTTTGGAACCAAAATGATCGTGTAAGCTTTTGTGCATTTAAATTATATGAGGTGAGTTTAGGGAAGCTTGTTGTGGATACTATTACACTTATTGAGTGGGAGTGTTTTGTCTAATATTTTAAATGAGATTTTGTGTACTCACTTTAACAAATCAGTTGCAATTCTTATTCCCGCTTCAAATTCTCAGAGTATTTGATTGTACTTTCTCAGAGAATTGTAAATTCCAATTATTGTGATGAAACAAAGAAATCACTCAAATGCCGATTAAACTGATCAAATGTCACATAAATCAGAATACAAAATTGCTTTTTTATAATTCAAAAACCAAGAATTAAGGCTAAGAGCGCCAGCTCACTGATCAACAATCACTTCCGGATCAATTCTCACCACACTTCAACACCACTATTGCCTTTAAGTACGCTTTATGCAACAATCTATTAGGAGCTTCACCAAAACACGTCCAATCGCTACGCTGTTATATAAGTCACTCCTATCTATTATAGCTTCTAACTCTCCACAAATATATTTCCGCTGTGGTTTTCGTTTTAATTTCGCTCTGCACTTGGAGACCGCCGAAAAATTTCGTTTCGCATCAGCGGCGTTCTAGGCTTTAATGGAATAAAATTTGTGTTTACATTATAAATGTTATTGTTTATTTGTTTCAATGTTCAGTCACAATCAGTCAAAACTTTTTTTTAGCTATTTTAGTTACATTAGTTACATAAGTTACATTAGTTACGCAGAAAATGAGGTGTAACTAATTACAATTAGTTACGCGTAACTATATGGGTAACTTACTCGGAGTAACTTACGTTGCCAACACTGCCTGCAGGTCAACCCGGTAGGTCCTAATTGGTGGCACCTTCTCCTTCTTGGGCTGTGTTTGTTTCTGGTGTTGCTGCCAGTGTTGCCACAAGCTGAAATGAAAAGTCGCTAGGCCAACCCCTAAAAGTCGCTAGATTGGCTGAAATTCTGGAGACAAAAAGTCGCTAGAAGTCGTTAGAAAAAAATTGTAAAATAAAGCTCAACAAAAATTTATTTTAGAATAACTTTATTTTTGTTTCAAAAATTCAAAGTTATTTAACAAAAAAACTTAGGGCTAGAGTAACAAAAAACAAATAAAGGTAAAACAAAAAATAATTCAGTCTCATTGTTAATAGGTATTTAGGTATCTTGATAATCCTTAAATCTTTTGGAAAAAATACTTAGTATTTATTCTGAATCACATACAAAAAGATCACTATCGATTTCTTTAATATTCTCAGTTGCAAGAATTTCAACCTCATTATATTTAAATACATTTGTTTTTAAAACGATTTCTGGTAGTTCATAGGTATGACAGTTTTTGTTAAGTAATTCAAGCAGATATCGAATAAGAATAATAGAATTTAAAGTATTTGTTGACAATTTATTTCTGGTTTTATTTTTCACAAGGTTCATCGTACTAAAAATGCGCTCAACTTCAGCATTACAATGGGGAAGTGACATCACAGTTCCAGCTAGCTCAAATAATTCTTGATAAGTATTGACATCCGCTGCATCTTTGTACTTTAAAACTTCTCCCCAAAATTTAATACTATCATGCAGTTCTTTCCATTGAACAAAGTTAATATTTGTCCACTGCTTTAAGATCTTTTCTAGAAAACCTAAACTTTTAGCCAAATCAGTTATTGATCGATCTTTTACAGCTCTTAACGCATTTTGAACTGACAGCAATTGCATTTTTTCTAAAGAAATGTAATTGCTTGGAACCCTTTTTTGTATCTCTTTTATCAACTTAATTGTAAGAGAAATATAATTACTTTTTACAGCACTTATTAAGCTGATATCCAATTTAGATTCTACTATTTTAGATTCAAATATATAACCCAGGTATGGGTGTGTCAACAAATTGTTTTCAATATCGCAAATTAAATAGTCTTTGTCAGTCTTAATAACATCGGGAATAATAATACCGCTACATAGTGAACGCAGTAACAAAATTAAAGAATTTAAAAGTTCAAATGGATCACAATGTTCACCTTCAAAATTGTTTATTGCGGATTGAACTGTATCTAAGGTACTTTTTAAGAAAATAAGGTATAGACGATTGCTATACATTGAGTATAATTGATCTGCGGTGTAGCAATTACTTTTTGTCACACCAAAATGAAGTTTCAATTCTTCCCACTGCCCCAAAATTCTAACTACAACTATAGTATTTACGTTTCACAACTCAGAAATGCTTGGCTTCAAAAGTCGCTAGAAAAGTCGCTAGAAATAATCTAGCGACATCAAAATATTTTTTGTCGCGAAAGAAGTTGAAATGTCGCTAGATCTAGCGACAAAGTCGCTAGAATGGCATCCCTGGTTGCTGCTTTTGCTGCTGTTTCTGCTGTTGCTGTTTCTGCTGCTGCTGTTTCTGCTGCTGCTGTTTCTGCTGCTGCTGTTTCTGCTGCTGCTGCTGTTGCAGGATTTGTTGTTGCTGCGGCTGTTTTGTTTCTTCTTGTAGCCGTTGTTTGGCTTTTGTTGAGGTTGTTGGGCCCTCAACACTTGGGCCTGCTGTTGATATTGGTTTTGATTTTACAATCTCATAGGCGCAAAATTTTAGACGATTTAGTACGATGTTAAATCATTTTTAGTAAGATACTAGGTTAAAAAAAGGATTTTGATAATTTTAAACGAGTTTAGTATCGTACTATCTTCTTAACATTTTACTAAAGTTAAAATCAACAAATGGCTACTTTATCTTTTTAGTATCGTACTAAATCTGTATGACATATGTCATTTTTCTCAAATGTGACAAAAGGCGCAAAATTTTAGACGATTTAGTACGATGTTAAATAATTTTTAGTATGATATTAAGGTATGTTTGTTTTGTTTGCTCCACAATCTGTCATTATTTAGATGTGTTCATGTTTTTTTAATAAAATGGTTTTAGCATGATACTAGTTAGCAAAACAATAAAAAGTGTTTAAAATTAGTGAAAAGTTAATAGATTACTATGTATATAGTAAATTGTTAACTAGTATTGTGCTAAGGCCTTAATAATATGTTGTTTAAAATTTTGGGCCATAGTCTTTTAATATGGACTCCACACTGTGGACCCATGAAATATATTGGACGGCATTTCCGTCAAAGACTTGGAGATCTCTAACGCAATCCGGAAGTTTCCTTATTTCGATAAGGTCTTGTTCCGTTCTTGGAAGGGAAAGGTTATTGTTTAAGCTTTGAGGTGGTGTTACCCTACTCTCCACTTGACTCAGTCTATTATTAATTAATTTCATTTGTTCGATTTGGGCATTAACAGCCCCCTATAGTTGCCTAACAAGTTCATTTAAATGTTCAATTTCAGACATGATAGTTGGTTTTGGCGAGGAATGTGGGAATGGGAAAAGATGATAAGTATGTGATTTTATACAATTTTAATTTATATTTTTTCAATTTTCTTTTGTTTAAATTACTTTTTTTTGTTTTTGATCTTGCACAAATATCTATTTGCGTAACAGCTTTAAAGACTTCGACATGATTTTTTTATTTTAAATTTTTCTTTTTGTATAAAGTATATTTTTTAACACTTTTTTGAATTTGTTTGTAGTTTATATAAAATATAATGATATAATTATTATGAAATATAATATAATATGATAATATAGTTTTTATAAAATATAGGAAATATTTTTAATTCCTTACAGAAATAGCAGCATCGCCGGGATTCCGTTTAGTCCTTTTTTCGTTGGATACTCGGGAACGGGTTCTTCCACTGTTTGATGCGATCTTGAAGAGTTTCTTTAAATCTTCCTTCTTTGTGTATGAGACACGAACTAATTTTGTAGGTTTCGGGCTGTTTTTAAAGATTTCTGTATGGTGTTTCTTACGTTTACACTTTTCACAGAGTTCTTTGTAAAATTACAGTTTGTTATAGGTGGTTCTTAAGTTTACACCTTTCACAAAATTTAAGTTCTTACGCGAAGTACTAATTTTGTAGTTTTCCGGCAGTTTTAATGTTGCGCTTACACTGATTTAATTATAAGTTTCTGCACGGCGGTTCTTACGTTTACACTTTTCACAGAGTTCTTTGTAATTATTGCGTAAAAATACAGTTTGTTAGGTGGTTCTTAAGTTTGCACCTTTCACAAAAATTAAGTTTTTACGCGAACCACTTATTTTGTAGTTTTCCGGCAGTTTATGTGTTGCACTTACAATGATTTAATTATAAGTTTCAGTACGGCGGTTCTTACGTTTACACCTTTCACAGAGTTCTTTGTAATTATTGCGTAAAAATACAGTTTGTTAGGTGGTTCTTAAGTTTACACCATTCACAAAATTTAAGTTTTTACGCGAAGCACTAATTTGTAGGTCAATTTAAATATTGCACCTTACACTGATTCCTTTCAAATTAATTTTATTGTAATTTCTTAAAACTCACTTTTTAACCGTAGGTGGTTCTTGTGTTACACCTTATTTTCACAGTCACTATTAATCAGGAATCTTAGCACTTTAATTCAGGTATTGGTTGCTCGGGCGCCAGTTGACGTGTGAACTGCCACACGCTTTAAAAAAAAAACACATTCAGGTTTTGTGGTTGACTAAAGAGTGCCAATTTATTTTTATTTACCTATATTTATACACTTTAAAATTGCTTACGCTACGATTTATTGTTTCAAAATAATGCTTATGCTAAAGAAATTATTCAATTTATTGTTTCAAAATGATTCTTAGAATTACGAATGATATAGATAAAATATACAATTCAATACAAGTTTGTTATTTCAAGATAATGCTTACGCTACAGAAATTATTTAATTTTTAGTTTGTAGTGTGGTCCACAACTATATGGCAATTTTTTTTTTAAATACATGAAACGCCACCCCTTTAATTTGTTACACATACTGTGAAAATTATGTGTGCAAGATTTTAGTCCTTTAACTTATATATATAAGAGAGTGCTCAACGCATTTGAAGTTGAAATCATTTTTTTTTTTTTTTATTGTTTTTTTATTTTTTTTACTTTTATTTTTTTTTTTACATTTGTTAGTTTTTTTTTTAATTTTTATTTTTACAAACTTTTTTTTTTGCTTTTTTCATTTTCTTAAAACTATGGCTGACAGCTCCTTTTTAGAAATTTTAGTTGAAATGCTTTTCCGGTTTTGTTCTACGACATGAAGTAAAAATTGCTTTTCTTCCTCATTCTTAGTGAGTATCGTATTATAGTCTTCAAATAATTTTACACCTCTCTCCGCTGTATCATTAACAACACGCAAATTTTCCACGCAGTTTTTTCCGTGAAGGTAATCGGAGTTGTCACTCCAAGTCTCAGGAGGTAATTGCAAGAAAGAGCCCTTGATATCTAGAACTGAAAATGTTTTAAGCGTTCTTTGTGATACAAAAGCTTCCAATGTAGCCTCCAAAGTAAGTTTAGTGGAATCACCTCGTACTAAACGCTTACCACCATCAACATTTATTTTTTTTACTATGGCCGTTTTCTCACTATTCGTAGAATTTTAAGTTTTTCCAAAGAAGCAAGTCATTAATTAAATTTTTTCAAATACATGATGACGACAAGCAAGCCACAAAAGATTATGTCCCATCTTTTCCTCTAAGAGAGTGCAAGCTCCTTTTTGGGCACCGGTGTTTGAAGCAGTAGTGTCAAAGCTCATAGCGCGGACTTTATTTGTGATATCCCACAGTTGTATAATGTCAAAAACTGCATCCGATATTTGTTTCCCTGTTCCTGAGGTAAGTTTTGGTACGCCTAGTAGTTTTTCACAACCATAACCCGAGACAAGAATTGGAAGACGTTCTACTTTCTTACTGCCAGGTATATCGGGCATAAGTTTACCATCCCAATGTATTACAAGCGGTGAATCGATGTCAAAATTATTTTTTATATTGGAGTTGTATTCGGTTCTGACTTTTTTCCTTGCGCGTCGAATTGTGCTGCGAGAAATTGGAAGTGAAGCAGGATTGTAACCGAGGGCAGCAGACAATGGAATGATCAGTCGCATTGCTTCTCGATCGGTGATTTTATTACGATCAAGAGCACTGGTAACGTGTTTAGCAAATATACCGCTAGTAGAAGGCACAACATCAATAGAACTAGTAGCTCTACTGGTCTGTTTTGATAAAACCACTTTAAACTCATCATCAGACTTACCCTTTAATGTGCTTGCACTAGAAGTACTGGTGAAGCTGCAATCAAGTTCTAGTTTTTGACTTGACATCATGGAAGATGAACCGTTATTTTTAGAAGCAATTTCTCGGAGTTCTTGAGCTCTTTGTTTTCGTTTTATAGAACGTGCTTTGACCCTTTCTACCTTCTTGTCAATTGATGTCATTATCATCTTACGTTCTTCTCTTTGATCAATGAGAAATGCTTTCTCTTCCACAATTTTCATCAAATTCATGGCTCTTGAATGAGCAATGTCAAAGATCGGATTTGGCCCATACTTCTAAAAGTTCTTGCACAAGTACATTCGCCGAATATTTCACGTTTTTTAATTCATTTAATATATGGTGGTAACGAAGTAAGACTTGTCGAAGAGTAGAGAGTTGGTTTAGTTCAATATCTCGGCACCCAAGTAAAAAAATTTCGTTTTTTTTCCGAGTAGATAAATACATTTTGCAACACTTAAAACTTATGCAAGGTTGTATAGTCTCATAATAAGCTAAACGCGTTTTGAGGTTGAATAGAGCCTACATAAGGAAATTATTGTTATTATTATTTCGTAAATGTCATTTTGATTTCTCTCCATTTTTGAAATTAAAATAAAAACAATAATGCCTCTCCAGTTTAGCTCTTTTATCAATGATTTAAAGAATTTAAATCGCGTTTTACCGACTATAAGAAGGCGGAAAGTTTATAAAAAAAGGTTCAACCCAATGAGCCTAAGAAGAAGAATTTTAAAAAATATATAGATTTCCGAAAGAGAATATCATACAAATAATTGGAATTATTTTTGTATATTTTATTTGTTATGACAACAAGCTGATTTGATAGACAGATAAATGGAATAGATTGCTCCATTTTGCTACTTTTTTTGATATAAGCATTGTATAACTAAAATTTATAGCAGAATTTTTTATAAATAGGAATTTTCGAAACGTTACATAGAGCCTACATAAATCCTTATACATTGTATAACTATTCATCTGTTTAGCGAATTCTATTAAATAAGACTGAAAGTATACAATTCAATACAAGTAATTATTTATTTGGATTTGGGTTAGGGAAAAGAAAAAGAGGTTTGCTATGGGAAAGGAAATAAGGTGTCGTGTTAACGTGGATGTGCGCAAGTTTTCTTTTTTACACACTGAGTATCGAAAACTAACATACTGTGTTATTACACTCAGACTTTCTGTATGCTGCGTGTTTCGCATATTTTTTTTTGAACACACATCCCGTCAATCTCGCATTATTACACTTGGATGTTTTTCGGTTGCGTGTTTTTGACAGTTCTCTTTCATTGTTTGTGCTCATCCACAAAGTCAAAGTGTGAAAATAATTAAAGAAAACTGCACTTTTTATATAAAACTCAATACGAGAAACACTCATAAGAAGTAAAATGTCATTTGAAGTGATAAATAATTTATAAGATACTAGAGCAATGATTATTGACATCATGAATACGGATAATATTTCCCAAGCAAAAGAAAAAAACTAAATTGGATTAAAATCTGGAGAGAATCCTTCACATTCTTGACAAAAGAACTAAAATCAAATGATAAACCATGGTTTTTAGATTATATAACGATGAATGAAGCTAGACTCTCAATCATTCCTTCATTTAAATTAATTTGGTTATAAGATCTTTGCTCCACTTGAAATTATTGTCCGGTCGCATATTTCTTGTTTACTCGGAAACAGTAGAAACAATAATAAAGCAACCCCAAGAAAAAAAGAAAGGCAAGAAAGAGAAACGTCAAATATCATCCAAGAATCCTGAACCCAAAACCAGAGTATATCTAATAATGAGTAGGGACACTCTCTACACATATGCAACACCTACTAATACAATTAAAAATGAACAATAAAACAAAACAAAAAATTATTATGAGTGAAAACAGGTCAAATGTATCCATTTTAATCCTTACCTGACATAGCTAATGTTAGAAAGATACACAATCGGTTTTCCCAACACCAACACATACACCTTCGATCGTATGATACATAAACGAGGTCTTTTTTCATAATGGATTTTTAAAGGCGATCCAGTTCGATCACATGTGTGTGTGTGGTTTTGCTGTGCTTTTCATTAATTGAATGTGACCAGCCTCTACTCTTCTTTTATTTATTGTGTCACTTTTTTGTTTTATAAATTATACCTCTTATTTAATTTTTAAATAAATGTATCGTTCTGAAATATGAAAATTGCAACTTCATCTTTGTTTTGTTCTTCTAAAAACATAAAAAAAAGCTATGTTTAGCGTAGTATAAGAAACAGTATTTAAAACAGCTGGTAACACTAAAATGTAATTAGGGGTGGAATAGGAATTGTTTACATTTTTTCATAATGCATTTTTAAAGGCGATCTGGTTTGAATTGTATTCATTTGTGCGGAAGTGTTTCAGTGAGTTGAATAAAGGGTGACTTGTGTATCTTAAAAGTGATTGAAATAAAAATTAAAATGGGTAAACATTATTTAAAGTGTTTGGCATGCGGTCGAGAAGAAGAAGTTAATTCTAGTGTTAAATATTTTAAACTGCCAGAAAATATAGAAAGGTAAGCAATATTTGCTGTTTTGTTATTGAAAATGTAAAAATTGCAACGGTTTTTTTGTGTTGAGTACAAAAAATACATTTAAAATCTCTGGTTTTATAATCTCAGGCTATGATTATGTTTTTTTGTTATAAAAGATGCACGATCTGAACGCTTTTTTAGTTTGTGGTAGTAGATTGTGTGGTTTTTGATCAATTTAAATTTTGGTTGTAACTTCGCGCCCTTTCAGCGTTTTGTAAACACAATAACATCAACTGCCTGAGATTACGATCAGACTTAAAATACGGTTAAAAATAATTATTTTTTCTTTCTTCAGGAGAACAAAGTGGTTAAGTGCTATTTACAAACCACATAAGGGTGTGCGAAAATCATTTCTCAAAAGATATGTTTTCCGCTTCCAAAATTCGTTTAAAATTGTCGGCTATACCTGACTTAAATATTTTAAAAACCTTAACTGACACTGCAGAAGGTGAGACGAATAAAGGGAATATGAATACAACACAAGAAGACGAGAGTTTAGAAGTGAAAGTGGTTTCTAATCAAGAGCAATTGGAGTTTTTAGAGGAAGGAGTGGGCAAAATCCAAAGTGCTGAATTACTCGAAATCTTTGAAGCAGATGAACCGCTTAGCGAAATTATTCAAGTTGGAGAATCAATCGAAGCGAAAACCTCATATAGAGAGCATAAGGCAACGCAAACAAACATCAAGGAAACAGCCGAGGTATTTCAATTAAGAAAAGAGTGTAAGAATTTAAAAAAAGAAATTGAAATTTAAAAAAAAACAAAAATGTTCAGATGCTGCGTATTTAGAAAAAACAAAAAACGTTTTACCTAAAGAGTTAGCTCGAATTGTTGAAACTCATATTGCAAACTATAAAAAAACAGAAAGGATGGAGGTACTCTAACGAATTTAAAAAATTTTGTCTCAGCATATATTTCATTGCACCTAATGCATATTACTTCTTAGAGCATAATTTATGTTTGCCATCAAAAAAAACTTTAACTAGATTTACCAAAGATTGGCCTTCTGGACCTGGACTTCACAAGTCATTATTTAATGCGTTAAAGCTAAAAATACAGGTTTTACCAGAAATCGCCCAAAATTGTGTTATTTGTTTAGATGAAATGTCGTTGAAAACTCATCTTTATTTCAATAAAAATAAGGGAGCGATAATAGGATTGGAAGACGATGGACAGAATAAAACACATTTAGCTGCAAATTATGCCATTGTTGTAATGGTAAGAGGCCTTACTCATCGGTATAATCAGTTACTTGGGTATTACTTTGTCAATTCCTCTTGTCCAGCCAAGACATTGAAGGAAATCGTAGTCAAATGTGTTAATGAATTGATTGAAGTTAAAATGAAACCCAGGCTTGTAATTTCAGACCAAGGTGGAAATTTTATTGGTCTTAATAGACTTCTAGGCATTCCTTTGCACAAACCTTTCTTTTATGTTGAAAATACTAAAATTTATTACATGTATGACACCCCTCATCTTTTGAAATCTTTTTGGTGTAATTTCATGAAATATGACATTGTTGCACTTGGTAACAAGAAGGCAACTTGGAAAGATGTCATTGATTTTTACTTAAGAGACAAAAAATCTGCATTTAAAATGGCTCCAAAACTGACTGATGAACATATTTTCCCAAACAATTTTCAGAAGATGCGTGTTAGACTTGCTTCTCAGTCAATAAGTTCAACCGTTTCAGCTGGTATTTATACCCTTGCCAGTATAGGTGCTTCATCGTCAACATCTATTAACACTGCTGAAATAATTGAAAAAATTGACAAATTATTTGATGTTTTCATCTCATCCCAATTTAAAGCAAAAGCATCCAGAAGGCCATTTTTTGCAAGAAAGGAGCAAATAGATTTTCTAAACGAAATGAAAATTTTTTTTGAAAATATTACTTTTTTTGATAGCTCAATTAATGTGACAAAGAAAATGAGATTTATAAATGGATGGCAACAGAATATACATGCTCTAATTGATATTTTTAGTGACTTAAAAGAAGAAGGTATTACATTTCTTCTCACAAGAAACCTTAATCAAGATTGTTTAGAAAACACATTTGCTGTGTTACGCAATCGAGGAGGAAATAATAAGTTGCTGACTCCTTTTCAATTCACATGTGCTTTCAAAAGGTCGTTTGCGGCCAAGTATATGGAGGACATTACCCAAGGAAACTGCGAGCCAACTATTAATTTGGAACTGCCGCATATTGATATCCATATTAAATCAAACGAAGAAAAAAAAGACGAAGTAATTTACGCTTTTGAAACCGAATCTGACTACAAAACTGTTGATTTTGGTTGTCAAAATGCTTTTTATTATTTTGCGGGCTATATTTTGAAAAAATACCGTAACCATAAGTGTGAAGTGAAACTGAGCCAGCAACCTAATATTTCCTCCATATTCACAGATTTTAAAGAATTTGATGGTGCGAATTTAACACGACCACAACAAGATTTTTTAGATGCATTAGAGAGCCTCGAACAAAAATTTATAACTAATTTTCCAAATTTATATTTTTGTAATAATTTTGAAATGAAAATGTTTGATATTTTAAAAAATGAATTTGATTACAATTGCTGTAAGAACCAAAATAAGGTTTTTATTATAAAGTTTTTTATTCGAGTTCGAGTATACCATATCCTCAAGAATTTCAATGCAACTATGAAAAAATCTAGCAATAAGCATAAATATTTAAGCGTTACATATGTAAAACATTATTTTATAAGACCTAAATAAAATTACTCTAAAAAATGATATACATATGCCTTTATTTTTCGGAACACCCTATGCTACAGTCAAAAGAAAAATTCTTTTTCTTCCTTCTCTTTTACACTGTAACACTTCTTATAACCATCTATTTCTCGTGTTTGTGTGACATAGCGGTAATTTAAAATATGAACTCAGAACGAAAATTTGGAGAGTGTCCCTACTCATTATTAGATATACTCTGGTCCCTACTCATTATTAGATATACTCTGCCCAGAACTCTGCGGGTTGAGACTTTTTAAAGTATTTCTATTTCACTACATTCTCTTTCGCACTTATTTGGGTTTTTGTAAAAACGTCTGAGTGTAATAACACACATATAGGGGATATTTAAAAAAAAACTTATTTATACGCAATCAAATCATGGGTCAGAGCGTGCAGGTTTTCTTATTGCACACTGTATCTGTGTAAGAGTTAAGTGTCTGCTTACATGAGATGCAATTTTTAATAGAATGGAAAAGGAGCATAGAGTGAAAAAATTAAAGAGAGATCAATCGATGCGGAGTCGAATCGTTCTTGAGCAGGCAGTTTTTTTTTTTTTTTTTGAAAGTTAATGACTGTTGTAACGGCTACTCTGGTGCAGAATGCAGATTGTTTCAATTGTTTTTTCGCTTTTTTGGTTAATTAACATTAAATAAATAGCTATCAATTTTTAATAGAAGTGACGTATTTTGTGATAAGACAAGACCGGAATGTGGCTTACTCAGTTTACATGGAATTTTAATAAGTAACTGTCGAAGCCAAAGTTATGATAATGGTTGAAATATGAAAGGAAAAGAAGCGGGTGTTCAGAATCGAATTCGAACCTTAGAACCAAGAGCATTTTTCGTTCCATGTTGCTCGCATTCCTTAAATTTAGTGGTAAATGATGCTGCTCGGTGCTCATTATATGCAGTTAAATTTGTCGATACAATTCAATGTTTGTATAACTTTTTTTCAAGTTCCACAACGAGGTGGGATATTTATAAGAAAAAAAATTCCAAGTCTTACTTTGAAACCCCTTTCTGAGACTAGATGAGAGAGCAGGTTAGATGCATTGAGGCCTTGAAAAACAAATTAAGAAGAAATATATGAAGCCCTTATAGAATTAAGAAATCTAGAGGCAAAAAACATTGCAGAATCGTTAGGAAATACAATTTTTGATTTTAAATTTATTTGCTGCCTGCTAATTTGGTTTGATATTTTAGAAAATATAAATAAAACTACTAAATATTTCCAAAGTCCGTCCGTTAATCTGTCAACTGGCATAACATATTTAGAAAATACAAAAAGAGTTTGATTTTAATGCGTTCCGATGAAAAATTTAATGAGTAGGTATGTTCAATTAACCGAGCGTATTGTTAGTTCCCTAGAAATAACAAATATGTTTCCTGAAGCTTCATCATTGCGATCTCAACGGAGTAAAATACTTTATGCTGATGAATGGTCCTGAAACTATATTAGACCCGAAACAAAGATTTAAAGTTGATTTTTTTTTAAATAGTTGAAAGGGTTGAAAGACGTATAGTATCAATTTTTCATTTTTAAGTAACATAAGCTAAAAAAAAAATGTACGTGCTTTATGCCTCAATTTGCAGAATGTTTTAACATATGGTAGTTTTAAAGATTTAGATGGAGAAGAATTGTTTCAAGAGTTAATCGTAATATCCCAGCTTGTTACACCACAAAGCTCAAGTTTAGATGTATTAGTTTATGTGTAAAAAAAAATATAAAAAAGGGGCGCTTTCTACAAATTCTGCACAGGGTGTAAGTTTGGCTGGGGCCGGCGGCCCTGTTCAAGAGAACGCAGTTTTTCTAAACTTAAAATTATTAAAAATTATCTTAGGACAACCATGCCTCAAGAGAGACTGGTAGGTTTATCCATAATGTCCATTGAAAAGGAATTATTAAATTATTTAGACTTTGATGATCTCATTTCTGAATTTGCAAAATGTAGGGCCAGAAAAGTAAGTTTCCAAGTTTAAACGTTTCCCCTCTGCTCATTTCTTCGCTGCGTTTTACTTTATGGTTTAGGCCTACTGGGGATACCTCAATTAAAAACCGCATTGAAAGTCTTCCTCCTGGGTAATATTGGAAAGGCTTATGCTTGTGTATCAGTTTATGTGTGAAAATATAAAAAAGGGGTGCCTTCTACAAATCTTGCACAGGACGCAGGTTTGGCTAGGGCCGGCACTGTGTAGTGTGTATAAGCCGCAATCATATACATACATCCGTTTCCCTTCAGTGATAGAAATGCATACAACGCAAACTTCTAACATCATTGTTGTATATAATAGTTTTAACTAAAAATTTCGTGTAAGGAGAGCGACATCGCCCCCTTGAGTGGAGCCGGCTGGTCTTTTCTTACGATAATGTAATTTGTATGAGTCAGTTTATGTTTGTGGCTTAGCTTGGTTTCCCTAGCCATAAACACATCGCGACTAAAGTCTTTCAACAATTGAAACATATTTGTTCTTTGTTCAATTCTAATCAGTGAATTAACATTCACAGCTAGAACCTTAAGACGCGTCTCCTGCAGTGCGCTCATTATGGACTAAATTGCGCCACACAATTGCTCCGCTCCAGTGATTTTGTTAGAGGGCTTGTGCTCTGGTTTTTGATGCTGTAGTTGTTGTTTTTGCTGCACTGTTTTTGACTTTTTTGTTTAGCCTGTTGCTGCTGTTGTTGTCGTTGCAGCCGCTGTGCTTGTTTTTCCTTTATCATAGCTGCCTCTTTTTGTCGGCGTGTTTCAATTTTCATTTTCAAGTTACTGAGAATGGGCTAGACTCCACTTTCAGCTTTTTGAGTTGCGCCTCATAGTAAGCACTTGTGATAGCTTAATTTCTTCGATTTCTTTGGGGGCCTCAACCACTTCCATCCCTTCCCTTTTAGCTGCTCTGGTTCCGATAGGATTGCATAAGTATTTTTGGGTGACCTATAACGCCCTTCTTCACACTCGGAGACGTCCTCGGTGGTCTCAGAGTCGTCATACTCCGAGGATTCACTTTCTGCCGTCATGTCATCTTGTTGTCCTTCAGCTTTGTTTCATGGGAAGGTGCTTAGTTGCATTGGCTCGCTTTACTAATTTGGGAGTTTCTATCTTCCTCTTATATGCTGCTGACTGGTAAGGTAAATTACCTGATGTTATTGCGGTTATTTTTGGTACCGCTGCTGGAACATCGCCTATCGCCTGAGGTATTTGCAGAGGTATCTTTCAATACCCCTGCTTTCCTTTCATTTAACATTTACTTTTCTTCCCAATAAATAAAATCCACTATTTCTCGATAGTGGAAAAAAGGAATACTATTTTTGCTGGACTCAGCTCGGGACTCGAAGTTTGTCTTTAATAGATTTATTGCATTGGGTATATAGGGACGCGATTGGTCGCAAAATTAATAAAATTTAGTAATCTTGAAATAGTAGAGTATATTTATGGCGAAGAAACCATCAGTTTTAAAACGGTAATAACTTTCAAAAAAATAAGGTTTTTCGCGGTTTTGTCGATTTTTTGTATGTTGCGTTCAGACCCTAATGTCAAAACAAAAATTATGTATGAGATTAACATCATAGACACGGAAAAAATTGTGTCTACCGGATTTACGGAAAAGGCTTTTCCGTCCAAAGAAAGAACTATTTGACAAAAACAAAATGTAGAAAAAATAGTCAAGTCTTTGATTTTATTTGTAAACTCAATTTTCTGAAAAATTACTCACTTATGATAAATTATAACATTTTCAGACGCAGTCAATACAAATTAAAAAAAAATATAAATAATAAATAAGATGGCACAACCCATCTTAGAGAACAATTTCCTAATGTCAGAGATCGTAGGGACTTACAGTTTATATACCGATTCCAAGGGGCTAATTTAAAAAAGCACTTTTTATGACAACATTTAACTATTTCTCTTCGAGCATTTGTCAATTCCTCACAAGAAGCAGTAACCGTAAAAAAAATCTAGGTGGAACAGGCAGGTATTGAACCAAAGACCTCTGGAATGACAGTCCTACGCGCTAACCATCACGGCACGGGTACAACTAAATGAAACAAATTACATTTTTTTAATCCTCCTTGTTTTTATATGCCAGAATTTATAACCTTTTTATTCAACAAAAAAGTACAGATATTACTTTTTAAAAATAACTTACATATATTCACTTGATTTCAAACATGTAAATTTTTAAATGACACTATATAACAAAATATTTTTTGTCACCAGGTTGCGATGACACTGAAAAATTCAATAAGATATCATCATCATCAGGAATTATTCTAGGAAACCACGGGATCATATTAACTACGCTTATATATACAAGTATTATTAGCTTTACGAATTAAAAACAAAATAATTTAAAAATTAGATTTATAAATACAAATAGCATAGCAAAAAATAAAAACACAAATTTCCACAATACACAATGTAAAACAAATAATTGTGAACGAGCAATTTGAATGCTTTATATTAAATTAAAATTTTATTTTATACTATCAAAAGATTGTGAAAACTACATTTAATACATCTAAATCAATTTGATAATGGATCACTCTTTCCAAAACATAATAAAAAATGAAAGAATAACTTTAAACAAACATTTTAATAAGAAAACACGTTATTAATTAATTAAACGAAATGAGTTTAGAACCTTTAAAAATGATACCAGTTTATTAAAATTAAATAAATAAGTAATAAGCAAAACGAATTAGAATTTTAAATCATTGAATTGGAATTTTACAACCATTATTATAATTAAAACAAAACATAAAAATACAATAGTATTGGTACAATGAATTACTTTAGTTTCCATTGAAAAAATTCAGAATATGTTTTATATAGGTAAATATGTATTTTTAAGGCTTTTGTAATCTGAATTATGTATCTTCGAGTGACAGACAGTGTTTAAATGAATTGAATTACAATAATTTATTAATTATTTTCCACTGCAGAGGGGCAGCATGTATTTTGAATTTTAATAGAATCACCATAAAATGTAATCAAAATTAGTTAAAAAACCCTACAGCAAATAATTAAAACACAAACTGCTATCAAAAATGTGGCCACATTTTTTATTTCTTATATAATGTATTTTAAACCTCGAACCGGCCATTCATGACACAAACACAATAATAAAAACTGCATAAATTGGGGTTTGCACAGGTAACTTATGTGCAAATAACTGCACAAAAATCATAACAATTTTGATTTCTACTCTAGCCAATTTGCGCAGTTATGTTGTGTCGTGAACGGCCGGCCTTACGAAATAAATGTATCAAAAAATTAAGACTTCTGAAAGTTTAAAATTTTGCGACTTAACACATTTTTACTCAAAAATAATTTTAACTAAAGTGAATATTTAACATAGATATATAAAGACGTAAAAGTCTTGCATTTTTCAAATAAGATTAGTTGCATAATGGAATGTATATGGAATGCTGGGAGTAATGTATCATCTACTTCTCCAAATTGAACTTTTAAATCAAATTACCGATTTTCATTTCACACATCGATATGGTAACTTGAAACAATGTTTCGCAATTCTCAGCATAGGTATTAGGTAAGCCTAGTTCAACACTTTTTTTTTGCACAAAAAAAAAAAACCAAGGTAATAAGTAGAATTTGGTTGTTTTCAATTTTTGTTAGTAGATATATAGGGTGATTTTTTAAAACTATAGGAAATGTCTTTATCTTTGAATCTTTATTAAATCTTTATTTGAATCGATAGTACGGTCCATATAATTTAATGTTTGAAGATTATTTCATGCAAATGTTGACCTTGACTGCGCCTCAAATGGTCCATCCGCTTAGTCCAATTTTGGCACACTTTTTCCAACATTTCGGCCGGTATCTCACGAATAAATGCTTCAATGTTGTCTTCCAATGCGTCAATTGAAGCGGGCTTGTCTGTATAGACATGAGCTTTAACATAGCCCCATACAAAATAATCTAATGACCTTATATAGCACGATCTATGCGGCCAATTGACCGGTCCCGAACGTGAAGTAAAATGTTCACCGAACTCGCCTCTCAATAAGTCAATTGTTGCGCGTGCTGTGTGGAATGTGGCACCGTCTTGTTGAAACCACATGTCATGCAAGTCAAGCTCTTGCATTTTGGGCAAAACAAATTTGGATATCATCTCACGGTAGCGCTCACCATTCACAGTTACGTTACGATTCGCATCATCTTTGAAGAAGTACGGTGCAATGATGCCAACAGCCCATACAACAGCTGATATTCACTCTAAAATCGACAATTCTGCTTGCTGCGATGAACTTTCTCAACAGAGCACGCATTTTGATAGTAAAATTCAATTATTTGCAAGCGTTGTTCGTTTGTAAGACGATTCATGGTTAAATTATAGACCAAACTGAAGATGTTTGACAGTGAAACAAAACACGAAACGTGAGTCAGCTGTTTAAACCAGTGTTGCCAAAAAGATAATAGCTAAAACATAATTTATAACTTTTGTGTTGTTAAAAGTTTCCTGTTTTTATATTGATTGGATAGTATTATTATGAAGAGGAATGAACGGGCGATATCTGAGCAACCGTTATTGAACAAATACTTTTTAAATTGCGGGGAGTGTTGAATGGGGAAATAGGGAATACAAAATATTGTTTTATTATTCATGCTTGCTCATAGGAGGGGGCGACTCCGACACTAAAGTGGCCTCGTGTGCACAAGACCAGCACAGAGGCGTAGCGTGGGGAGGGCGGGGGGTGCGGTCCGCCTCGGGTAGCACGTTCCGGGGGGCGGCAAAATTGGCAAACAAATTTTTTGAGTTAAGGTAAGCTTGATTGAAAAAATTTAGAATAAGAAATAAAAAAATGCCAATAAATCATTTTATCTCTTCTCAAAATTTTGTATGCGAGATAGTGAAATTAAATACTATTTTTTGCGGAAATGGGTTAAGCTAATCCTTTTCCTTTTAATGGTACGCAAGTGTTTTTATTCTTATATAATATTTAGGTACCTATTTATTGCGGAAATGGGTTAAGTTAATCCTTCTCAAAATTTTACCTATTGTAGATGACTACATATGTTGATTTTGCTGAGGGCGGTCATTGTTTTTAAAATTAATGTTGTGCGCGATAATAAAATTATTTAAATTATGCATTTTTTTATTGCAGACCATATTTTAGCAATGACTTCAAGTAACGGGACGACAATAACATATAAAATAGCATTTGCAGTAGTAAAGCATTTCATTCTTAAACAGTGCGTCTATTTGAATAGTTCATATTATTGTACCTGTAGTTTAAACAAAAATTTAATTCCAGAAAAGTGAGTACCTACTTATTGTGTTAATATTAGTTATCAATTTCAATTGTTCTTTTACATTTAAAACACAAGATTTAAAAACGGCTTATCACTAAGTTTATCAATATTTTCTTTTTAAGAACAAAAATGAAAAGAGTCAAAGAAATTGGTGGGTCATATCGTAATAAGAGGAGAGCCAAATTGAAAATTATTAAAAAAAAATGAAGGGGCCTTACTTAAATACGTAAAGATTTCTGTTACTGAGACGCCAGATGCTACTCCTAGCTCAAAAGCAAGTGCAAAAAGCCAAATACTACTCTAATGTATTTGACAGCACACCAGACATTTCACATAAGGACCAAACAATCCAATTTTTAAGATACGTTGTGATTGATAATCAGGAAGTTCGTGTAGTGGAATCCTCTATAGAAAAATTGAATTTGTACCTCGCTCCAATCATTCGTTGAACCTGGTTTGCCTTCACGCTGGTTCCGTAAAAGCAAGTTCAGTGACTTTTTCGGCACATTTGAACGGTGTTATTCTTTTTTTTCCAAATCCACACATCGCTGGGAAGTTCTGATAAAAGCTACTGGAAAAAGTTTGAAGAGGTTACAAGATACGCGATGGAGTGCAAGGGCTGATGCTGTAAATATGACATGGCATCATTATAAAGAGAGTCTTCTTACCTTAGAAAAACTAACAGAAACATGCAATTGTTTTCAAAATCTTTTTGTAACAAAGAAGTTGAGTATTTAAGCAACATTATGTGAATTGACAGGCGAAAGTTTGAGCACAAGAACCGATGCAGGAACTTTGCTACTTGCGATGCAGTCGTTTTCCTTTCTTTGTTTCTTGGACTTGTGGAAACCAGTTCTTTTTGAAGTGAATGACGCACAAAGATATCTACAAACGAAAGGGCTTGATATAAGACTCTGTGCTGGAAAAATACATGCTTTGGAGGACATTTTATTAGAAAAACGAGAGCAATTTTCGTTAGACTCAGAAGACCCTCAATGTAGTCTGAACCATGCTTTTGCTGAAATAGTCGTACAATAGCTTCAGCTGGAACGACATCGACTGCAATCCTTCGTTGATCCCACAGAGTACAAAACTAAACTAAGTAATGCGGATCCACTTGATTTATTAAAATTCATTGTAAGATCGAAGCTTGAGGATTTTGTACCTAACACCATAATAATGCTCAGGATATTTTTAAAATTGCTATTAGTAATGAACGCTGTGAAAGAAGTTTTTCTTAACTTAAATTAATTACAAATTATTTATGAGCACCTTAAGACTTACCAATCTCGCAATCTTATCAATTGAGCGAGATGTGTTTGAACTCATTGAAATTGAAACTGCAAATGAGGATTTTACAATTTTAAGTATTGAGATTAATGTCTTTAGTTTGTTATTTAATTGAATGACTATTAATGAATTTATACTATTCTTATAATAAATATTATTAAAGAATAAAAAAAACGATTTTTGTCATTTTAAATATGTACTTACATATATATCTTTATATAATTCCCACGTTCAATAAAACTAAGTTAATGTATTAACACCTTTTCACAACTTTTTTATTTATAACCTGTGCCCTGTTATCTTCACCAACAGTTCTAAGGACTAGTGTCTACTTAATTTTCTTATTCTTGAAGTTCGTCATGTCAGGGGCGGCAAAAATGCCCACCCTGCTCCACTGCACCAGCACTTCCCTCAATCCTATTAACAATACATGTTTCAGTGACGTTACGATTAGTTTGCATAATGGAATGGATATTTAATGCAGGGAGAAATGTATCATTTCTCCCAATTTAACTTTTAAATCAAATTACCGATTTTCATTTCACACATCTATATGGTTACTTGAAAAAGTGTTTAGGTTAGACTTGTTCGACACTTTTTTCTGCAAAAAAAAAAAAACAAGGTAATAAGAAGAATTTGGTTGTTTTCTAATTACTCAATTTTTGTGAGTAGAAAAAAATATAAAAAGTTTTCTCTTTTTATATTGATTAAAATAAATAAATTGGGTGGCGCAACAGTCCGTTGAGAACAAGGGCCTAGTGACTTACAATTCTCAACCATTCCTGTGTTCGAGTACTGTTGTCAGGGGTGAAGGGGACCTACAGTTTAAAGCCGAATCCGAACGGCTAATTTGAGAAAGCACTATTCATGACAAGAATTACTCTTGTAGAATTTGCAATTCCTCGCAAGAGGCAGTACCGGTGAAAAACTTTAGATGGCATAGGGGCATGGATGCTTCGAGAGAAAAATTCTTCGGGTGATTTTTGGTCCCGTACGCATAGATGGAGAATGGAGGAGAAGGTATAACGACGAACTGTACGGGCTGTACAGCGACACTGACCTAGTTAGCAGAATAAAAGTCCAACGGCTTAGATGGCTGGGTCATGTAGAGCGAATGGACATCAACGCACCAGCCCGGAAGGTCTTCGAATCCAATCCCGATGGACGGCGCAGTAGAGGAAGACCGCGACTCAGGTGGCGCACTCAGGTGGATGAAGAATTGAAGACCTCAACCAACTTGGCGTGCGAAACTGGAGACAGCTATCTAGGGACCGAGCTGGCTGGAGACGCATGTTGGTTGAGGCCCAGGTCCGCTCCGGGTTGTAGCGCCACCTTAAGTAAGTAAGTAAGGGGCATATTCGTGGCTGCAGTCATTAACAAAAACGATGCTGATGGCACAATTTCGGCTGATTATTGGAAGTTCGTCAATGTTAAGCTCTCGGGTGGCTTTTTAAGTATTTTGAGAGAGCTTCTCATGGTTTGTGGCGATCAGAGGTCTTGTGACATGGCTGTCAGCCGGTTAGGTGAAGTTTGGACAGGTGTGAAGCTCGAGATTGTTGCTAGGGAAGACATCCCTAAAAGCCCGAGCCCGCGTTTGGATTGCAATCGAACCTCCTGGTATCGATTGCATTCTCGAAATGATCAAGGTGTGCAATCCATCCCTGCCGACTCATAATTGGAAGATTGTCAAGTTCGACGAAGTGAAGGGTCTTTATAGGAGTGTCATTGTATTACTCAATAAAGAATCGCTTGGTCTTCTAGCGCTGACCAAAGGTTCGATTAATTATGGGGTTGAAACGATTGCCATTCGAATCTATAAAAATATCAGGCTATCGCAGATAACGGGCCTCTAGAAGCACTCGAAGGCGAACTCGTGGTTGGAAACACTCCATCATAGAGATTTCATTATGGTTGTTTTCCTTGACATTGAAGGCGCTTATACCAACGTAGACACATCTGCACCCACATCTGCACTATCATCTCTAAACCTAGAGAATTCGCTTGGGGATTAATGCATTGAATGCTGAATATCAGAATAATGAACTCAAAATTGGGCAACTCTTCTGCTAGAAGATTAATTAGTATAGGGACACCGCAAGGTGGTGTTCTATCCCCTCTCCTCTGGAACCTGGTGATAAATGAAATCCTAACTGGTCTGGATGCGGAGGGTTTCAGAGTGATTGCTTATGCGGATGACATTTCTATAGCGGTTTCAGAAAAGCATCTTAACAACCTAAAAGAACTCTTACAAAATGCCCTAGACAAACTAATACTTTGGGCTGATCGGTTTGGACTGGACGTTAACCCACACAAAACCGTATTATTCTTATTTTTGAGGAAATAAAAAATTCCATTTGTTAACACCCAGTATATAAGAGGAATTCAATTAAAGCTCTCAGATGAGGTTAAGTACCTGGATCTCATTTTAGACAAAAAACTAAACTGGAGACGCAATTTAAAAGAAAAAGTCAAACAAGCTACTGTAGCTCTCCTTTCTTGCAAAAAAAGCTATTGGTAATAAATGGGGCTGACAACCATGAAATACGCATTGGTTACACACATCGGTTATCAGACCGATTTTAATATACGGTGTGGCAGTATGGTGGACTGCTTTAGGAAAAGATATAAACCGCGACAAACTACATAAAGTTCAACGTTCAAGCGGATCGCTTCGCACGACCCCATCTGCGGCACTGGACACCCTATTCTACTTAACACCTCTTGATATATTAAGCAAACAAATTGCATCAAGCTCTGCTATTTGCCTCAAAGCTTCGTCGCAGTGAGTTAACAACAACATTGTCTAATTCGTAATTCTTAAGTACTCAGAATCAATTCCAAAGTACGCAGACTACACCATCTCCCAACTGAAATTCGACAGAAACTTCCTGATTCCAGATCTTTCTGGGAGGATGGGGCATTCCTGGAAGACGACTCAGTACACTTTTATATAGATGGATCAAAAAAATGAAAAGGGTTGTTAACGCCTTTTCAATCATTAAAGCGTGTTCCAGGCGGGACTTTTGGCAAAAGAAGTCTTGTCCTGGCTTAAAGAAAACGTGATATCAACATCTAATTTTTATAATTTCTTAGATAGTCAGGCCGCTATAAATTCTCTGGACTCTGTCTCTACAAGCTCTATAACCGTCGATCATCTCTAATGGAGATCGCACAACAGTTTAATATTCACCTTTGCTGGATGCCGAGCCTCAAAATTCGTGTGGTATCACAAAGGGCCATTAAGCTGGCCTAAGGTCATATAACACACAGTCAGCAATAATAAGCAACAAACAAAGGTATGCCACCCACTGTGACTACACCACATCGGGATGTTCCCGATGTTCATCCATCCTCCTGCTTTATCCAAGCAGTCAGAAACAAGTAGTCGCAGTAGACAGTCGACGGCACTCCGCATCTGATTTCAGCTGGAGAGATTCTGCTTATAACATGTAATTAAATAATTGTAATGTTTTTTGTATATAGCTTTAATTATAATGATTCAATATATATTTTAAGAATTTCGTTAGTCTATTTGAGATTGTAAACTCTAATTGATGTTAAATAAATAAATTCCATTAACAGTATGAGACTACACGGAAAGAAATACATTGCGAATATTACAATGTAGGTATGGGTGTGAACGCAAAAACTGTATGGCTTAGAAGATTTCCATTGGATAAAAAGTTGTAAGCATAGTTAGTTTGGCCATACTGGAATAGTAACGTCGACAATAGTTATAGCCGATACGCCAATACCAGTATGGGAGTCAGGCCCATACTGACTGGCGGCATGTACAACACTCCTAGCAGAAATGAATGGACCACCATTTTAATTAATTAATTTAATTAGTTAAAATTTTTACTCAAGCTAAAAGCTTAAGTAAAGAATATATTTCACTTTTATACCTAAAGTGGTATATATTATATTTAATTCATTTGTGGAGTTTAAATACCTTTAAACTACATCACCATAGGTAATTCCAAATAAAATTTGTGTGAAAACGTTAACAACAAAGTTATGTTTAATACTTTATCTTAGCACCTGACAAAATAGAAGAGAAACTAATGAAAAGGGTCACTTGCGTTTGTCCTAGCTGATATTGCTAAACCTCAGCCAGATCTCAATAAAAAAGAATCAAATCCCATTGCGTTCAAGGCTAACTTCTCTTAACCAGATCGATAAGCCAGATCGCTAGGTTAGTATCGTTCAAGCACATGTCTTTTTTTGTTTTTCTTTTTTTTTATTATATAACTCTGTGTCTTAGGTTTGCGACAAGACACCTCGGCCAAAGCACGAGGATCGATATTCTCATTGCTTATCACCAGCTCAGATTCGTCCAGCAAACAGGTGGTGATAAGACCAGGAATCTCTGCTTGCCCCACTGCTTGTGCCATTACAGTGGGAAAGCACATGGTCAGAACAAACCTAAAGTGAACCCCTGTCATTCCACTACCGCTTGTAATAAATAGTACATTCATCACATATATTTTAAGACCAATTGATAAAAGGAAGCTGATCTACTCTCCCGCATCAGCGTTCGCGCTATAACCACTACCATTACATTACCATCATCATAACTTTTAACCAACATAAATTAGCCTAAAATACCAAAATGTGACAATCATCATCATCCGAGTGATCATCAACAAATACTTAAATAATTTAATTAAAGTTAAAGTTCAATTTTATATAACCAGAAAAAGAACGTACAAATTAACAAGTTCTTGCATTTCACCAAACCAATAACTTTCCTAGATCGGACATCAACAAAGCTGCTGTGCACATCATCTTTGGAGAGTCGGTGAGTACAAAAAAAGCGTTTTTTTTTATATACATATGTACATATATTGTGAATTTTTAAATTTGAATTGCAAACGGGTTAAATTGAACGTTCATACATTATAAAGTGAGATACATTTTATAGTTTGAGTACAAAAAAAAAGAGAATTTGTATCTGAAATCGGATCATCCCTTAAATTTAATTTTAAATTTTCTTTCATATTAATTCTGATTGAACATTGAACAATAAGATTCAATTTGTGTTTTCTGAGAGTGAGAGTGGGAGTACGACAGTATATAACAAATTTCTTTTGAGTGAAACAAAAACTTTTCTCTTTACTCAATAGAAATATAAGGAAGTTGATTATTGAAGCAATTTTTTTGCTGTAGTTTAGTTTAGCTCGTACTTCTCACTCGATCTCTGATCACGCTCAAGTTCAATACAAAAAATGTATAATTAAGTAAAAACTATAAAACAAAAAGTAAATTGAATTATGTATACTTTTCGGAACTAAACTGAATAAATTTTGTATGGATTTAATTTATTTCTACAAATTGAGTTTTTTTTTATAAATTTGAGTCCTTTCTTGTAAAGTTATGATGGAGTAATTTTGATTCAATTAAAGTGCTAAGGGGAAGGAAAAATAGTGATGTTCATAACGTTGAGTAGATGTAGTTAGGCAGTGCACTACATTAGCTTAGGGTTTATTAAGAAGACAATTTGAGTGACTTAATGACCAAGGAGTTTCTGAATAGAAACAGTGGGTGGGTTTACACTCAGGAACACCAAATTACACCCAGGGTTCCAAATTATTTTTAGAAAAAATAATAAAAAAAGGAGAATAACTTCAAATAGTTTAGCGAATATACCTACATAGGTCGTGTTCAATATCTTCACAATTTATCGGCATGAAGTAAGTGAATCGGTAGTCTGTAGCAACGAGTACAAGTACCCCGCCCACCGACGAGCTGGTCAAATGGTGAAGCAAGCATGCCGGAACGTACTTTGTTGCTCGGACACTCATTTAACATCTCACGAGCTGACTCAGGGAATCCTGTGGTCTTGAGGAAGCCTTGAGGGAAACCATTTACAACGTTTGGTTAAATGAGAACAGCTAAATTCGTTACACAGGTGGCGTCCAGAGTGAGGCTTCGAATAATTTTCAATAAAAAGTAGTTTTATTTCAACTCAAAACAATTAAATAATTTTTGATTAGACCTTAACAATTTTATAATTAAATTGAAGTCATGTCCAAAGTTACGGTTCATGGACTGTACTTTTTGAAGCAGTGACCGTGTTATTATAATCATGCTATTATTTATGTGAATCAATGTCCGGATGATATTTTTGTACATCATTAGCTACAACCTCATCGACTGTTGCGTTGATCACATGAATACATAGTTTTGTTACGGTTGTAAGTTAAGTGAAAAGCATCAATGACCGGGAGGTATTCAATATGAGATCGTATAGATTTTACTCCGTCTGCAGCGCTGATGCTTAAAATTTAACTTATATCAAAATCTATAAATAAAAAATTTTTTTTTGAATCCCACTCAATAGTTTTGAAAATTAATAATGTTATTCGCAAAAACTGTTTACATATTATCGAAAATGCTTAGCAAAAGAAGCGACCTAAATATTAAAGATACAAGTTTATCAAGTACTTAGCTGAGTTAATTGTTTAGCGATTTCGTAAACTTATTTATTTTTCTAAATTCTATCGTTTTATGAACATTACTAATTTCTCTCCCAAGCACATATGATTTATTTATTTACCACTTTACAATTATTTTTAAAAAAAGTCGTGAAAAAAAAACATCCATATTTTTTTTTTTTTAAACACTTGAATAATCCTATCAGATATTTCACGTTAACTTTTATTTTTATTGATTGCGAAAATACTTGAGCGAAGTTTCGTCTCACTTAAAAAAAATATTCATAATAGAAAAAAAAATTAAAATGGTACCAACCAGAGATAAATCCCAAGACAATTCTAACAAATCAAAAGAAAAACCTTTAAAAGTTTCTTCTAGAAACCCACGTCAACGAAATACTGACGCAAGTACTTCGAATATTGATTCTTTAGCTAACAATGAAGCCGAAGATATTATTCTATCTGTTCAGGAGCAACAAAATCCTTCAGATGGTCAATTTACTGATCGTCAAGATGAAGTTCCTCCAAACGTTTCATTTAATGAGAGCTTACAGCGATATATAACTAATATCGTAAATGCAACCATCGGCTTAAGTAGGGCAGAAGACTTACGTGCTAGAAAGGCTGAGTATGAGGAAGAGAGAACCAAAATTAGGGAAGAGATAATTTCAACAATTAGGGATAATTTAAGAGTACCAACTCCAAACGGAGAAGTGGGTTCGTTGCATGGTATAATAAACTCTGAAGAGCATAGTACCTTCAACCCAAATGCGAGGCCAGTTATTAATAACCACCCACCAGACCATATTAGTGAAAACGCTCAAATTTTTTCGAGTCAAATGAATGCACTTGATTTAAATGGTACTAGTCCCAACCCGAGTCGAAATGTATCACAAGCTAGCTCTAGTCGAGCTCTTGAATTTCACAAGTGGAGCTTGAAATTTGACAACATAAGAATGACGGTGGATGACTTTCTTACTCGTTTAAAAAGGCTCAAAGCAAGTTATAACGCTTCATGGGAAGACTTGTTTCTTCACTTCCATTTGTTCGTTTCAGGAATTGTCGAAAGTTGGTTTTGGACGTTCCTCAAAACAAATCCAAACGCCAATTGGCAAAGTCTAGAATTTGCTCTAATTGAACAGTACAGAAGTATAGAAACCGACTCTGAACTTTCTCGCAAAATGTTCGATCGACGTCAGGGTGTATCTGAAAGCTTTGATGATTTTTATAACGCCATCTTAGTAATGAATGCTCGTTTGCGTATACCAAAATCGCGACGAGAACTCATTGACCTTATAAAGCAAAATGTTAAAAAAAGAACTGGCGAACTTCTCATAACATTCAACACACAAAGCTTAGCCTAAATGGTTTATGTGTGTCGATCAATTGAAAAACATGCGCAACAAAATGACAATCTCAAAATAAAAGCTTTTCAACAAAATAATCCCAAGAAACAAATTAATGAATTAGAAAATACGTTTCAAGAAGATGATCAATTCGATGTAAACGCTTTGAACGTTTCACATAACCAGTCAAATTATGTTTGCTGGAATTGTAAAACGAAAGGACATTGCTTCGTCCAATGTCCGAGCCCACAACGTAATTTGTTTTGCTGCAAGTGCGGTATGGACAATACAACTACACCGAATTGTTCTAAGTGTTCGGGAAACCGGAAGCGTGGCAATTCGACGACCGGGGAGTTTTGTCATCCGAAAGAGAACCCGGATCAAAAATAAAAAATCAATTTGATAAATCTTTTCAACCTGACAGTACTTTCTCACCTGAATATCCGAAAATTCCTGAATGTAACAATCAATCTGACTTATCGAAAACACATAAGACACTAGACAAAACTAACCAGATTAAAATTTTAAAACGAGATATCCTTCCAAATGAATCAACCATATCTTTAAAACAGTCTCTATCACTTCATGATAGATTACAAAATTATTATGAAACTCGTAAAAGAATATTTGGTCAAACACCACCACACATCCGAAAACTAAGAAACCGTTTTAAAGATAAGAAAAAGATTCATCGTGGAATCTGTGCAACCACACTCTGTGACACAGAAGATCCTAGACCTTATGCTAGCATTTCCATATTTGGAAAAACTATGCTCGGTCTATTAGACAGTGGTGCGAGCATCAGTTGTCTTGGATCTGGATGCATGCAAATATTACAAGATTTAGGACTACCATATAAGAAATTCAATTCCAATGTAACAACTGCAAGTGGCCAACCACAGAAAATTGTTGGCGAGATAATTACCAAATTGACATATAAGAACATCAGTAAAGAAATAAAATTATATTTAGTACCAACTCTAAAACAATCGTTATACCTAGGTATCAACTTTTGGAGACTTTTTGAGATAGCACCTCAAATTATATCCGAAATTTGTCCCATACGGCTCAGGCAATGTGACACAAATGCTCATGAGTTGTCAGCTAATCAGGACTATGAAATTGAAAAAGCCATTAGTTTGTTTCCGTCCTACGCTAAGGAAGGGCTGGGTCGGACCACACTTGAAGAACACACCATTAACACGGGCGATACGGAGCCAATTAAACAGCGAAGTTATCCCGTGTCACCTGCCATTCAAAAGCTTATGTATGCAGAGTTGGATAGGGTGTTAGCTATGGACGTCATAGAAGAAAGTGAAAGTGCTTGGAGTTCACCTGTAGTTCTCGTACGTAAGCCTGGAAAAAATCGCTTATATTTGGACTCCAGAAAACTTAATAAAGTAACCTGGCAGATACCTCTAGCTGAATCGGCAAGGGAAAACACCGCCTTTAGTATACCTGGTAGACCCTTATATCACTTCAAAGTCATGCCTTTTGGCCTGTGCAATGCGGCACAACGTTTATGCAGGCTGATGGACAAGGTGATACCTAATGAATTAAAACAAAACATATTTGTTTATCTGGACGATCTACTGATTGTCTCAGGAACGTTTGAGGAACATGTTCAGATACTACGCACTTTATCTGCACTTTTGCGTAAAGCAGGTTTGACTATAAATCTAGAGAAGTCAAGATTTTGTTTTAAAGAGCTTCGGTATTTAGGTTACATTGTTGGAGGAGGCTGTATTAAAACAGATCCAGACAAAGTAGCGGCCATACAAGAATTTCCGACACCAAAGACACCTCGACAAGTTCGAAGGTTTCTAGGACTTTCCGGATGGTACAGGCGTTTTGTGCCAAATTGTTCATCCCTGACAACCCCAATAACGAATACTCTTAGGAAGAGCAAGACCTTTGTCTTCACTCCTGAAGCTCAGCAAGCTTTTGAAGAACTGAAAGTAGCTCTAACGACAGCTCCCGTGTTGGTCAATCCAGATTTTCTAAAACCCTTTATCATTTTATGTGATGCTTCATCTACTGGTGTAGGATGCGTTCTGAGTCAACTAGATGAAGAAGGCAGAGAAAAACCCATCTACTACTATTCATACAAACTGAATCAAGCCCAACGTAACTACAGTGTTACGGAGCTTGAGTGTTTAGCTGCCGTGTTAGGTGTTGAAAAGTTCCGTCCTTATATTGAAGGACATCAATTTACAATCGTGACAGACCATTCGAGTCTCAAGTGGCTCATGAGCCAAAAAGATTTGAGCGGAAGATTAGCGCGGTGGAGTTTGAGACTTCAAAAGTATTCCTTTGTTATAGATCATCGGAAGGGTTCACAAAATGTGGCACCCGATGCTCTTTCTCGTGTCTATGCTGCGGATGAAATCCACTTCACACCATCTGATGTTCTTCACGTCAATCTTGCTGATCCGGCTTTTAAGTCGGATGAGTATCTGAAATTGATCAAAACGATAAACAGTAATAAAGACCAGCTACCTGACCTCCAAGTTTCAGAAAATTTCACATACAAGAAGGTTAGACACTGCACCGGTGATCCCATACAGGACGATTGTGTATGGAAACTGTGGGTACCTTCCACGCTAACTCAAAGTTTAATCAGACTGGCACATGACCCCCCGCGATCTTCGCATGGTGGAGTCACAAAAACTTTGTACCGCCTTCGCGAAAGGTATTACTGGCCCAATATGGCGACTGAAGTAAAATCCTTCATTGCCCAATGCGTTTTGTGTAAATCCTCAAAAGCTCCAAACACCATTTTAAGACCACCAATGGGACAATCCTTCCTAGTTGAAAGGCCATTTCAACATGTATTAGTTGACTTTCTCGGTCCTTATCCTAGGTCCAAAAAGGGCAATTGTTACATCATTGTCTGCCTTGATCAGTTAACAAAGTTTATCTTAGCCAAAGCAATTAGGAAAGCAACAGCCGAATCCGCAATTCAATTTTTGGAAGAGAACGTGTTTTCACTTTTTGGAGTACCAGAATCTTTGCTGTCAGATAATGGGAAACAATTTGTAGGCAAAGAATTTTCGAAGTTTCTTACTCATTACGGAACCAAACACATACAAACTGCAGCATACGCACCTCAAGCGAATGCCAGTGAGCGTACTAATCGCTCAATTTTAGCAGCTATACGGTCATACGTTGATCACGACCAATCTAATTGGGATAGACATTTGGTATCTATATTGAGTGCATTAAGATCTAGCATACACTCTGCCATAAAAACATCACCACATGAAGCTCTTTTCGGCCAATGTAAGGTAGAACATGGTTCAGATTATCAGCTACTTAAGAACCTTAATGGATTGAATAATTCGGAATTTCAAACACTTCCAAAAGCCAGTAAGATGAACATTATTCATAGCCGTATCCAAGAATGTTTGGCTCAGGCACATAAAATATATGAGAAAACCTATAACACTCATACACATAAAAATATATAACTTACAATATTTACATAAAATAAAAATAAATATTTTTAAAATCATTATACCATAATTACTCCGAAAATATGTTGCCGCACCCTTACTTTTTTTGCGGATGTTCGAAACTCGAACAACAATAAAAAAAAAAAGAGTAAAAGATTTTCACCATGCTTACCTACACCTGACTGACTTCGATCTCTATTTTCCGGTTTCGATCATCCTTCTTTTCTACACCATACGCCACCGCGATCGGTAATAGTTGTCCATCCAAATAAAAAAAAGTGACTGTACCAATTAGTTAAAATTTTTACTCAAGCTAAAAGCTTAAGTAAAGAATATATTATATATATGTAGGAACCAAATTACTTTTGTTTAAAAGAATAAAAGAAAGAATGTTCTTTATCTTAAAAAAATGTAAAGAAATTTTAATTCACAAGAATATTAATTAAATAAAAAACAAAGGTATTTAGGATGAACAGCTTAATTGAGGTCTTTACGGCTTGACGGCTTTGTTAATACTCCCCCAGTTGTTCAGTTGTTATCGCCAAACAGGTTTAGTATCATAGGTTTAGCATAAGAAGAGAGTAGTGACGTCATACTAGGGACAGTGATGCCACTCCGCCTACATCCGGACATCCTGCATTTCATCCGCCTCGGATGAATGGTCACTCTCAACATCGAGTCTGCTGTCAATTCGCCAAGGTTTCATGTAGTCGCAACTGGTGGTAGTGTTGTTGGGGCCTTCATGATCTGCGACTTTCTTTACTGTATAACGTCCACCTCTGCCTTTAGAGACCACTGAATATGGACCTAGAAAATCAGAAAAGAGTTTGTTACCCGCCCCAAATTGTGTTCTTTTAATAGCTACAATATCCCCCATATTATATTCAACCGCTTCCTTTCTTTTGCGATTAAATGTTTTTCTATTCTCGGCTTGTACCTTCTCAATTTACTGTCGAACTTTAAAGCGTATTTCTTCTCTGTCATCATCATGCTGCTTAAGTAACTGCAGCCTCACCATCTCTAAGACTTCAACATCAGCCTTCTTCCTCATTGGAACACCGAACAGCACTTCGAATGGTGTGCGTTGAATCGACCGTTGCAGCGTACTGTTGATGGCAATTTGTACTCGCGACACAAACTTGTACCATTTCTCTGGTGAATCAGCTGATAACCTCCTGAGAACTTCAATCACTACGCGGTTCGAGCGTTCAGCTTGCCCATTTCCCCTCGGCACGCCTGTGGTCACAGCAATATGTTCTATATTTTCATCAATGCAAAAATCTTGAAAACTTTTGGAACAAAACGCGCTCCCTTTATCGGTTATGAAGCGCTTTGGGTTTCCAAAATGTTGCTGCAGCTCCCTAATTTTCCGCAAAGTTTCCTCTGCTGACACCGTCTTTGTCGGGAAAATCCACATAAATTTCGAAAATCCATCAGTTATGGTCAGGATATATTTATACTGCTTTGTTGTTAGGTCCATCGGTCCGATGTGGTCGAGATGAAACGTATCGAATGGTTTGTCCCCTTTGTCCAGCTGATTAAGAAAGCCTTCCTGCTTGCCCGCTTTCCTATTTGCCAGTATACACTTGACACAATTATTGATGCGTCTTTGAACTTTTTCCTTCAACTGAGAAATGTAGAACTCTTGCGAAATTAGGTGCATTGTTTTCTTAAGCCCAAAGTGTCCCTCATCGTGCTTCATGCTGATGATTTCCGTCTCCATATTACGGGGAACTACTAAGAGTGAAAGACCATCAATTTCTTTAAAAAGTAACTCACCTCGCATTCCAAAATCGTCATACTTCTTTTCCTTAAGCACTTCTTTTATTGCCTGTATGAAGCTGTCCGCGTTCTGTGCTCTTTGTATGCGAACCAAAAGCTCCTGCTGTACAGCGAAAACAGCTGGTGAACGGCTCAGCGAATCCACATGGGCCATCCTAGATCCAGCACGGTGTTCAACTTCATAGTCGTAATCTTGCATGTATAAAACCCATCTTTTCACAGCGTTTGGGAGTTCCTTTTTATTCACAGTTTGACGAAACGCAACACAGTCAGTTAAAACTTTGAACTTGGTACCTAACAGGTATATTCTAAATTTTTCTAGCGCCTTGTAGACGGCGTAAGTCTCTAGCACAAAACTATGCCACTTCTGCTCCGATATGCTGTTCTTCCTGCTGTAGTAAAAAACAGGATGCAGCTGGTTGTCTTCACTACGTTGCAGAAGAATCGCTCCTATGCCTTCCTGACTGGCATCTGTATGTACTTCGCTGTACACACCTTGACGAAAGATGGTAAGTACCGGCTTACTGGTCAAAGCTTGCTTCAATGTTGCCATCGCTTGTCGTTGGGGAGCTGCAAAAACAAATTTGGTATTTTTCTTAGTTAGATCAGTTAAGGGTTTCGCCAAAATCGAATAGGAATTAATAAACCGCCTAAAAAAGCCTGTCAGCCCCAGAAACTCTTGCACCTTTTTTAGATTTGTCGGCTCTGGGAATTTAGATACGGCATAGATTTTTTCTTGAGATGGGCTTACCGTACCATTTTGCACAACGTGTCCAAGGAAAGTAACTTTCCGCTGAAGGAACTTACATTTGGCCCAGTTAAAAACTAACCCATTTTCTGCAGCAACCTTTAGAACGGCTTCCAGCTTTTCTAAACATTCCTCACAACTTTTCCCAGATATTATGAGATCATCTATGAATGTTCGTAATATTTTCTGCTTTACTAGATTGCGAAAAACAACTGTGATAAACCTCACAAAAACAGCGGGACCATTTTTCAGACCGAAAGGAACAAAATTGAATTCCCATTCACCATCTTCAGTTGCAAAAGCAGTGAATTTTTTGCTGCCTTCTTCCATGGGAACATGAAAAAACCCGTTCTTTAGGTCCAGCGTTATAAAAATCACGTCGTCTTCCAAATTATCCAAAACGGTCTCAATAAGTGGTATTGGAAATCCATCTCTTATTGTCCTAGCGTTGATTCCCCTGTAGTCGATACATACTCTGAAAGCACCACCCTTCTTTTTAACTACAACGACTCGGCTTGTAAAAGGTGAACATGATGGTCGAATTATTCCTGATTTACTCCACTCATCAACCTGCTTCTTAACAACTTCAGCTTCATTGATTGGAAGACGTCGTGGAGTTGAATAGATAGGAGTCTCATCACTCAACGCAATCGTCATCGTAATCGGACAATGACTTACAGCTTTCGGCGTGTAACTCGAAATGAGCTCCTTGACTCGAGGCTCATATTGAATTGGGACTTCAATATCGTTTTTCTCATCTAAATCGATGTTCATGATGAAATTCCCGTCTTCTTTACCATAAAATGTCGTCTCTCCATCAACCATGACCACCTTAGCTTGTGCCATAACATCACGCCCGATTATTGCATCGACGCGAATGAAGTTGTCTGGAACTACGTGTATAATACCCATCAGCTTAACATTGTCGATCATCATATTAGCTTCAAAACTACCCAGAGTACTATGCTTTCCTGAACCTAGACCAACTAAATTAACCTTCTCTTTACCTAGATCAGTATCAGCCAGCTTTACAAAACTATCTTTTCGAATTAAAGTAATTTCAGCACCAGAATCTATTAATGCTTTAAAAGGAATCCCGTTCACATAGATTTGTTTCAAATTAATTACGGAAAATGCATTAGCCTCTTTAGGTTTCACCGACGGACAGTTATTCGACATGTGGCCTGTCCCGCTACATCGAAAGCACTTAGTTGGAGAACGGCATTCTTTCCTCTGATGTTCAGAAGAACCGCAATTGAAGCAATGCAGAGAACCAGCACCTCGTGACATTTTACCGTAACCTTGCCCGCTATTTTTTGATGACGCTCCCGAACCGTTAACACCACCGCTACTACTGCCTACACTTCTACCACCGCCAAAACTCGTTCCAACTTTGGCTTTAAATTTCAGAAAGAGTTCATATTTTTCGAAAAGTTCTAACAAATTTCTGGCACCGTATAATATAAGTTTATGATCTTCACGTGCACCGATACCATTAATTATGTACGTAATCAACGAAATGTCATCCACGTCAGCTAACTGCCCGATTTCTTTCATTTTATAGACATACTCGCGAAAACTTTCGTCTTTTCCCATTTTTCGATTTTGAAGGCGCATATAAATGTCCGCTTTGCAAAAAGTTTTTTCAAATTCCGCACATAAAATTGTTCTAAATTCATTAAAGGACCTACAAGTTCACGTTTTCATAAAGCACTGCGCCGAACCTGTTAACTGTTTTCTCGCGAAAATTAACTTTTCTAGCTCTGACCATTTTAACAGCACTGCGACATCTTCAAACTCTGCAAACCATGACCTAATTGACAAACTATCGTCACCACTAAATTTCGAGATTAAGCCTTCCACATCTCTAACAGAAAAGCGAAAAGAATCACCATCAGCACCACGTGGAATATTCATAAGGCTCTGCTGACCGCTATTTGATTGCTGGCCTTTTTTGCTAGCAAAATCTGCGTCCGATTCCTTAAGTCGATCAAATAAGACAGCTTTAACACCATTTGTGTCCAGCCCTCGTTTGAGCAGCTCAGCTTTTAACTGCTCCACAGTCCATAAATCCATTAAAAAAAAAAAATATATATAAAAAAAATTTAAAGCAAATAAATTTTATAGAATTTAAAATTTAATTTATAATGAATTTTATGTTGACTTTTAGGTTGAGCCCCCAAAGATGTAGGAACCAAATTACTTTTGTTTAAAAGAATAAAAGAAAGAATGTTCTTTATCTTAAAAAAATGTAAAGAAATTTTAATTCACAAGAATATTAATTAAATAAAAAACAAAGGTATTTAGGATGAACAGCTTAATTGAGGTCTTTACGGCTTGACGGCTTTGTTAATACTCCCCCAGTTGTTCAGTTGTTATCGCCAAACAGGTTTAGTATCATAAGCATAAGAAGAGAGTAGTGACGTCATACTAGGGACAGTGATGCCACTCAGCCTACATATATATATAAATATATTTCGTAGTGCCCGTGGCATGATGGTTAGTGCGTTGGACTGTCATGCGAGAGGTCTTGGGTTCAATCCCTGCCTGTGCCACCTTACTTAAAAAAAAAGAGTTTTCACGGGTACTGCCTCTTGCGAGGAATTGACAAATTCTCCAAGAGTAATTCTTGTCATGAAAAAGTGCATTCTCAAATTAGCCGTTCGGATTCGGCACATAAATTGTAGGTCCCCTCCATCCCTGACAACATTACTCGCACACAGGAATGGTTGAGAGTTGTAAGTCACTAGGCCCTGGTTCTCTACGGACTGTTGCGCCACCTAATTTATTTATTTAAAGTATATATTTCATTTTATACCTAAAGTGGTATATATTATATTTAATTCATTTGTGGAGTTTAAATACCTTTAAACTACATCACCATAGGTAATTCCAAATAAAATTTGTGTGAAAACGTTAACAACAAAGTTATGTTTAATACTTTATCTTAGCACCTGACAAAATAGAAAAGAAACTAAGGAAAAAGGTCACTTGCGTTTGTCCTAGCTGATATTGCTAAACCTCAGCCAGATCTCAATAAAAAAGAATCAAATCCCATTGCGTTCAAGGCTAACTTCTCTTAACCAGATCGATAAGCCAGATCGCTAGGTTAGTATCGTTCAAGCACATGTCTTTTTTTGTTTTTCTTTTTTTTTTATTATATAACTCTGTGTCTTAGGTTTGCGACAAGACACCTCGGCCAAAGCACGAGGATCGATATTCTCATTGCTTATCACCAGCTCAGATTCGTCCAGCAAACAGGTGGTGATAAGACCAGGAATCTCTGCTTGTCCCACTGCTTGTGCCATTACAGTGGGAAAGCACATGATCAGAACAAACCTAAAGTGAACCCCTGCCATTCCACTACCGCTTGTAATAAATAGTACATTCATCACATATATTTTAAGACCAATTGATAAAAGGAAGCTGATCTACTCTCCCGCATCAGCGTTCGCGCTATAACCACTACCATTACATTACCATCATCATAACTTTTAACCAACATAAATTAGCCTAAAATACCAAAATTTGACAATCATCATCATCCGAGTGATCATCAACAAATACTTAAATAATTTAATTAAAGTTAAAGTTCAATTTTATATAACCAGAAAAAGAACGTACAAATTAACAAGTTCTTGCATTTCACCAAAACAATAACTTTCCTAGATCGGACATCAACAAAGCTGCTGTGCACATCATCTTTGGAGAGTCGGTGAGTACAAAAAAAGTGTTTTTTTTTATATACATATGTACATATATTGTGAATTTTTAAATTTGAATTGCAAACGGGTTAAATTGAACGTTCATACATTATAAAGTGAGATACATTTTATAGTTTGAGTACAAAAAAAAAGAGAATTTGTATCTGATAGCGGATCATCCCTTAAATTTAATTTTAAATTTTCTTTCATATTAATTCTGATTGAACATTGAACAATAAGATTCAATTTGTGTTTTCTGAGAGTGAGAGTGGGAGTACGACAGTATATAACAAATTTCTTTTGAGTGAAACAAAAACTTTTCTCTTTACTCAATAGAAATATAAGGAAGTTGATTATTGAAGCAATTTTTTTGCTGTAGTTTAGTTTAGCTCGTACTTCTCACTCGATCTCTGATCACGCTCAAGTTCAATACAAAAAATGTATAATTAAGTAAAAACTATAAAACAAAAAGGAAATTGAATTATGTATACTTTTCGGAACTAAACTGAATAAATTTTGTATGGATTTAATTTATTTCTACAAATTGAGTTTTTTTTTATAAATTTGAGTCCTTTCTTGTAAAGTTATGATGGAGTAATTTTGATTCAATTAAAGTGCTAAGGGGAAGGAAAAATAGTGATGTTCATAACGTTGAGTAGATGTAGTTAGGCAGTGCACTACATTAGCTTAGGGTTTGTTAAGAGGACAATTTGAGTGACTTAATGACCAAGGAGTTTCTGAATAGAAACAGTGGGTGGGTTTACACTCAGGAACACCAAATTACACCCAGGGTTCCAAATTATTTTTAGAAAAAATAATAAAAAAAAGGAGAATAACTTCAAATAGTTTAGCGAATATACCTACATAGGTCGTGTTCAATATCTTCACAATTTATCGGCATGAAGTAAGTGAATCGGTAGTCTGTAGCAACGAGTACAAGTACCCCGCCCACCGACGAGCTGGTCAAATGGTGAAGCAAGCATGCCGGAACGTACTTTGATGCTCGGACACTCATTTAACATCTCATGAGCTGACTCAGGGAATCCTGTGGTCTTGAGGAAGCCATGAGGGAAACCATTTACAACGTTTGGTTAAATGAGAACAGCTAAATCCGTTACAGAAAAGTCTATACATTATTGTTATGTCCCTTATGCTTACATACTCAATATATTTGATTCAATCTGAGTACTTACAATTTCAAAAAAATTAAAACAAATAATTGTTTAAATTTCACTCGGACTGTTTTTATACTGTTTATTATTTATAATTTTTCGTCCTACAAGTAAGCACGTTTATTTTCGTTTTATTAATTTTTGTAGAAATATATCGATATAGTAGTTATACGCATGCACTATTGACAGTAATCCAATAAGGGTATTGTTATGGCCTTTTCAGAATTAAAGATCAATATAAGAAATATTAGTTGTTTTTATTTGATCTCTCAGTTTTCGAATGAATCTTAAAATTAAAATTATATATGACAAACTCAGCTTATATAAACAAATAAAAAGTATTATTGAATCAAAGTTAATTTAAAACAGGTACTCTTACAACTCGGCCATCCTGACCATTTTGATCGACTCGATTAAGTTGTAAATGTTAGAATTTTCAATGAAATTTTCAGGGTCGATAAACAATTCTATAAGAAATCATCAGGCAAAATATCCGCCCACTAACACGCCCACTTTTTCAAATCTTCAAATAATAAAAATTCGTGTAGGTAGGAAAATCACATTATTTTTTTATAAACGTGGGGGTATAACTCATCTGTTTAAATTGCTTCAAATGAAAAAAAAAATATAAATATATAACGGTAATATCTACAGAAAAGTGATATACCATTTTTGAAAACCTAAAGTCTGTCTTTTTATATTGTTTTCAAATCAATGTTTTTTTTTATCAAAAGTTTTTGAAAAAAAAATATTTCTAATTTACACAAAAAAAAAATGATAAAAGCAAGCGTATACTGATTTTTTTTTTTAAATTGTTGGATCAGGTGCTAAATTCGTTTTGACTACTATTTGCTGTCTACATTAATTCTAATCAAACACTGAAAACTACGTGTTTTTATAAATACTAGTTTTCTAGAAAATTAAAAATTACCACTTCTTTTTTACTTTTTATTCAGATACTTTTTTATTTTTTTTTTGTTTTAAAGGTAATAATAATGAGCTTATCTGTTTTCAGTTCTCATCTTTGAAAAATGTATACACAATCTTGCGAACAAATAATACAAAAAAAGTTTTACTAGAACCACTTTAAGAGGTTTTCTTAATTTTTATTTTCATAATATTACATAACAAAATATGTTTTATAATAAAAAAAAAGAAGACCACACTTTTTTTAAATACTTAAATAAAACAATTTTTTTTAAATTTACATTAAGATAATCATACAAAGTATTTCAAAGAAACAAAAAATAACTAAATTCAAAGGATTAACACTTGTAAGGCAAATTATTCTTTTATGTTTAAAAAAGGATAAGTTCTTTATGTTTAAAGTAAAATAAATAAATTGTAAGAAACTGCAACATACCTACCTAACTAAAAGTTTTTAGTAATTGCGTATGAGTGTGTATTAAAAAATTTAATAAGCAGTATGATAGATAAGTTTATTGGAAACTTAATAAATCGTTCACTTCTTTTGGCAGTTCAGAATTTTTCTTTCTAGGTAACTTCCTAAGACTTGATATAAATGGGTCAGAATTAAGAAGAAGTCTATTCGAAAGATCCGTGTTGGTGACCAGCCGAGAATGTTTTCTGGTGTTTCCGCGTCTGAACTGCTTCACTAGCTTATTGCAAGATTCAGCAGCCTCTTTAGATAGCTCACCAATAGATAATAAAGCATAATCAATGACTTCAGAGTATTAATACTTTATGTATTGATGGAGGCAAGTTGTACCAAGGATAAGCTTCAATAAGCATTTTCGCGGTGTCTAATGCGTATACCTTAAATTTTTCCGAGTTTATTTTGTAACCAGACGATAGGCACTGCAGCAGGTAATTACATCTATCAATTAGGTCTTCATTTATTCCCGTGACCTCAGCTGAAATGGTAGAATTATGAAAAAATGTAGTGCAGTATTGCCGTCGTTGGATGTGCCACTTCCTCCACTTCGTGGATAGTCAACAATTAATCCTAATCGTTCCCTAAGCTGCTTTTGAATAAATGCTTTTCTTTCAGAAAGTTGAGCTTTATCCTCGGCCGAACGACATTGCCATTTATTAAATGGTGTTCTGTACGAAATCTTAATAAAATATTCGAAAAATCGAATGTATGCATGGAGGGGTGATAACCCAAACTCAAACTTACTCGGGTCTACCAATTTCGTTAAACATTGTTTTACATCATTCATCTCTTTTGGTGTTGCACCACATATATAACACCTACTCGTAGACAAGTCACTTAAGGCAGAACAAACTTTACTATCAACCATAGTTAATTGTAAGGAATGTGCAATTTTTATTGTTCGGTTATCAACACTAACTAAGGACGGATTCAGTTTGCTAATTTTTTGTTTGAAATAAGCTTCTTCTTGCACAGAAAGCTCTTTTGTTTCTTTTGCAAACTGAAAACGAATTGGTCTGCAAAACCTAGTGGAGGAAGGGGATTTTTCCAGATAACCATTTCTGTGTCAGGAGAGCTTGACTTACAAATAAGTTGAAGAGGAACATAGGATGTGACAAATAAATTTCCATCGGAAGTTGTTGGATCTGAAAATGTCTGCTTATATTCACTATGCCCTGTACTCCCATCGAATCCCCATTTTCCTATTAAAACTAGCTCGCTACCAGACTTTGTAACATTATCTAAAATAGATTTTTGAGATTTAACAATTCTTGTGGAAGTGTGGTCTAACAAAGATTGTAAATTAATTTCCGCCGAAGATTCCGTTACAGAAATTTCTGATGGATAACATCGCTTCTTGGCTTTCAAAACTTTCTGATAGGAAGGCAAAACATTGGGAAGTTTTGAGTGAATAAAATCTTTCAGTAATAAATATTGATGTTTTGTTAGTTTTGCCTCGTTTATCAAAGATACCACCTCGTCCGTGTTAAAATCCAAAGAATAATTGGATTGATCAGCTTTCTCAAGTAAAGAACTCACAGCGGAATCATCAAATTCAGATTATATTGATAACCTGCGACGTTTTGACCTCTTCCCGCAGTCTTCGAACTTCTTTCTGAACAGCTTTCGCTTCATAGATGGTTGATCTGCACTTGACTGCTTTCTAAGAGTCCATACCTCGGTTTCGCTTAACCAGTCGCTGTATTTTTCGTACAGTCTTGTTTTCGACCGAGTTACTTGCTTCCAATATATGTTAAACCGCTTGCACACTAAAAAAATCCGATTTTGCAAGTGATCAATTTGAATGTTTTCAGCGTCCGGTAAGGACAACGTCAAGGCCTCATACACCTTACGATTCCTCTCAGCCTCATTTTTAATATTGTTCAAAGACAGCCACATATCCAGAACCCCCAGACGTTTAAAAGAACACTTCAGACAAGCACCTTTCAAACAAAAAAAAAATATATGAAATATGCTGCAGTTAGAAGGAGAATGCAGAGTCAATCGCAGCCCATCGCAACTAGACGCAGCTAGATGTTGTTGTATTTGGAACTACATATATATACGAATATTTTGGTATATGATTCATGCATGACCCATTAAAAGGCCACTTCTGTGTTGAATATTGTAATCATAGTTCTCAAGTTCAAGTGCCCAATGAGCTATTCGAGCATTAACACTTTTACGGTTCAAAGTCATCGTAAGAGAGTTACAGTCCGTTACAATCTTAAATGGAATACCCCCTAAATACACACGAAACTTTCGTAACGAATATATTATTGCTAGGTTTTCCAATTCAAAACTATGAAATCGAGACTCAGAGGCAGTTGTACGTTGTGAAAAATATGCAAATGGATGAAATTTGTTATCATCTTGTTTTTGCATAAGTATTCCCCCAAAACCATCAGCACTTGCATCACAATGCAATTCTGTATCGCGTTTTGGGTTTTACAATGCCAAAACCGGTGACGTTATTAACTTGTCCCTTAAATTAGAAAATGCTGAAAGGCATAAAGCATCGAAAACAAATTTAACACCTGGTTTTAAAAGATTCCGCAATGGCATAGCGATATGTGAAAATGACGGGACAAACCGGCGGAAATATGAAAATAAACCTAAACATTTTCGGACTTGATCTAAAGTTTTCGGAATCGGAAGATGCTTTATATTTTCAATATGTCTATTATTGGGACGAACACCCTTTTCATTGATGGAGAATCCTAAAAAATCTATTTCATTATAGCCGAATTGGCACTTTTTGAATTTAAGTTCAAGTCGAAATTCAGCAAGTCGTCGTAATAATCTTTGAAGTACATCGAAATAGTTTTGGTAGCAATTGTTATATCATCCATATATACAACAACCGTCCCTTCATCAATAAATGGACGTAAAATATTATTAATGAATCGTTGAAATACTGCAGGTGCATTTTTTAAACCAAAAGGCATTTGCAAATATTCAAATTGTCCATCTGGGGTTACGAATGCTGTATATTTAATTGAATTTTCTGAGACTTTTACTTGGTGAAACCCATTTTTTAGATCCAAAGTTGTAAAATATGCCTTGCCTTCCAATTTCTCTAGACAGTCATCAATAAGAGGTAATGGATAACTATCCCTTACCATGATTTTATTCAGAGGTCGATAGTCAACACACATTCGTTTCTCGCCACATTTTTTTGAAACTAGAACAATTGGTAATGCATAGGGAGAATTACTAGGTCGTATTTGTTTATTTTTCAAAAGGTCGTTAATCATATCCCTGACAATACGCCGATCTTCATAAGGAAGTCTTCTTAGGTGCTGAGCTTATTGGAACATCGGAAGTCAAATGAATTTTCATTTCATATTTCTCTTCATTAGAGGTTGGAATATTTGAAAGGTCAAAGTAATTAGTCTCAATAATTGTCTGAATCTCTTTCCGATAGAATTGATTCAAATTAACATTTATATCTATACTTTCAGAAAATATTGTATCTACTTCAATTGCAAAAATGTCCGGAACAAAATGATCGATCCCTAACGAAGTATTGGTCGATGCAACATGATTTTTATCATTCATGTTCGAAAGTTGACATAGATCACAAGTAGTTAAAAGATTTGAATTCTCATTTTCAGTGGAACAATATACACAATGCAATACTTTATTTGATATTTTAATTTTATTTTTATTCGAATCATCCAAAATTTCAACATTTGTTTTGGGAATTTTATTAAAAGTTAAATCAATTATCATAAATTTTATATTAAAAATATTTAAAAAGTCCCGACCCAACAAAAGTGGATATGGAATAACTGAATCAGGAACCACAAAGATATTAATTAAGTTAGTTAACTTGCGAAAGGAAATTTTAATTTTTCCAAAAGTACATAATTTTAAATTTCCCAAACCATTATAACCAGAATATTGAGTCCATTGGTTAACTAAATCATTTGGAAAAGCAGATTTTCTCATTAAACTAATCGGACTACCAGAATCAAATAAAGAAACGAAAGTATTGCATCTATGCATAGAACCATTAATCAAAAAGGTAACACTTACATCATTTATTTCGGAAATATTATTGTTAGCTTCTCTATTTGTATTTTTGATATTCTTGAACTGGAAATCATCTACTAGGGCCACTCGTTTAGTAAGTTTTTTTGGACAGTCCTTTAAAATAGGTTCTTTAGAACCACAACGAAAATTTGAACCTTTTTCTCATTTGGGATGAGGACATGAACTTGCAAAATGCCCAACATTTGAGCAATTGTAACACAGCATCTTTGAATTATCAAAGCTCGGTTTCAAAACTGGTGCTTTTGTCTTAGTTGCGTTTGTTGTAAACGGGGTCTTAATTGATGCTTCATTTGATTCTCGTTGACTACGTAATTGGCTATAGCGATGTGATAGTTGTTTGAGATGTTGTATATTAGAAGCCGAATACAACACAGCAATGTTCACAGAATTATCTTGAAATCCCTCTATTACAAATTGAATGACTTGCAATTAATCAATATTCGCACGTGCTGCCAACTCTTGCATTTTGAGAATATATACCATAACAGAGAGTTTCGAAGAATGGACAGTGGTTTTTCGTAATTTGTCAATCACTTCTGAAACAGTATACGCATGACCAAAATTTGACACAAAATTGTTACGGAATTGAAGATAATTAGTAGAATTTTTCACACGAAGAAACAATTCAGCAGTAGAATCCGTTTTCATCAAACGTCGGATTGACTTAAGGCGGTAAACATTGTCACCATTTACCGAATCACAAGCTCGTTCGAAATTTTCTAGCCATTTACGGGCATCATAAGCTTCATCACCAGCAAATGGAGTGATATAATGTTGGATATCTTCGAATTTTGCGTTAGCCAAAACATTCGGAGTGGAAGCCAGTTCTTGTTGCAATTGTTTCAACCGATGGCGTTTTTCCAAAACTCTAAGCTGTGCATCAATATCAGCTTCTTCTTCTCCTAAAGATGAAAACAGATTTATGGCAGTATTTTTTGAAACTTGATCATTGTTTTGAAGTTCTCGCTGAAATACATCTTCTTCATTATTTCCGGAATTATCTGAATTTTCATTTTCGACGGAATTGTTGATTTAACTCCCTGAATTTTTCATTGTACAGCTTCCGCAATTGCGTCAATGTATGTAGCTGTTGTTGAAAAATCAACGTTTTACTCCTTGAGCCAATCTTGGATTTCAGATTTGTTCATTATCAGAATTCTTTATAATATAGGTAAATATTAATAAACAATTTTCGGAACTATCCCACTTCTGAAGTTGTTATGTCCTTTTCAGAATTAAAGATCAATATAAGAAATATTAGTTGTTTTTATTTGATCTCTCAGTTTTCGAATGAATCTTAAAATTAAAATTATATATGACAAACTCAGCTTATATAATATAAAAAAATAAAAAGTATTATTGAATCAAAGTAAATTTAAAACAGGTACTCTTACAGTATCGATTATCACCCAATAAATTATCGCAGGAAAAACTAGTAGCATTGCGACATCTCCGGTACAGTATTGGGCTGAAGGCAATACTGTCTCGTCAAACGTACTATGCGCCTTTGTGTTACAAGCAAAGATTGTGGTACCATACAGTATAGTACATAATCCCATACTTATAGGAGTTGTTGCAAGACAATGTAGGAATATCACCGATACTTTTTTAGTTTGGGTCTCCATGCCATACTAGCATTGTCATAAATGCCATACACTTCTTTTCGTGTATATTCTACTGGTAGCAAACGATATTTCGCTGCTCTAACGATTTTTCGAAATAAGATCACTAAAGCTGCAAAAGATGTACTTACCAATCATGGTACAGTACTTAACTTTGATACAATCATTGCTTGATTAGACTTTGCCTATGCCAAGCGGCCAATTCACATTCTCAACCAAGAAATGGATATTTTAAGACAAGTCTCACTTTCACTGCTTCAATATTACTATGAAGTTAATACAAAATTAACTCTTTTAACCAATACTGGTCAAAGTCGTCCATCCAATGCTCTACGTATTTTTATAAGTGAACTTAATGGGTAACTTACGACTTACACAACGTTCTGCTAAATCTTAAGAGCTCGAAAGCAATTACATCAGATCGAACTTTGCTCTACAGAATTCGAAAGGATCTGATAATAAAAATTCAGGAAACACGAATAATTGTCGCTTTCATAAAAACAATCCACAAATTATAAACAACCATGGTTCACAAACAAGACGCAACAAAGACTACCGACAGTTGTTACCAAACAATCTATGCAACTCATAAACAATATTAACGGAGATACAAATAACCCAGAGGTCTTGGGTTCGATCCCTGCCTATGCCACCTAAAGTTTTTTTTTCACGGGTACTGACTCTTGCGAGGAATTGACAAATTCTCATAGAGTAATTCTTAGAAGAGTCGGATTGCCCCCCTTGAGAAGGAAAATAAACGGGAAAATATAAAGATCCTTATGTATACTAAGCAATCATATCGATCTTGCCATTTTTAAGCGTGCCTGTACGGTAAACGGAGATATAATCATAAACAGAAGCAGACATTCTTAACATTAAAACTAGGTTTTATATAACTTAGAGTAAGATGCACTTGTAGATAACAATCTGTTAAATTCAGTTGATGCTGAAATCTATTTAAAAATTAATGTTTTAAAATATCGAGAGAAAAAAGACAAAATATAATCAAGTGAAACTATTGAGTCATTAAATCATATTAAGGAAGCGAAAGTTTAGTAGCGACAATGCTGGAGAAAAACTCAATTTCGAACCTTCCATCAGAAACGGAAAGTAGGAATATATCTGAAAAACGTTTTGGCTAAAGAACGCTCCTCCAATATTTCAGAGAGCGATAAACGACATATTGCGTCCATTACATTGGGGAATTCTGTGACGTTTACATAGACGCCATTATTATTTACTCAAGTTTACACAGACGCCATTATTATTTACTCGAGCTCATAAGAACAACATACCGTACATTTAAATACAATTATATTTGTGTTAAAAGACGCAAAGCTGAAAATTGCAATCGAGAAGTCCAAATTATATGAATAAAAAGTTGATTTCCTTAGCTATGTCATTGCACATGGTATAATTAAGAGAAAACCTTCTAAAGCTAAAGCAGTAAAGGAATAGTCTAAGACCTTTAAGCAGCTCAGGCCATTATTGGGTATGATAGAGTACTTCAAAAAATGTATACGTAATCATGCACGAATAGCAAAACCTATTCCACAAAGTGAAATTGGAAAAGTTTCCACTCATATCGCGAAAAAAACAGAAATTAATCTAGACAATTAAGGAACTAAGCTTTTGAAACACACAAATTTCATTGCACCACAGAGATTGAATTAAATCAACACCATTATTCACAGGAAAAAAACTATTACGTTTATATGTAAAACCCTCGGGAGAGCGGAAAAAAAGTTCGATGCTAATGAATAGGAATTATATGCCATCGATTATGCCCAGAAGAACTTACGTAACTACCTATGCGATCTCAAATCCTGAGATTCACACGGATCATCAACCCCTTATATTTGTGGTCTCACCCCTCATGCGATGGCATGCGCTTATAGAGGAATACACTCCGAAAATGGTTTATAAGCCAGGAACAACTGACGTCGTCAAAGATGCCTTACCATGACAAAATTTGAACCACATATCGGATTCAGACTCTTATTTTACCCAGCATTCCACTGAAATTAGCGACGAGTATCAAAATAAAGAAATAGATAAACCCATTTACCAATACAACATGCAAACAAAAATTATTTCCTTTTCAAGAGAAAGTTAGACATTTGCTTCACTTCAAAAATAAAGAACATATTGGTGAAGGTATAGTTGGAATTTTTGACCAGCCAAAACATCGAATTAATGGGTCATCCGCCGTACAGTCCTGATTTGGCACCCAATCACTTCTTTTTATTCCCGCACATTAAAAAAAAAATGCGCGGACAACGTTTTTCGACCCCTGAAGAAGCCGTTGATGCATTCAAAAACTATGTTTTGGAGCTACCTCAATCGGAGTGGAAAAAGTGCTACGAAAATTGGTTCAAACGCATGCAAAAGTGTATTTCTCTTCGTGGAGAATATTTTGAAAAACAATAAAACCAATTTTAATCGTAATTCTTTGTTTTGTCATTATTAGGCCAGAAATATAAGCAGCAACCTACAAAAATTCGTCGAAACCACTTGGAAACAGCTAGCTAATGAAAATAACGAACTACACTACGCCGATACACCTAGAAGTAATCGATATGGCAACAATTTAAACATAATCCAGACGTATTTAGACCAATTAACTACGACTAAGCACAAAAAAGCTGTAGGTAAGATTTGGAAATAGATCGCAGGATCACCCGATCATGATGACGAAGTAATAATTGAGAACAAAATTAATGATTTAATAATAAATACTAACAAATAATTTATAATAAATTTTAAACTTTTTGAAGTCCTAAGTATAACATACATTAGTATAAGAAGAGATGTAACAGATGATTACTTGAACGAAAAATGTCAACTCATTATCTTCGAATTGCAGAATATTGTAACTACTTTCACTTAAGCAAAGCTAAATTTATTAAATACTCAATCATAAAGAAATTAATAAAATTACCAAAAATTTAAATACTGAAATAAACATAAACGAAGTCATTATATATGTACCTCTAAATTTAAAATACTACAAAATAAGGATGTAAAAGCAGTTATGAACAACTATCCCATACTTTACGAAAAATGTAAGTCATACGAAAAAAGAGCTTAAGCCTTCAGATGCGAAGTTATTGTTAAAGAAAGAAATTGCTAAATTAGAATTATAATTCAATTATTATAAGCTACAAAAAGATAATTATAAATGTTTAACCAATTTACTAGAAAATAAGAAAGCCCAACATAGGGATTCAATTAGAAATAGTTAAAGATAGATCTGTTTCGCTTACGGGAGATTATCAAATTGATAACCAATCCATTATTGTAACATATGTACCTGCTCACGTTAAAAAATAATACAACTATTGTTATATAAGTTATATCTGCCTACATAAACAGGATATCATGAACCGAATCGAAGCTAATCGACAACACAAGTTCGAGGCGATATATTCTCAAACAAGGGGGAAGTTAACAACACTCTCCTTATTTTACAAATCACACATTCAGACGCCAAGCACCAAACTTAGAAATATAAACGGGCCAGTTCCAAATATGACAACATTGCATCATGCCAAACATTTAATTTGGAAACGTGCGTTGCAACGTTGCTTTTACATTTCCAATTTTCACATAAATTGAAAATTAAAATCCATGTACGAATTTCTAAAGCAAAATATATATAAATTTAAAGCATACATATGTAGCTATAATCAAGCATTTTTTTTTTTTTTTTGGAAAAACCCAAATGTGGAATGAATTAGGTATGTATTAAGTTTATATTACAAGAAACAACTTAAATGGATTAAAATAACTTTTAGTAATGTGTACTGCCTCCTGATTTCTGAATTACTTCAAGTAACCTGTGGTGTATGGATTCATAGAGTGCTGACAGATAATTGAGCGAAATTTGGGCCGGGCCAGGACCGTTTTATGGCTTCAATAATCTCTTCGGTTCTTTGGTACTGCCGTCCTCCTTTGTAGACTTTTCTTGAAAGATATCCCGACACGTTTTCCATGATATTCAGGTCTGGAGGTTCAAATTTTGCACCTGAACCCAGGCTGTTGTTAGAAAGTCCATCGTTGTCCACCAAATAATTAATAAAACTGCGGAAAAGCTCGTTCTAGACTCAATTTTTAAGTGACTGCCGTCATTTTAGAGCTTTTAAAATCCAGCTCCACTGTCCGTAATAGGTGATTGCTCCCCATTCCATTGCACCGCCTCTTACCGTTTTTCAAGATAGATTATTTCAATCATGAAAATAACAGCTACATAATTAGATCCATCCAAATTAATTATGTTTTCATCGGAAAATACGACGGTATGCCAAGCTCGATTCCACCTACGGTGATTGGTTGCAAATTTAAGGCGTTGGTTCTTGCGTGCAGCATTCTATGGTGTTTTTTTCTTCATTTTTTGGTTATGTATATGGTCTGCCTTCTGTATCACCTGAGCAACAGTCGATCTACTAGCATTTACCCCAGCTTCTGCCTTGTCCCTATCCATGTGCCACGAAGGGCATATGCATACTTCTTATAATAAGTACACACAAAAAATCATACATTCTTAAGCTCCTCCCTCTTTTCAGATATACATATGTACATTGTACATACATATATTCTCCTATAATTACCAAGTGTGGGGTTACTTTGCTAATTGGTTACTTTGCTAATGCTAATGCAAACCTTACTACTAGATTTTTAAATAAAATAACAAACACTTAAACCAAAAACACTCTAGTAAAGATATAAATCCTCGGTAGCTATATTGGTTTGCCTACAAACTAAACCGGAAACGGACCTCATAAAGTAATTCTTAGTGTGCGTGAAAACACGCACACTAAGACACAATTAATGAGTTCCGGTGCGTGGAAATTTAGTTTATCAGTTATTTGAATTTCACATTTATTCAAGGACAGAATGTCAAAATTACAAATACAACAATGTAAACATATGGGTTTTGGAGGGTGATACGTACGAAGGATTTATATCTTCATTAGAGTGTTTTTGACTTAAACCATAGACACACCATATAAAGACCGGAAACCTATCTGTCATTCTGGTTTTGCCTACAAGCTGAAACATCAATTCTCACCAGCGTTGCCGCGAAGACAAAAATTGTAAGGGCAATTTTGAGGGCCATTTCCAAAATGTGCGGGCCACTATCCCACTACCCTGGAAAAAATTTGTTTAAGAAAATAATAACAGTTTGTCTTTTCTAAATAAACTTATTATATTTCAGGTCTTTTTGTTTACGGTATTATTTATCACACTTGTACAAATTCCCGATCGGGCACATTTTGGCAACGCTACTTCTCACGCACCCTTATTTCTATTTCTAACATCAATTCACCACGGCTAACATCAATTCACCACGAAAATAAAGTATAGTGATGAGAAATCCTTTAGGGGAGGCACCTAGTGGCTACATCGACATTAGCTATTGCATTTTTTGGGAAGAGTACGATAACTCAGGCGATAAAGTTTAATGACGGATTTGTATAGAACAGTTAAAAACATTAATTTTTTAATATGGGAGCGGGGTCTATTCTCCCCGTTTAGGCGTTAGGGGCAATTTAAAAAAATATGTACGTTAAATGGAAAAAATAATGGTAATACTTACAACTAAGTTTTATACATTTTTTTAAAACCAACACTTTTGTCTATTAGCTTGTTAGGAAAACAACATGTTCCTACGTGATTGTATTGAAATGTAACATAATATTTAATATCATATTTTATGATCGAGAGGATCGTTCTTATTGCTTATTATTATATTTTGGTTCATATTTTCTAATTACTAATGGAACAGACGTGTCTTAATTTGCATAGTTTTTGAAAAAAATTGTTTTAAACTCAAAATTTGGGCAAAAAAAGGTAAAAAAAGGTTTAAAGTGTGATTTTTAAAACTTTAAGATTATCTACTATTGTTTTTAGAATTCATTGTCCATATTTGTTTTTGATCAAAAACTGAAAACTAAATGATTTTATGTCTTCTAGTTCTTGAGAAAATTACCAAAAAAAAATATTTTAATTAAATTATTTTTTCCTTGAGTATTTACGTAGTCTTATTTTGATAGTAATAATCGAATATGGATTAAGGTATACCCGGAATAAATTATTTTTTCTTAAATCTAGCTTATTTAAATACAAAAGAAACTTTGGCTAGAAAACTTTGTGATTGAAAGTGGCAAGAAATTGTTAATTTTTAACTTCACTATATTCAAAAGTGTGTACTACGTATAATACACTTTTCAATTCAATAAAAAGCTATAATTGTCTGAACAAGGCATTTGTTGTATTATGTAAAGAAAACTTGAAATATATTAGCAAAAATGTAAAACATTGTTGTTTTTTTTTTAAAATTTAAATGTAATACAAAGACTTCTGATTCAGGTAAAATTATACATTCCAAAAATTATCTTTTTTGAATGTTATAATAATTCTTTTTTTCTCAAATTTAAAAATGATGACTATTTCCTAAAAGTATTTTGATAATTACAAAACAGTGACCATGTTTTAACAATTTCACTATAAGTTAAGTTTTTCAAATAAAAAAAAATGATAAAAGTGTGACATCACCTCAACATCACACATAACATAAGTGTTTTTTCTTCGAGGTGAATTTGGAAACGTCAACAAAAATTCCAATGTTTGCATTTTTAAACATTTTTAAAAGGAAAACAAATTTCATACAAATCTTCTCGCCCAAGAGAATTTGTCACACTACATCGTTGGATACTTTCACTATTTTGGATGCATAACAGCGGTATTGGCCAATACCGAGGAATTCGTAAGGGGTTTGTGTTTCACAACACTTTGTTGCAAGTTCATTTGGGTAAAAGATATTTTATCGTTTCAGGAACAACACCATCGTCATTCTCAATCCAGAAAATCACCTTCATGCAGTACATTTGCTGCTTCAGCATCTACTTCAGCTGGTCACAGCAATACAAATCCAACATGATTTTTTTTTGACAATCTGCGTAAGGATGCCGCTGGCAAAACAATCACCGACAAACACTTCATGCCACAAGGTGAAGGTGGATTCTTTGAGTTAATTTCGTCGCCTCATATGTTCTTTGAAGTTGCTATGTACGTGGCTTGGGCTTAAACATTTTTGATAGGAAAATGCAAACATTAGAACTCATTCGGTCGTGTCCTTGGTACAATAATGTACCTACAGGAATGGTTTATACCTTCCTGGAATCCTTGAAGTGTGAGTAAGAAAGTTGCATTCACACTTTTTAGTTAAAATCAAAAAAACTTATAAGAACACGTAAAAGTGAGTTCCACTATTTGTATTTTCCTATCAAAAATGTTAAAAAATACAAATAGTGGAATTCATTCGGTCGTGTCCTTGGTACAATAATGTACCTACAGGAATGGTTTATACCTTCCTGGAATCCTTGAAGTGTGAGTAAGAAAGTTGCGTTCACTCTTTTTAGTTACAATCAAAACAACTTATAAGAACACGTCCAAGTGAGTTCCAATATTTGTATTTTCCTATCAAAAATGTTTAAAAATGCAAACATTAGAACTCATTCGGTGGTGTCCTTGGTACAATAATGTACCTACAGGAATGGTTTATACCTTCCTGGAATCCTTGAAGTGTGAGTAAGAAAGTTGCATTCACACTTTTTAGTTACAATCAAAAATACTTATAAGAACACTTCCAAGTGAGTTCCAATGTGGTGCGGAAATTGGTTCAAATGAGGATACCATATTGTTTCTACTTGCAAATTTAAAAATTTGAATCGATATTTGACGGTGTTTTCCTTTGATTAGAAATGAAAATTATATACTGATCGATCGGGAATCATACAAAGAATTTTGTTTGAGAAAAAAAAGTGTAATTGCGCATTTATTTTTCTCTAAAAATGTATTTTTTTATTTTATTTCTTATTTTGACGGAAATTCATTTTCCCGAACAGCTGATACTTTTATGTTCACCACAGCAATTTAATAAAAAAAAACATCTGTCAAAACAAGTAAATACACCGCATCGAATTGTTGTTGGATTTCACATTTCAAAATGGACGTAATGTCAAAATTACAAATACAACAATGTAAAGAAATGGGTGTTGGAGGGTAAAACGTACGAAAGATTCCGGTCTTTATATGGTGTGTCTATGACTTAAACTTTCTTTTTCAATGTTGCTTCTACAACGTTTTAATAAGGAAAGGAATAAAATAAAAGTAGGATACAGCTATATATTATTTAATAAGGGATTTCCCCGTTTAAAATTCAAATTTGTATGTTACTATGTTTCCTTGTTGTTAATTGATATTGTGATGAGTATTTATATTTAATGATAATTATAATTATAATAATAGTAAATATGTTTTTTGTTTAAATTTAATACCCACTCAATTGGACATTTATATAACGATGGCTTTATCTTACAGTTTCCTATAAAATGCGGCTATAAAGGGTGGTTATATTTTAAAGGCCTATGTTGAATGTGAAGCACATCCAAACGTTAAGTTTTTTCTGCATTTCATTTGATATTTCTAAATTTCAGACAATCTCAATTTGATTCAAGAAAAGATACACAATCTAACAACGCGTTAAAGTTATTCAGGCTTATTATGAAAATGGGCGTTCAAATCAACATATCGTGCCATAACCATACCATAGTCCGTTGGGATTTTGAGTTTTTAAAAAGATTTTATTTATTCAACTGATCATCTCAGATACCAATTTAAGACAAACTTGGAAATACACTTTTGCTTATAAGTAAACTATCATTAAATATTGTTAAACAAAGAACTTAGGTTTATTATATATGAATCACTTATATGGAAAACAACAAGTCCATACGTGATTACTTTCAATTGTAACATAATATTCGAAAATGATATTTTATGATCGAGACGATCGTGCTATGTCGCTTATTATAATTTGGTCATGTAATTTAATTACTTTCAATGTAATGGGTGTGCGTTAACTCCCCCCTTTGTTTAAGAAGAGCGCCCCCTTCTTCTGTCAATTCCTCGACTCGCCTTAACAGGTTACTGAATCTGATTTCGTCTTCTTGTTTTAAACGTAATTGATTTGATGATCTTATTTTTAAATATTACATAACACATTGCCGAAAATATAATTATAGTCACAAGTACAAATCATGTCTTTATTGGACTATTGACTGCTTCTTCTTGAAGATATTCAATAAGATTAATATTTTTGAATTTCAGAGCGTCGTCAAATGATTCAAAATAATTTTATATTTCAAATTGATCTATTGTATAAGTCTTTAAATAATTCTGTATAATATATGTACATATGTAATATGTGGGATTTTCGTATAATTTTCCATCTATAATAGTTTTGTTCGCAAAATTAATTAAAAATATGTTCCATTAACAGCAGTATTGTTTAGAATATGTCTTCCTGATACAAGAATTGATCCGTTTTTAATTTTTTCAAGATCCAAGTTCTTTTATTTTATTACATTTGTTTTTTTTTTGTTATTAAGAATGTTTGACAAACATGTTTCGTTTTTTGACAGTTTACAAAAATTAAATCGTAACTCTATTTTATTCGTAATTCTATTTTACAATTTCTTTATCAATATCTAATTTTCCATCTGGTTGGCTTTCGTATAATTTACAATTTTTGTTAACAAAGGATATTTTATCAAAACAACAATAACTTCTTCATTTGGCAATATTTTAAATGTTGAAACGTCCATTAAGTCTGTTATCGTCATACTACCGTGTTCGTGTTTTGTTATCTCTTTAATGTCTTGTAAGTTCAGAATTGCAGGATTAAGAGTTCCTTTTTTAGCTAATGCAATCGTTTGGACGATATTTTGTAATTCAATTACAATCAATTTATTTCGTTCTGTAACTAATCTAAATTGTGCGTCATTCTCTATGTCGTGTAGAGATTCTGAAAGCTTCCTAATAGCATTGAACAGGGGCGAACGCAGCGGGGGGGTTGGGGGATAAAACCCCCCCCGAAATATCAGAATATATGTGCAGTAAACAAATATCCGTTATTGTTCAACAGAAATGGTAGAAAATTAATTTCTCAAACTATGTTAAACGAAAAATTTGAATAAATTTGCTATGATTGATGGGTCCCGATTCCCAAACAACGGGAGCCGCAACGAAAATATACAGTACAAATACAAATACATTGTATTGGTCTGCGTTTGACAATTTCAAAATTCAATCAAGCAATCTACGGGAAATTTGAAAATGCGAAAACAAAAAAAAAAGAGAACTGTGAAAATAGAAAAAAAAATTATACATGCATAATGCATATGAAAATTAAGTTTTAGCTTTGAGGTCAGGTTAGGTTAGGTTAGGTTGAAGTGGCTGTCCAAGATGGAAACGGACACACTTAGGCCAGTTTGATGGCCCATTGTGATACCACATGAATCTTGAGGTTTCTTCCTAAGCTCAATGGAACCAGTTTGAGTCTCTTACGAAACGTGAGAGGCTGCTTATGCCGATATGATTTAGATCGTTTAGATCGTTAAAGAAGAATTCTCCTAGGTAATTCTTGCGTTTTCGAGCCAGAGCAGGGCATGTGCAGAGAAGATGAAGAACTGTTTCTTCCTCTTCCTCGTCCATACAGCTTCTGCAGAAGTCATTTGAGAATACGCCTAATCTCATGGCGTGCTTTCCTATTAGACAGTGTCCGGTTATGACACCTATTATCGAGCTTATATGCGATCTGCTTAGAGAGAGCAAGCACCTTGAACGTTTTAAATCCAGTGTTGGCCAGATGTTTTTTGTGACTTGACACGTGGTGATGTTGTTCCACCTGGTGCCTGCCCTCCTCGCAGCGTCTTGCATTAGCAACAGTTTACAAGTAGCGATTGGTATGCCAGTACGTGCCAAACGTGGTAGAATGGGCTGTACTGTACCGTTCCTGGCGAGTTCATCTGCCTTACAGTTACCTGGAATGTCTCTATGGCCCGGCACCCAGCAAAGGTGAATATTAAACTGTTGTGCCATCTCCATTAGAGATGATCGACAGTTCTGGACTGTTATAGAGTTTGTAGAGACAGAATCCAGAGATTTAATAGCGGCCTGACTATCTGAGAAAATACGGATATCAGATGTCGATATCACGTTTTCTTTAAGCCAGGACAAGACTTCTTTTATCGCCAAAAGTTCCGCCTGGAACACGCTACAATGATTGGGAAGGCGGAATGAGAGACTTAATTTCAGTCGTTCAGAGTACACACCTCCACCAACCCCTTCTTTTGTTTTTGATCCATCTGTATAGAAGTGGATTGACTCGTCTTCCAGGAATGTCCTATCCTCCCAAAAAGATCTGGGAGGTATAGAAATCTGGAAATTTCTGTCGAATTGTAGTTGGGGGATGGTGTAGTCTGTGTGCTTTGGGATTGATTCTAAATAACTAAGAATAACGGAGTGGCCAATGTTGTTGTTAGTCCACTGCGACGAAGCTTTGAGGCGAATAGCAGAACTTGCAGCTATTTGTTTGCTAAAGATGTCAAGAGGTGTTAGGTAGAGTAAGGTGTCCAGTGCCGCAGATGGGGTCGTGCGAAGCGATCCACTTATACATAGGCAAGCTGAACGTTGGACTTTATTTACTTTATCTCGGTTTATACCTATTTCTAAAGCAGTCCACCATACTGCCACACCGTACATTAAAATCGGTCTGATTACCGATGTGTATAGCCAATGCGTGATTCTGGGTTGCAAGCCCCATTTATTACCGATGGCTTTTTTGCAAGAAAAGAGAGCTACAGTAGCTTTTTTGACTCTTTCCTCTACGTTGCGTTTCCAATTTAGTTTTTTATCTAAGACAAGACCCAGGTATTTAGCCTCGTCTGAGAATTTTAATTGGATTCCTTTAATATGGGGAGGGTTGACAAATGGAATTTTGTATCTCCTCGAAAATAAGACCAAATCGGTTTTGTGTGGGTTAACACCCAGTCCACACCGATCAGCCCAAAGTATTAGTCTATCTAAGGCATTTTGTATGAGTTCTTTTAACGTGTTAAGATGCTTTCCTGAAACTGCTATAGCAACGTCGTCCGCATATGCTATCACTCTGAAACCCTCCGCATCCAGACCAGTTAGGATTTCATTCACCACTAGGTTCCAGAGGAGAGGGGATAGAACACCACCTTGCGGTGTCCCTCTACTAACGAATCGTCTGCCAGAAGAGTTGCCCAGTTTTGAGTTAATTATCCTGCTAGTAAGCATTAAATGAATTAACTCCCGAAGCGAACTCTCTACATTTAGAGATGTTAGTGCAGATGTGATTGCAGATGTGTCCACGTTGTTAAAGGCACCTTCGATGTCAAGGAAAGCAACCATAGTGAACTCTTTATGATGGAGGGAATATTCGACGGTGCGTACTAAGGTGTGTAACGCTGTTTCCACCGATTTACCTTTACAGTAGGCATGTTGAGACGAAGACAGAAGTCTTGTATCAATACTTGCCCTTAAATGGATATCAATCAATCTTTCCAAGGTCTAAAGAAGGAATGATGATAGACTTATAGGTCGTAGATCTTTAGGATTAACTTGCGAGCATTTACCTGCCTTGGGTATAAAAACAACTTTAACTTCTCGCCATGCCGAGGGAACATGGACCAGGTAAAGACAGCTGGTAAAAATTGCCTCAAGGATTGGTGCAATTATGTCAGAAGTCTTTTGTAGCTCGGCTGGTATTATTCCATCTGGTCCTGCAGATTTAAATGGTTTGAAGCTGTTGAGAGCCCATTGTAGCTTGTCCCTTGTGATCAGACCTTGTGGATATGTTGTATTGGGACTTGAACGTATATAACCGTTGCAAGTCTCGGTAAGAGAACTTCCAGGAAAATGAGTATCCAGTAGTAAGTTCAGCGATTCATTACTTGAATTTGTCCAGGAGCCGTCTGCATTTTTCAAGCAGCTTGGCATCGCTGGATTAGTTGAAAGAATTTTCCGTAACCTAGAGGCTTCAGAAGTTTCTTCTATCGTGCCACAGAAGGATCTCCAAGAAGATCGTTTAGATTTCCTTAGTGCCTTCTTGTAAATTCTTAGGGATTCTTTGTAAGAATCCCAGTGAGAGGCTAGTCTTGCGGCTTTGGCTCGGTTGAAAAGTTTCCTGCATTCTTTCCTGAGCGAGTCAAGCTCTGAGGCCCACCATTGTGGTTTCCTCTTTCCTCTTATGTGTATAAGTGGACAAGCAATTTCTAGCGATCTGTTCATAGCTGAGGTAAGTTCATTGACTTTGTTGTCAAGTTCATTAGCGTTAGAGGAAGGACAAGATAGTCCAGGTTTTAGTAAACTCTGTAATGAGTTCCTGTATGAAGTCCAATCAGTTTTCCGATAATTTCGAAAAGTCAATGGACTCGGGTTATCATCCACATTGATATTGAACTGGATATATCTATGATCAGAGAACGAGTGTTCTTTGGATACTTTCCAGTCCAAGATCATATGGTGTATAGTATCTGAGACAAGAGTTATGTCTAAGACTTCTTGTCGAGTTTTAGTTATGAAGGTTGGTTCATTTCCAACATTACTTACTAAGAGGTTAGTACCAAGAATATAATCAAAAAGAGACTCACCTCTGTCGTTGATATTGGTACTTCCCCATACCGTATGATGAGCGTTAGCATCGCTCCCAATAATTAGGCGGATCCTTTGCCTTTCCGCTTCAGCGACGACTTTCTCCAGGGTTTTTCCAGGGAGAGGGCCAAGGTGGTCATGGCCAAGATACGCCGACACTAGCCAGAAACTTCCTTTGGTTGTTTCCAGCCTAGCTACGGTGGTATCTTTGTCACTGAAATGATGGAGTAAAAATACATTAATGCTACGTTTCACTAGTATGCAAGATCTAGGTTCACCTTTCTCTGTCACACACAGTGTGTAGTACCCAGGAGTCCTGAGTCCTCGAACAACGGATCTCACAATCCATGGCTCTTGGATCAGGACAATGTCTTCCCCGTTTCTTGCCAGCCGGAGAAGAAGTGAGGCCGAGGCCTTTACGGAGTGCTGGAGATTAATCTGTACTAACTGCAGCATTTTGGCTACAATTAGGCAGATCAACCTCCACCACGGTTTTGTTCTGATCCTCTGAGTCTGAGGATGAACCCAAGAGTTCGTCCTCACTCAAAAGGATCATGTTGAGGTCGTCCTCAGTCTCCATTAAGGATGGACTGTCTACGACTTTTGTAGAGGGTGGGGTCGCTATTGGAGAGGGCATTGGTGCATCGTCACCTTCAGTTAAGAGAGAAGACGATGTCCCAGGCCCACCAACCGCTAGTTCACCCTCGGTTGTTTTTGGAGGCCCGCTTTCCGCGTTAACCTCATCTTTTTTATAGACTCGAATTTTAATGGTTTCGAAGCCATAGTTTATCGAGCCCTCGTTTATGGCTAGAGGAGCCAAAGATTCCTTATTGAGTACCAAAATGGCGCTCCTATAAAGATTCTTTACCTCCTCTAGCTTGGCTATCTTCCAGTTGTGCGTCGGAAGGGACGGGTTGCAAACTCTGATCATCTCGAGAATTTCATCGATACCGGCAGGTTCCATTGGGATCCAAATGCGGGCTCTAGGTCTGCTAGGAATGTCTTCCTTAGCGACTACCTCGAGCTTCGCACCTGGCCAAACTTCACCTAACCGGCTGACAGCGAGCTTATACATTTCACAAGACCTCTGATCGCCACAAACCATGAGTTTTACGTGGCCTTGATGCCAACCCCCATCGCTTATGGAAGGAAGTGGTCCTGGAAGCTCCCTTAAAATGCTTAAAAAGCCACCCGAGAGCTTAACCTTGACCAACTGCCAACGATCAGCCGATATTGTTCCATCATCATCACTCCTGTCAATGACCGCAACCACGACTTTGCCCTTCGCGACGTCACTGAAACTGGCTTTCTTGATGGGATTGAGGGGAGTGCTGGTGTTGTGCACCCGAGGCCGTTTTGGTGTCGGTACGGCCCCCTCGAGAGACCTTTCTCGTTTGGACGTAGAGTCCTTACTGGTCTTAGTTGTAGCAAGTATGCTTTTTGCCCATTCGACGCTAGCGGTTTGCTGCGGTGTCCTTTCAGCCCCCGATGATGCACCAGAGGCCTTCAGGATTTTCGCCGCTTGCCGCCTTTGCCTATATTGGCTTTTCGAGAGTTTCCCCTTTCTCTCATTAGTAGTGGTAGGGCCATTTTTCACAACCCTGCCACTACTGAAATTAGGTATCACTACCTTCCTATCCTCGTTGCTGCCAGCTGCAGAGGAGGGTCCATGGTTAGCCACTACTCCCTTCTCTGTGCTGGCCGCAAGAGATACGGCAACAGGCTTTGACGCCAAATTGCCGCCCGGTCCTGAAGAGATACCGGTCTCATCATCCTTTAAATTTTTGTTTTTTGTTTTTTCCATTTTAATCCCACGAGTTGCGAAGAAAAGAGGTCCGTCTGCACAGAGATTCGCATGTACAGATAAGACTAGTTAATCCGGAGGTCGCCAGGTATCCGGATACTCCGTTAGAGACTGGGCTATTTTTGAATTGGGCCCCCAGCCAGGCTGATCATCGGCACGGGTCGTTTAACACCTTAGATCCAGCCCAATAAAGATAAGAGGTGGTAGGGAAGGAAGAGATAGGGTTAGGAATCAGTTGATGTTAATTCATCATTCTGATATGGGAGGAAAAGATTGGGATTCGGTAACAGCAATTCAGCTAATTTACCTAGAGTGAGAAGGAGCATAGGAGATAGGAGCGCTGTCTAGCTTTTTCGCCATTACAACGTGGGAGGTGGGATGGGAGTTGGTGACATAAACGTTGGCTGGTATGCCTTGTTTATGTGGGAATGGATGATGATTTTGGGAAAGGTAGAGGGATAAGAACGTCCTTTAGTTTCGGGACTCATCTGGAGAAAATTCTCGAGAATCATTGACCCTACTCAGCTTCTACAACTCGACAAGTTCGACGTTCAGAGTAGAAGAGCTTTGAGGTCAACGTCAAACTGTTTTGTGAATCGTGAAAGCAAGTCATTTTTTAGCATTTTTTGATATTTGGATCTGATTTATATTTAGTTTTTGAAAACTTAGAGTAAAATAAGTAAAAATAATATTCTGAAGTTTTTTAAACCGATAGTGAACACAAATGCTGCAAGTGCAACAGTTTCGAATGCTGACGAAAAAAGTCCCCCCACAAAAAAACACCTGAACAGTGAAAACCGAAATGTAAGTTATTATACAGGGTGGGCCGTTAATAAGTGCACTTTTTGTCTCGCTCTAACTCCCGAACGAAATAACCGAGACGCGCGGGGATGGTATCTCCTTGCAGCTCGAGATCTAAATTTTTAGTCGCAATGAGTCCGTTCACGGGAGAGCAGCGCGATTTCTGCGTTCGCGCCTTTTATGAAAACAATCGCTCATACGTGACTGTTCGTCGGCTTTTTCGGGTAAAGTTTGGATTACGCAACATCACCGAGTGTCCAAGTACGAATGTAATCAAAAAATGGATCGTAACATTCGAGGCAACGGGATCAACGCAAAAACTTCGACCTACAGGACGCCCACGTTCCAGGCGGACTGCAGAAACAATTGAACGCGTACAAGCTTCTGTGCGCGAGGATCCAAGAAGCTCTACACGGAAACGCGCTGCGGCCCTGGGAGTACCCAGAACGACTTTACGTCGCATTTTACGGGATGATTTGAAGTTATACCCTTACAAAATTCAGATTGTCCAAGATTTGAAAGAATCCGATTTTGTTTCACGGTTCAATTTCGCAACAGAAATGTTACGGAGATTCCCTCACTTCAATAACATTATCTTCTCAGACGAAGCTCATTTTCATGTCAACGGATTTGTTAATCGACAAAATTGTCGATACTGGGGAACAGAAAATCCACGCTTAAAACATGGACGACCGTTACACTCTCCGAAAGTGACCGTTTGGGCCGGAATAGCCAAGTGGGGGATCATAGGGCCGTATTTTTATGAAGATCGATACGGGCGTAATGTTACTGTTAATTCAGAGCGTTATGTTTCGATGCTTAGAGATTTTTTAGCTCTAAAACTGCAAGAATCGAGTGGTTACACTATTCACACCTGGTTCCAGCAAGATGGCGCTACCTGCCATACAAGTAACGACTCTCTGGAGGTCGTTAGAGAAATGTTTCCTTGAAGGTTGATATCGAGGAGGGGTGATATTGCTTGGCCACCCAGGAGCCCTGACTTAACGCCACCGGATTTCTTTTTATGGGGCTACCTCAAGAGTAAGGTGTACTCTAATAATCCTTCAACGACGGCTGAATTAAAAGCGAACATTGAAGAAGAAATCCGCTTAATCACTCCGCAACTTTTGACAAAAGTGTTCCAAAATCTCAGAGTCAGATTGGAAGAGTGCTGTAGGCGAAATGGACAATATTTGGATGATTTAATTTTTAAAAAATAAAAATTCATTTCGTTTTGTATAATTTAAAATAAATATTTCATTTAAAAGCGCTACAGTTGTATTAATATAATTTTTTTTTAAGTGCACTTATTTACGGCCCACCCTGTATTGCAGTATACAGCTGCTGTAAAAACAATAGCACCTATAATATAGCTGAATAAAACAACTTTTTCAGTTGACTGCTATACTTCGAATCATTTATTTATTTAAATCCTAATGAGTATTTATTCATTGTCGACTCCCAAAATATATTAGTAAAGTACACAATACTACAATACTTTCTTCTTTTGAAGTTAAATAAATTGTTTCTTGCTGATCGTCGAAGTCTTGGAATTTCTTGAATTTCTTCTACTGCACTTGCCTTTGACATTACACTTGATCCTACATCTATATTTAACTTCTTTAAATGTGAAACATTTCGACGATAAGTTCTGCCTGAATTGTTTGACATAACGACAACTTCACCGTCTCTCCTGGACAATACTTTATATGGATCAGGTTCAAAGTTAGACTCTAATTTGTTAGTTTTTGTCATTCTTTTTACAAGAACTTCATCTCCTTTCGGTATACTACTTGCTCTTGGCCGTCTTCGGTTATCTGCATGTACTACTTTTCCTTTCTCTTTGTTTTTTTCTGTCTTTGTCAGCGGTCTCCTCATCAACTTCCATTGGCTGGTGAATACTTGGCAACTTATCTCTAATATTACGACCAAAAAGCATTTGTGATGGTGTTTTCTGTGTTGTTGAGTGTGGTGTTGAACGGTACATAAGTAAATATTCGTTCAAATCAGTTTTCCAGTTTCTATTAGTGGTTTGACTGATAACGAGCCTTTTTAGTATTGACCTATTTTGCCTCTCAACCTCACCGTTCTGTTGTGGCCAATATGGTGTCGTGCTAATCAAATGAATATTGTTAATATTACAATAGTCGCGAAATTCTTCACTTATAAATTGTCTTCCATTATCAGCAGTAATCGATAGAGGTAGTCCGAATCGTGCAAATATAATTTGTAGTCGTTTAATTATATCCGTAGAATCAATCTTCTTCATTATTTCAATTTCTATAATTTCTATGTACCGACTATAATAATCAACGATTACAAACAAGTGGTGATGTGATGGTAGCAGGCTCAAACAATCTATAGCAAGGTGCTGTCAAGGTTCAGACGGCAACAGCTTTCTTTTTAATGGTTCTGGTGCTGATGTTGCTGATACTAACGTGCATCCTCGACATTGCTTGACTCTTGTCTCAACATCTGCGTCCATTTTTGGCCACCAAACTTTAGAACGTAATCGTTACTTCATCAATGTAATTCCCAGATGACCTTCGTGTGCCAAATCAAGCGTTTAACTTCTCAAAGCTTCTGGTATAACGATGCGTGTTCCACGCAGCAAAATCTCACCTGCAAAAGAGAATTCAGTTGAAAAAAAATTTAAATTGCAATGCTTTTCCAGTCCAATTATTTTCGCGAAGTGCAATCTTAACTGCTTGAATTGTATCATTTTGAACTGATTATTATCGTTCGATTTCAAATATTTTGATTGCAACTGGAGTGGCATTTGATGCAATAAATAAGTTAATTATTAATATCTTATAATTTATAAATATAATTTCATTGAAATACCTTAGCAGGACAATTCCTAAAGACATTATGTAAGTAATACAAAAGAAAAATTAATAAAGAATGCAAAATTAAACCTGGTGAAAGGCGTTCTTAACATCAAGTTTAGAGAAAATGTTTCCTTTTCCAAGGTGTGGCAAGAAATCTTCTATTGTTGGAAGAGGATAATGTTCTCGCTCAATGGCTTCGTTCGCTCAACGCATATCGATTAATAGCCGAATATCATCTCCCTTTGGTATAACGACCATTGGAGAAACCCACTTTGCTGGTCCGTTAACTTTTTCAATAACATCTTGCGCAAGAAGTTCCTCAATTTTTTTTTTTGTGTCAACTGCTTTCTCTAATGCTATCGGAATTCTTCGGTACGGTTGAACTACGAGCGTAGCATCTTTCTTTATTTGTATAGCTACCAAAATTCCTTTCATTTTTCCCATTTGCAGCATCATTCCTTCTTTATTATTAATTGTATGATCGATTTTCAGAATGCCTATTTTAGTGGCGGCTTCTCGTCCAATCAGAAGTTTCCCTTCACCTTTTATAACATAAAAATCACTTCTGTGTTTACCTGTTAGGTCAAGTTCAGCAGTAAATGCACCAATTAATGGCAATTCATATCCACCGTATGCTTTAAAAACTTTTCCAGTCCCTTTCCGTTGATTTGCTACAATTATGTTTTTTTGATTTCAATGTCTCCCACGTGTGTTGACTCATTAAATTATATTTGGAACCAGAATTGATAATGGCATTCACAGGTACTCCTCCAATTCTTCATTAAACTTCACAATTATCATTCTTCGTGGTTACATTTAAAACGTATTCGTTCTTTTCTGTTATTTGCTTGACTGATTCTTCAATATGTTTTCCATTGGAATCATCTAGTTGGCAATCAGGTTTTATCATTGTATTCAATGAGGTATGTTTACCACCAAATTGATAACTTCGTTTTCGCGATCGACATTTCATGGAAAAATGGTCTCGTCCACTACATTTATTGTAAAGTTTTCCAAATGCTGGACATTTTTCGTCATTCTTAATATGACCGGAATATCCACATCGATGACATTCAATATGTTGTGGGTATATGATTGATTTTGTTGTTTCGTTTTCCAGGAATTTATTTTTTGAGCTGATTTTGTTAACTTTATCAATTTGTGGTTCTCGCTTATCAAAACATTTTTCTGGTTGAGCAACGGTTTCAAAAACTTTTGCAACTCGTAAAATTTCTTCGAGACTAGAATCACCTCGTTTGGGAAAATCTCTTCGAAAAGTAGTTGACAGGCAATTTTGAATAATTTGATCTTTTACATTTTCTTAAAAATTTGATCCAAAGTCACATCTATCAGCCTGCATGCGTAACCGAATTGTAAACATGTCAATGTTTTCATCTGACTTTTGTTTCATTTGTCTCAATATATGTCTTTCATAAGTGGTATTTGTTTTTGGTAGTAAAAATTTATTTAATTTATCGACTTTTCTCTCATATTGAGTCATATGTGGAATATATTTTTCGATATTCGCTAATGGTCCAAGAGTAAAATTTTCTGAAAGGTCTGGTAGTGTAGCGATCAACATCTGTATTTTTGAGCCAGCATAATGTAAAAGTAAATCATGTTTCCAATTTTCATCGTGTATACGACTTGCTCGAATCATTGTTTCGAAAGAACGTAACCATTTCTGCCATTCTATTCCAACGTTATCTGTATGTAGAGAATACTAAAACACCCGAACTTGAAGACCCAACGGTCAAATAGTGTCTAAAACATAAATAAAATTATCTTAGAACTTTTCAAAAAGGTAATTCACTTCTTTCTTTATCTCAATTAATCATTACAGCATTTAAGCTACCAGCATTTAAGCTATGTATATCAGCATTTAAGCTACCAGCATTTAAGCTATGTATATCAGCATTTAAGCTACCAGCATTTAAGCTATGTATATCAGCATTTAAGCTACCAGCATTTAAGCTATACAATTACAATGTTACGACATTGTTTGGTTAAACAAATATAACATTTTGTTTACTCAATCGTTTCAGCATTTAAGCTCTTTTTTTTTTTTTTTTTTTGACATTATTTCTATATTTATGTATATGTGTGCATCTTTGTACGTAATTTTAATCTACACTTTATAAGCACACACATAGAAATATTATGTTCATTACATATGTAAGTCAAATGTATGACCATATCATATAAATTTAACAGCTTCCTTTTAAACAAAAGAAATTACCTTTCTTTTTTTATTTTTGTGACCAATCACTTCTCTTTAAATTTTCCTTTCATCTTACCTAAAAAGTCATTTGCCATATTTTTACAGAGCATCTACGGGATCCTCTAAAACATTTCCTTCTTACTGAGTTCTTATTTCACCAATTTACATACATATGTACATATATACAATCTTGAATATGGCTTCTTATTTATCTACATATGTATGTATGTATTTTCTTTATTCCTTATTTATTAAAACAACTTTTTCAGTTGACTGCTATACTTCGAATCATTTATTTATTTAAATCCTAATGAGTATTTATTCATTGTCGACTCCCAAAATATATTAGTAAAGTACACAATACTACAGCACCAAAAACATATTTTCTTGTCTTTGAAGAATAAAGTTAAATCAATATCTATGGAAAAATAACTGATTTCTAAAAAAAATTAAATTTTAGTCATATAATTTATTCGAAAACTTTTTTTTTTCAAAACCTACTCTAAAAATAGCCGGTGAAAAAATAGCACCACTACTACATTTCTTAACAAAAAATTATGACTTCGAAAAACATGAAAAAACAATCAACAAAATTGTATTCTAAATAGTGTGTTGAAATAAAATTAATATTTCGTGACAAAGTTTTTGTTGGCTATTACCAACTCACATCGCCTGGTCATCGAATTAGCCATATCCTGGAATGTTCTAGCGAAATATTTTTCCAGGAGACCTTTATTACGTCCCACAGTGCTTCGTTGCAAGTTGGTTTCATTTCTGAGACTGCTTTGTATAAGTCAGCCTACCACATTCTCAATTGGATTGAGATTAGGCGACTGGACTGGCCACTCTTTCACATTTATTGTATGGAGTTGAGAATAGCCTTCTTGCTCATATTTTTGGGTTCTTAACCTCTTGGAAGACCGACAAAAGCGGAATTTCTTGATCTTCATAGGATAGCATAATGTTTTTGAGAATGTCAATATAAACGTGTTGATCCAACATTGGTTCAAAACCATAGTAGGAAAAGCAAGCCCAAACCATTATGCTTTATCCTCCATGACCTACAATTTTGAGAGTAAAATTCGAGTTGTTCTCCGCGTGATCATTTTCCTCCAAGCAAAACAATTTTGCTTTCATCCGTCCTTAAAAATTACGCCATGTTTCTTATGGCGAAAAATGTATTAGTGGTACTATTTTTGTTACCGGCACTGTACGTACACTCTGACTGTATTTAAGACACACGATATTGAATTTGTATTTAAAGTAGAACAAGTACTGAGCAAAATCTATATTTGTTTGTAAAATATTGTACTAGTATACAGTGATAACAAAAAAAAAAAACAAAAGCGACATAAATTTGAAAGATAGATAAGTAAATTGATTAGTTTTGTTAAATAGATTTTTAGTCGAAAACAAATTTTTACCAATTTACATAAGTAGGATTTTTTAAATTTTTACAAGTTGGATGAATGAAATTGATTTGAGAGATATCAAGAACCGAACATCAATTTTTACCAAATTTGCGTACTATTTCTTGTAGATAGATTTTATTTTCTTATGAAAAAACGGACTGTTCGATTTTTATAAAAAAAACTACTAAATATCGAAAACAATATTTTCTGTGAAATAAAAAAAGTTTGAAGACAATATTTTTAATTTTTGAAAAGCTATTTGAGTCGAAAGTAAATTAGTATTTAATTTAGTTTTAGTATTGTTTTTTTTGTTAGGTTTTTATTTTTTGTAAAAAAACTGCCAATTCGATTTTTCTCAAAATTTTACCAGATGCTGAAAACGTTATTTTTCTTTGCACAAAATTGTATTGGTGATAAAATCATTTTGTATTCGTAAAATTTTCAAGGGAACAAATTTTTTTCTTCAGTTTTTTGATTTATAAACAAAATCGTTAATTGGATTTCTTTCAAAAAATATATTTGTTTGGTATCACGTTACAATATATTATATAAAATTTAATTCAAGTCTCTAGCGTTTTTGGTTCATGAGATATTTAGGGTTAACCAAAATGTTCACCTTTTTTTAAACTGCTATGGTAAAAAAACCACCCACGCAATTTTCTTGAGAGCCCTTTCAGCATCTTTCTGCATTATGATCTGTATAACAAAATTTATTTGAAGTCGATATCTCTACTGGTTTTTGAGCTATGGACGAAGAAAAAAACGTCGCGAACGTACGGAACGTACGAACGTACGTACACTACACACGCACGCACAGGCATCTTTCTAAAAATCTTTTATTTCGACTTTAGGGACCTTTAAACATCGAGAAATGTCAAAATTTTCAATTTGACAAATCGGACCCATTACAATAACTTCCTATGGGAAGTTAATAATAATAATATTTATTATTATTAGTTATTATTATTACATTATTAATTGTTATTACAATTAATGCTACTGTGAGTGTGTATGTCACTGAATTCCTCCTCCTCCTTCAAACCGTATATTATACAGAAAGTACTCATACGCCGTAGTGTGTCATCATCATCATAATCATCAATTAAATTTAAATAAATCAGATTGCAATTTGACAAAATCTGTGTTACATTATTATTTTGTAGTTGATCTAAAGGATAATGTTCTCGGGTCAGCTTGTATTATATACATACACAAAAGTATAGATATGGGATTTGAAAAGTACGTTATTTCCCTAAGATTAAAATTAGAGACAATCGTTTTTTTTTATATACGGGAAAGCAACCTAGATACGGGGCTAGTTTTGCACCTAGACACAATCGTTTACTTTTTGAAAACTATCCACAAATGCGTCTTTTTGATAATTGTGTGTTCCTCTTTTTAGAATTTATTTCTGCATACTGCATACATACATAGGTACTACTTGACATTCTTTTGTATATGTAAATCAAACAAATAAATTATTCAAAAGCTGAGTGATCATTTTCGTTTATTCTAAATCTGTAAGTGCTAAGCTTTGCTATAGGCCTTAGGTTACCAATAAAAAAAACAACGCGATAAGAAAAATAATGATTGTAATGAATATAGCAAGTCTTGAAAAACACCACAAAATCAAAATCTAGGAAGGTAGCCCCTATCTAAATGATTTGACAAACTTTGTACAACTGAATTAAAGACTTTATTATTTTATCCATAGAATTATGTAAACGACATTGCAAGTTTTTGTCGGAAAAAATTAAACGATAATGAAAAACACGAAGTTCTTGTTCATTGTTGGGCTCCTGATGTAGATTTTAAGTTTCCAATATCTGGCCAGAGAAATTTAAAATTTCAGTACTCTTGGTTACGTTCTTTTGCGTGGTTGGCTTATTCTGCTGCAGAAGACGGTGCTTACTGCCGATATTGTGTCATATTTGCATTAAAATCCGTCGGGAAAGGATCTCATCAGAACACAAATCTATTAGTCCAGACTGCGTTTAGAGATTGGAAAAAAGCGCTTGATAAATTCAGAGAACACCAAAATAAAAGTTACCATAAAGACGCAATGGAGGATGGACAAAACTTTAAATCAATTTTTGAAAATCATAGACTTGATGTGGTTAGCGAAATTGATTCATGCCGCAAAATACAAAAACTCGAAAACAGAAAGAAGTTGATTCCGAGCATAAGAGCTGTTTTATTCTGTGGCAGGCAAGGAATAGCGTTGAGAGGACATCGTGATCAGGGTCAACTGTCATTTGATAAGCCGGAAGAAAGTGAAGAAAATTTTAGGGCGCTACTTCGTTACGCAATTGAAAGTGGTGACAAAGTTTTGGCCGATCATTTGAATAGTTCCGGTTTGAATGCAAAATATATAAGCTATCGCATTCAAAATGAAGTTATTGACGCTGCAGCAAAAATAATAACTATGAATATTGTTCAACGCATCAACAAATCAGGATTTTTTTTCTGCTATTGCTGACGAAAGTACGGATGTCAGCGGGAACGAACAATTCTCAATATGTGCCCGTTATGTTGATAAAACCGACAGACAATATATTGTTCGCGAAGATTTTTTGTGCTTTATACCAGTTGAAGACGTAACTGGAAAAGGGCTTGCAAGTACGTTGCTGACTTCAATGAAGGATATGGGCCTGAATCTAGCTAATATGAGAGGGCAAGGTAATTGTCAATAAATCGATTATAGCTGTTTCTTAAATGATTTAGTATAACATGATCTTTTTGTAACATTTTGATTCCTTAGGCTATGATGGGGCGCGTGCAATGAGTGGAAGATTCAACGGCTGTGCTGCCAAAGTCAGAAAATTATATCCACAAGCGATTTACGTCCACTGTGCGAACCATAATTTGAATTTGGCCATTACACACGCCTGTAATATTTCACCAATACGAAATTGCATTGGAACCATCAAAGAGGTTGTTAATTTGTTCAGAATTTCAAACAAAGCAGCTACAATTTTAAAAGACCAAATACACGCTTCCTGTCCAAAAGCAAAAGAAACACGGCTTTTAAAGTTTTGCGAAACGCGTTGGGTTGAGCATTTAGACTCCCTTAGTTTGTTTTATGACGTTTATGAGCATATCTCCTGCTCGTTAGAGATCCTGGATGAACAAAATTTGAAAAGTGATGGAGTCAAACCTCACACTTTACTAACAGCAATACAAAATGCTCAGTTTATTGTTTCCTTAACAGTGATAAAGTCAATTTTTAGCCTTTTTAAGAATCTTAGTGAGTTTCTCCAAAAAAAAGATTGCGATCTCAGCAGCTGCGTAGAATATGCCAACCATCTTTACGAAGAAATTGTCGAAATGCGACATAATTCCGAAACAAGATTTGGTAGCATATTTACAGAAGCTAAGGAAATGGCTGATAAAATGGGCTTACAATTGGTAGTCCCACGAATTATTGCCAAACAGACAAAACGAGACAATTATGCGGGTGGTCCGGAAGAATATTTTCGTCGGTCTGTCTATGTTCCTTTTTTGGACCATTTGCTGGTTCAGTTAAAATGTCGGTTCTTCGACCATCGTGAATTAATTTCCAAAATTCAAAATATTTTACCAGAAAAATGTTGCAAACTTCATGAAGAAGACATGAAAAGAACTGTTGAAGTATTTACTCATGAATGGCCAGATGATATAAGAGGATGTTTTGATGAATTTTTAGCTGAGATGAGAATGTGGCGCAGGTAAAAATGTTACTCTTATTTCTTATAGATTCTTTATAGTTGTCAATGTTAAATAAACTATTGTTGCAGACATTGCTTGAGTATGTCAGATGAAAAACGGCCCAAAAACTTTATAGACGCCTTAAGTGTTTGCGATGCTTCTTTATATAAGACAGTTCATCGCTATATGCAAATCGGTGCGACACTGCCAGTATCTGTGGCTACAAGTGAGCGGTCTTTCTCATGTCTGCACAGATTAAAGACTTATCTGCGAAGCAAAACCGGTGAGGAGCGGCTGAACGGCTTGATGTTACTTAACATCTACAAAGAAATAGACATCGATTATGAGGATGTAATAAACATTATGGCAAAAGTACCAAGGCGCTTGGATTTCACTTTGTAAATATTCTGTATATATCTAACCAAAAATGTATAATATGTAGATAACTACATACGAGTATGTATGTGTATATATTTAATTTTTATTCAAACATGTTTATTAGTACCTACATATATAAAATAGTGCCAAAAAAGCAAAAAAAAACACTTGAAATTTAAAATAAAAAAAATAATATAACATATATTTATTGAAACCCCCCCCGAAATTTTTTTCTGCGTTCGCCCCTGGCGTTGAAAATTTCTGAGTTCGTTACAAATTGTTTATTGTTACTGGTTATTAATTCAGATAATTTATTGTTAATGAGGACAACATCGTCATGGTCAGGAGATCCTGAAATCCATTTCCAAATCGTACATATTTCGTTAATTCCTTGTTTGTACCTATTGGTTGTACGTAACTGTGCTAAGAGTGTTTAGTAATTGTTAGGTCAGTGTCCTTCGTTATATCGAGATTGCTATCTTCTTTATTTATTGGGGATGAATTGAAGTAAAGATTTCTTTTAATTGAGCCGGTAGATTCTAAAATTACTTTTTCGAAGTATGAGAGATGGGTTATGTGGAAGATTGTTCCATAATCGTTGTATAATGCGGCATTACCATTTTCCAATAGTAAATAATTCTCTCGCGTATAATCAATAATTTCCGTCGATGCCAACATAATCAGTGGGACTAGTATTATCATTATGGATTTCATATTTCTGAAAAGATAAGTTTAAGTTTTTATCCTTATGGACTATTCTATTTCTCTTGTAATTACGGACTTTCTTTCCGAAATCTATTCTAACTCTTTGTTTCTTATATCTGGGTAATGTAATCAATAAACCAACCTTCGTCAAGTGCAGTCGCATTTTCTTTTGGCTCCGCAGTTGCCTTTTGCCACCTTTTCACCGACCCCAACTATCATAAATAAATAAAAAACCTATCAATATACTCGCAGCGCCTGTGATATACATACCTACTTACCCGACCCACTTTACTACCCATCGCCGTTTCCATTACACCAGCATTTTTTTTTCTTCTTGTGTATTAACAAGTATAGAAAAAATTAAAAACAAGTGAAAATAATACAAATCAAAAAACCTAAACAAAAAACCATATCTTTTTCTTTTTTTCTGATTCAATTAATTATGTCGTGCGCGAATAAAATGTGTGTCATCGTTGACTCAAACGCGGAACTGTTGAAATGCAGTGGCCTTTGGGGGAAATACCTTCACCCGTCTTGTGCTGGCTTGGCCAGAAAGGCGAGTGTATACCTGAAAGACTATTTTGCGTTTTATTGGGATGAATGCAATAAAATATCCGTGTCGGATATTATGATTGCAATTCAATGTCTAAAGGAATCCCTGTGTAATGAACATTCCGTTTGCCAAGATAAAATTTCTAATCTTTCTAAGAAATTTGATCACGTCTGCAATAGTGTTGAAGACTCAAACATCCAATGTCACCAATCGTCCACTGAGTGCCTTTCCACGATACGTTCTCTGGAAAAACATTACTGTGACGTAATCGGTGGATTGAATTCTCTTCGTTTAGACATTGATGATAAATTAAAGGCGTTGACTTGTTTGGCAAACGATCTAAAAAAAACACTTGTCTGACCAGTTAAACCTACTGAAATCAGATATTGATTGCTGTTTTCAAAGTTCGTCATCCCGGTTCTCACCCTCTTCCAATCAATTGAGTGATGTTACAAACGTTAGACTCGTTAATGAATTTGAAAACATTAATTGTATGCTTTCTCGGGTGTCAACTGCACTCATATCTATTGCTTACGATGTAAGTAATCAAGAACAAAAATATACGAGTGTGCAACGTGAACTTGAAAGCCTTAATGTCCAATCGCAGAAAATTGAATCGCTTCTCTACGACGCGACGTCATTAAACAACCCGGCATACCGTCGTGTGATATCGGCAACGTATCCATTCGTGATGAAATCCATGCGGCAAACCTGGGTGCTGACCCTCTGCAACAATCCATTTCAGTAAATACTATTGCGGAAGAAGAAGTAATCAACAAATGTGGCCATTCCTGGAAGTTATCCGATTGGAATTTGAGACTTAGCAGGCTTGAATCCGCTAACAACACATTGATCGTGCTGAATAATTGTCCCGGAGATGCTGATGCTACATGGATTCGCTCCTATTTTAAACGAGAATTCTGTGTCAATATCTCCGAATGCCTTCAATTGTCTGGAAGAAGATTCAAGTTCCTGATTACCTCCAAATATAACTGGATGTTTTATCATCAAAGAGGATATACAGTACGTTCCCGATTAACGCAACTCTCGATTCACGCAACTCCTCGCAACAGCTGAATTTTTATCATTATTGACGCGGTAATCGCAACTCTTCAAAAACAATTGACTCGATAAGTGCAACTTTTGTTTTTATATGCATATCCTTATTTACACAGGTTGTTTGGTATTTTTGTTTTTGTCTGTTGCGTTACACTTTGTTTCGGCAGTTATTTTACCGCTACTTTTGAGTAATGGGTACGATGAAGTTGTATGAATGTACATTTATGTATCTATACAATGCAAAATGTTCTTATTAGTTTTAATGAATTTTGCTCAGTGAGTCTGAATCAAAGAAAGCAAAATGCGAGCAATGGTTGGATGACAAATTTTGTGGAGAAAAACTGTCAAACAAACCGCAGCTTGTAGATCCATTCTTGATTAAATTTAAGGAAAAAGTCAGAGTGCTGGATTTGACTCCCAATCAAATTTATAACGCCGATGAGTCTGGGTTATTCTACCGACTTATGTCCAACAAAACTCTTTTAGCATTTAAGGAATCGACTGCTCCTGGCCGAAAGACAAGCAAAGAGAGAATCACGTTTCTCGCCTGCACCAACGCATCCGGTTTACAAAAAGTTAAGTTATTCATCATCGGTAAATCTGTAAACCCAAGATCATTTAAAAATTTTGACCACATGCCCGTTGTATACAAGACAAATAAAAATGCTTGGATGACATTAGCATTCTTTCAACAATGGTTCTATTCGACATTTGTGCCTGAGGTAATAAAATTTAACCGGCCACAGGTATGTCTTTTTTATACGTTTTTTGTGTCTTTTAGGTACGAACAGAACAGAATTCAGCCCCTAATAAACAAATTTTGAGTCTTTCAAAAACTTCGAGAAATGGCGATTTAAAAAAAAAACTTCCAAACAGTCCAATTTTGTCCAAAAATAATAATTATGTAAACATACTTATTTATGTACTTATGTATGTTTCTACTTTTATATCTTATAATGAATTAACTTATTTTAGTTTTGTTTCTTATTATTCATGTTGCATTAAATATGTGTTGGTTTTCTGATTTTCACTTTGCATCTCGAATTGGCCTAAAAAAATATTTACTCGGTTATTGCAACAACTTCGGTCATTGCAACCACCCTTGTTTTAATTAGTTGCGATAATCGAGAACGTACTGTATACGACTTGGTCGAATGCGGCTTTCCAGAATGAGTAGCAATAATAATTTAATTAAATCTAACAAACCCAAACCTATTCCCAAACCTAATCCCAAACCTAATCCCCAAAAAAATATTGAAACACACTGGACTCTTAAAACACAAATCTTTCCAAACTTTTCTCTCTCTAACCAACTTTCGTCCCTTAAACGGAAAACTTCCCCTACCTCTATAAAGCCTTTATCCAAAACAGTTTCTTTTAACCCTTCTCATCTCGGGTCTTGGTTTTCGCCCTCCGATGGTTGATCCTCCTGCCAAAACACCCGCGTATCCAAATTTCATCCATTCTCACACCCTTAACCCTGCTTCTTCTTCATAAGTTTCCCAAGAACCACAAGGATTCCTTAACCCAATGATCCCTTTAAATGTTAAGTTAACTAAACATTTATCTGAAGCCAATACTAATGATCTTAGAGAGACCACAAAATTTACAATAATGTGCGTCTTTACCTAGCTTTCCTGCACGACAAACCCGATTCTGTTTGCTTTGAAGGTAAAACAAATACAAGCATAAAGGTTTTAATCTCCCAAGAAGGCTTCCCTACCAAACGTGATGCACTTATGGAAATATTCTTGAACTTTCATGATGGTCTTGAAATTTCTCCTCTAAAAGTAAGAGAAGACCTAACCTCTTTTGCGTCCTTTATCTCTTCAAAACGATTATCTCATATTCAAAAATCCCGTGCAGATATGAAGAAATACTATCGCTCCTAACCTGAAGACCACTAAACCTAAATGTCTTAGCCTTTACTATCAAAATGTAAGAGGGTTAAGGTCTAAAACGTCTGCCGTCTTTAATAGCTCCCAAAACCTTCCTTATGACATCTTTGCCCTTACCCAAACCAACCTCACACCCGATATCCTTAGTACCTAACTCTTCACTAACGACTATTCCATCTATCGAATGGATGTCGTGGAATGTGCGAGTAATACACATGGCCGTGGTGTGCTTTTAGCTATCAATAGTAATTTTAAAAGTTCACTACTCCATATTCCTACTTCAATCGAATTTGAAGGTGTATCAGCTAAGGTTACACTCCCTAAGTTTTGTCTTTTTGTCCTTTGTTGTTATATTCGACCAGCCCAACAAATTAAAGCATACCAAGCTGCTGTTAATGCCATCGATTATCTGCTTGAACAAGTGCAACTTAATGATTTGATCATCTTTCTTGGCGACTTCAATCTTCCCCATCTCAATTGGTCCACCTCAGATGATCAGACATCCTTCTTTCGAACTAACATCTCCTCTGAATCTGAATCGCTGTTCATTGATCGTCTGTCTGATTGTGATCTTTTTCAACTAAATGGAGTAGCAAACTTTATGGGGAGACAACTCGATCTTATATTCTCATCTGATTGCGATAACTGTGTTGTCTCCGCGAGCCCTCACCTTCTCTCAACCTTAGATCGTTATCATCCTCCTCTTGATCTCTCCTTCCCCATTGAATTTGAAAACAACTTTTTTGAAATGGAGAATTACTGTTATGATTTTCGTAGGGCTGATTTCTCCAAACTCTACAATCTTCTTAGCTCAGCCGACTTTGAATTAAGTTCCCTTCACTCAACAGTAGAGTCCCTTACAAATTGGTTTTATTTGATTCTCTCATACTGTATTGAAGAATCAGTACCGTTCTCTCGTAAAAAAGATTTCACCTCTGCTCCCCCTTGGTACAACAGAGAGCTCCGTAGCCTAAGAAATACCCGTAACAAGCTTTGGAAGATCTTTTTACAGTCCAAATCTGATACCGACCACAACAACTATCTTCTCGCCTATAATTCTTTCTCTGAATTAAGGGAATCCCTTTATAGCCAATACCTTAACCAAATGGAAAATAACCTTCTTTCTGATGCAAGGACATTTTTCAAGTTCATAAATGTCAAACGAAAATCTGATGGGTTTCCACCTTCAATGAGTTTCTCCAACATAATCTCCTCAGATCCAACAACCATTTCAAATCTATTTGCTAAATACTTTAGCAAATCGTACACTGAACATCTTCATGATCCTGATCCTCACTACTTTAGTTATTTAGATGGCTGCACTCAAACCTCTCTTTCATCTTTTACAATAACTGAAGAAATGGTACTTGCCAAAATCGTAAGCCTCAAAGAAAACTTTAGCCCTGGTCCTAATGGCGTCCCATCAGTTGTTCTAAAAAAATGTATGCATTCTCTGTCAAAGCCTTTAACTGCATTTTTTGAACTCTCTCTTTCCCAAGGTGTGTTTCCTCATATGTATATGGAAAGATTCATTTATATTTCCCATTCATAAACAAGGCAATAAAACTGAAATTAATAATTATAGACCTATTGCGAAACTTGCATGCATCCCAACACTTTTTGAAAGCCTAGTTTATGATTCCGTTTATTTCCATTGCAAGCCCTTATTCTCCCCCGCTCAAAATGGTTTTCTTAAAGGTAGATCCACTACGACTAACTTAATTGAGTTTATATCAAAAGTTTTGTCAGCCCTTGAGAATGGTAATGAAGTTGATGTTGTATACACTGATTACAGCATAAAGCCTTTGATAAAATATCCCATAAGATAATTTATCTCAAACTTAGAGCCCTAGGTTTTCCATCTATGTTTATAAACTGGATAGGCTCCTACCTTGCCAATAGAACTTATAGAGTCCTCTTCCGTAACTCAGTTTCCAGTCACATACATGCAACTTCTGGCGTCCCACAAGGCCCCCTTGGGCCCCTTCTCTTCGTCTTATCTGTTAACGATGTCTGTCTTAAATTAAAAAACTCAGATATCCTTATGTTTGCGGATGATAAAAAAATCTTTAAGATTATCTCAACTCCATCTGATTCCTTACTTTTACAAAATGATCTTAATATATTTTTTGTTTGGTGCATGCATAATTTCCTAAATTTAAATGTAGGTAAATGTAAACAAATGACCTTTTCGCGCAAACAAATCCCATCTCATAGAGTATACTACTTCCTTAATGACGCCGTCAACGTGGTCGATTCTATAAGAGATCTTTGTATTATGTGTGACAAACACCTGAATTTCCATTCCCATTTTGACCAAATTATTAATAAAGCTAATAGATCTCTCGGTTTTATTAAGAGATGGTCAAAAGAATTTTCCAACCCCTATGTAACTAAAGCGCTTTACATTTCCCTAATCCCTAGTCCGTCCTCATCTTGAATATGCATGCCAAGTATGGTCTCCCTTTTATGAAAACCATTCCCTCAGAATTGAAAATGTTCAAAGACGTTTCGTTCGATTTGCCTTACGTGGCCTCCCCTGGGATGATACATCCAACTTGCCTCCTTATGCCGATCGACTAAAACTGATAAGTTTGCAACCCTTATATATTAGACGCAAAAACGATGATATATTATTTGCTCACCAATTGTTAATGGGCAATATAGATTCCCCGGCACTCCTGAGTGATATTCATCTTAACACCAACCCACGAAATCTGCGATCTGTCTCCCTTTTCTATATCCCTCATCACCGCACTAATTACGGGCACTTTGAACCAATGTCCAGAATTCTTCGTCACTGCAACGCTGCTATGCTAGTCTTCGACTTTAACATTTCCAAATCCCATCTGAAAGATACCCTTTACTTTTTCCCTTTTTGAGTCCGAATTCCTCGTCCCTTTTAATTTTAAGTCTAATAAAATCAAAATTGTTAGTTCTTGTACATTAAAGAGCTTTTATGTGGGCCTTAGGGCTCACATGAATTAATGTTGAAAACTAATAACAACAACAAGAACAAAAAAAAAAATTGTTAAGTTAGTGTTAAGTTAAGTTATGTTAAGTTATAGCTTGTATTAAGCTGAATAAATAAATAAATAAATGACTTATTTCTACATCCTACGATTTTCTCGTAAATAACTTGTTTTGGGGTTTATTTTGTATTTTATTTTTATTTTTATTTATTTTATTTGGGGGTCTATTTTTAATTTTAACATTCGCTGTTGAGCTTTTACTAATTCCACTGATAAGTTTTCATGTGTTACTTTAGTATAATTTTTCGTAAGGTTTTTCGTTTATGACTGAATGTATGCTTTTATTATAGTTATTAACGAGTTGCTCTAAAAAATGATTCAGCATCGTTTATCAAATGATATTCTTGTTCATAATTTGAGGGCGTACCTACCTATCAGATTTTTCAACTATTTTAGTACCTAGTATGTACCTACATAGTATTTTTGGCAAATTTCTTTGTTTTAAACAAAACTGTCGACTGAAGAAAAAAAGATATAATCAAAGTGGAGTAAAAAAAAGATGCTTTAAGCCTACTGTTAACATTTACCAGTGCACTGCGAGTACATAAATAACATACAATTTCTACTCGCGTTGTTGAATTTTTTTAAATACATTTTGTGGTAGGTATGTACATATATAGCTTTAAGAATTATTTTCTTACTTTGTTTTTTGTTTTTACGTATTTTTTTTTGCGCGGCGGCGCGGCGCGGCTGCGAGACGGCGACGACACCGTCCACCATTCCAACGATGAAGATTTCTTAGTTGACTGAGGTGGCCTAATCCTTCCTCGGTGGCTGGTCACCGACAGAAGAAGTCGATAGACTTCTGATTTAATGATATTCTGAAAAGAAAAGATAAATTTAATAGATTATGTATAAAAAAAAAACAAGAATATATTATCAATGCAGTGATGAATTTGTTTTGTTGGGATTCGATTGCTTTCGTATTCGAATCTTTGCAACACAAATTCAACACTCTACACAGCTACGACTTACCTGAATTATATAAAAAAGTATTCAGCAGCACCTGGAAAAGAAATGAGAATGATAAAAATATAATTAATGTTACTAGGAATTAGTTTAATTTAGTAAATAATACTCACCAAAATAATGTCTGCTCCTCTATGTACGTCCATGTTTGTTATGATTTTTGTTTTGACAATTACCACATAGGTATCCTAGCTAGTTGTTTCGGTCTGCGCATGCAATAGTAGCTTTGTCTTGTTTTCACCCAAGGGATAAGGGGTAGAAAAATTACTACTAGCGCATGCGCAGGAATGTATTTGACACGATTGTTGATCCACCGGATGAACTTAAATGAATTGCTTAATGGTTTAAGTATAAGATATATACAGGATGAGATGAAAATTTATTTAAATAAATAATTTACGAGATTAGAAAGATACGATAAAGATTAGAATAATTAGTTAAAATAAATAATAGGATTAGTTAGGAATTTAGGAATTAGATTGATATTAGGATAATAGAAGAGAAATAGACTGATATAGAGATATAAGACTGTATTAGTAGTATATATGTGTGGGTAAGATTTCTTGGACGTGGATAAGGGGGTAATTATCTGTGATAGGGATTGAAAATAGTTGTGGGTTGAAAAATAGTTATCTCACTCAGAGGTAGTGGTAACTATTTATTTAGTTAATAGGAGAATGGCTAGGAACTAGCCTAAGGGATTTTATGGTCATTCTTACGTTTGCTAACTTGGAAATTAGAAGTGTTAACGGCCAGTGATCAACAGTTTTTTTAAATTTAAAATCTATCGATTTTAATTTTTGGCAAGTGATCCAAATAGAAGTTTTTTTGTTTAAATAAAGAAAGTGAATTGAAACAATTAAAGATACCAGGTAAAACATAATTATATTGTGAAACGATAAAATAAGATGTAATATAGGTATAACTCTATAATATAGATTGAATTTGTTCCGCTGAGTTGGAAATAAGATCCAGAAGCAAAAATTCAAGAAAATTTGGTGGCGTTATATATATGTATATATATATATATATATAAATTTAACAGCAGAGGTATGTGATCATAAATTGGAATTGTTAAAGTTTGTGTCTGATGTGTGATTCGCTTTTTCTACTTTTATTAGGTTCAGGTCAGGTTCTCCAAAGAGCAGTAAAATTAGTAGCAGAAGCCTGAGCCTCTGCGAAGTTTCTTTGTTACCTCCTTTGGTTCTTCAAATTTTGACTTTGAAGAAGGACATTCTACACAATAGAAGTATTCCTTTGTCCAGGACAAAGGAAACAGCTTCTAAGGTACATAGAGTCCAGAGTCCAAGAGGGTACTTGATATCTACAAGCGTTAGATATAGATAGATATCCCTCAAAGGAAGAAAAGAAAGGGATTAGTGCAAGAAGAATATAAAGGGTGTCCAGAGGAAAAAGCTAAAGAACGGAAAAAGTGAATAAAGTGAAGAAATAAGAAAGAAGAACTTAGAAATTTTTTTTTTACGTCAATAATAAATATAATATATATACATTCTTTTATTTTATTAAAGTAGAGTAAAAAAATTAAAGTGTAAAATCCAGTTCTCTAAAAATTTTTTTTTGCTAGTTAATTTTTTTTTAAAAGTGAAGTCAGTTTAATTTTACAGTAAAAAAGGTGATTTTACAGGCTTATCAAAGTAATAATTTCAGTGGTGGCGAAAGTGCTACACCTGGTTCTCTACGTGCTGCCGGCAGAACGATGAGGGACTAAGGAAACAGTGAGTAGTAACATATTTTTTTTTGATAAAGGATCAATGATAAAAAGATTTTACAGGCTTATCAAAGTAATAATTTCAGTGGTGGCGAAAGTGCTACACCTGGTTCTCTACGTGCTGCCGGCAGAACGATGAGGGACTAAGGAAACAGTGAGTAGTAACATATTTTTTTTTGATAAAGGATCAATGATAAAAAGCCTTTAAGGTCAATTTTTTTGTGAATTTAGATTTGAACCTTTTTAGTTTTTTTTTATTTATATATTTTCATTATTTTAATTTTTTTTACAAGATAAGAAGAGTGGGAGAACTCGATTAAAAATTTTGTTTCCTTTAAATGAATTGGTTTAATAAAATTATAATTTGAATTGTTTTGAAATTTACAAAATGGTGTACTAATTTAAAAGCTTGTGGTGTGTGAAGGCTTGGTAAAGCCGTCCAGATGTGATTTTCAATTTTTTTTTGACATGACAGACTAACTTTCTGAACGGACGAATTTGTGACTGGTTGAGTCATTTTAGGGGCTATTTCCGCAACATTCGGCCATGGAAATAGCGAAGGAAGTATCTTCATGATACTTGGGCGGGTTGGCCAGGCTTTCGTCAATAACATCAGACGAACGTTTGGGATTCAGTGTGGCGATATTTGGGGGAGGTTAGAAAGAGGTGCTTTAGGAAGAATAAGTTTACATTTTTTAGATTTTCTTATTTTAGTTTTAGTTAGGGTTTAGTTTTCTTTTATTTCTTTTTGGTTAATTTTTTTTTATAATTTCATTTTATTAATTTTTATTATTATTATTATTTTTTTGGTGATGGTTTTTTTTTTATTATTTTCTTAGGTTAGTTAGATTATTTTTTTTTTGATTTTTTTTTTAAACTTAATTTCGAAGCACCGATTTCGAGTTTCTCTAGATATCGTCAAAGTTCACAGGTTTGTGTCATTTTCATCTTTAATTTACCTTAGGCACGAATAAAATTAATGTTTAGTCGAGCAGGAGGTGTACTGGAAGGTGGCAAGAACCACCCCACGCGACGAACTGAGCCGTGCAACCACAAGCGTGCTGAAGCCTCTTCCAGTACACCAAAGCATTCCCCCGTGGAGACCTGACTCCTAACTACTCCCAACCCCACTATTCTGGATCAATTTATTTTCCTAGCCAGGTTTGTATTTGATAATACACTCGATAAATATGCTGTTGAGCTGCTGAAGAAGTAGGTGGTAGTAATTGAAACTTTACAGCTGTACTTTGCCTTGTTAGTTTAGCAAAACTATAATATCTGTAATTATCTATCGAAAGTTCTGATTTTGGAGTACCGTACATTGCTAGTAGAAAATGTGTTCCAGCATCAATGCTCCCGAGATGTCATTGTCAACAATGACATCTCGGGAGCAATTTTCTTGTTGGAATATTATATTTCTGCAGAATTGTTTAAATCGGGTCTTTTTTCAAACATCTTCATGATTTTCAATTTTCCTTTTCCAAAAAATGCTGAAGTTGTATATTACATACGGTAATGGCATGTAGAAACAGAATATTTTTCTTGCAATGTGTATATTTGTTGAGGCTATCAGTCAAGTATATTTTTATTTCAACATTATTTTTTCCTGGTTTAAAAAAAAATGATGTAGGCTGATCAAGTATTTGTGTTGGTTCTATGAGAAGTACCAACAGATCTACGTCTTCTCCAACAATAATTGTAGTATTATTTATTGATTTTTCAATCGCTGTTTCAACTATTAAGACGTCAACATCATCACGTGATTGTCTTGTAGCAATACCTACTTCTAGGAACTTCTCAATAAGCATTTCAATTAATTTTCTTTTGTTAAATCGATTATTTGATAAATCTATACTAACCTATCTATACTAATACTAATATACTAATACTAATAGTATACTAATACTAATAGTACTAATAGATATTATAAATGTGAAAGTAACTCTGTCTGTCTGTCTGTTACTCAATCACGCCTAAACTACTGAACCAATTTGCATGAAATTTAGTGTGGCTATATTTTGATACCCGAGAAAGGACATAGGCTACTTTTGACCCCGGGAAAATGACGCATTCCCATGGGAAAATTCAGGTGGGCCGATCGCTTTTACGCCTAAACTATTGAACAGATTTAAATGAAATTTAGTAAGGAGATAGTTTGAGACTTAAGAAAGGACATGAGTTACTTTTGACCTAGGGAAAACAACGCATTCCTATGGGAAAAATTACTTTCCGGAGAATCTGATCGCTTTCACTCCTAAATTACCAAAGATTTGAATAATATTTCGATAAAATTGGTATTACGGGAAAACAACGCATTCCCAACCCTTATGAAATAAGTTTTCTTATTTATTTATTTCGTCAATCAAGTTACAAACTTTTTATAGACTACATTAATAACAATAGAATATAATATATACATACATCTTCGATATTTAAATAATAAAAAAAAAAATAACTGTTACAATAGACTCAATACATTTTTCTTAATTACATTTCTATTTACATTAAAGTCAATAGCTGAGTCAAATTCATTGAAATTTATACAAGCATTTGTGATTGGATTATGTCTAGCATAACTTGTACTATGGTAAGGAACATGTAAAAAATCGCCATCTCTTGGGCGCAAGCTACGAGCTGGAGCGTAAATATTAAACATTGATAACAACATTGGACAATCAATATTAGAACTGAGGACATCATAAGCAAAAAGGACAGAATACAATTTTCTTCTCAAAACTAAAGGTTTTAAGTCTATAAGAGTACATCTAGTCTCATAACATGGAACATCTGAATTTTTATAAATTTTACGCAAAGCAAACTTTGTAAATTTTTTCTGAACCTTTTCAATACGATAAATGCTCGATTGAGTGTAGGGATTCCATATAACGCAACAATATTCTAACAGCGGTCTAACAAGAGATAAGTATAGTGTTTTTAGTGTATAAGGATCATTAAAAAGTTTTGAATTTCGAATTATGAAGCCCAACATTGAGTTAGCTTTGGAAATGACATGATCTATATGAAGTGAAAAACTCATTTTGGAGTCAAAAATCACTCCTAGGTCTTTCTGACTATCAAGTCTCTGCAAAGAATCAAAACCAAGTTTGTATTCAAAAAACAAGGGATTTAAGATTTTTGAATAAGTAACAACACTACATTTACCGTTGTTAAAATAAAGCCCATTTAATTTACACCAAAAAAGTACTTTATTTAGATCATTCTGGATATTTTCCGCATCTTCAAGACATCTTATGCTGCTGAAGAGTTTAAGATCATCAGCATACAAAAGACATTTTGTGTGTAGAAGATATTGCGGTAGGTCGTTAATAAAAATAATGAAAAGGAGCGGTCCAAGATGGCTACCTTGTGGAACGCCGGAAAAGTTTATTATTTCTTTAGAAAACACATTACCAATTTTAACATATTGTTTTCGCCCAACTAAGTAACTTTGAATCCATTTAAGAAGCACAGAGTGAAATCCAAACAATTCAAGTTTTCTTATTAGAATATTATGTTGAACACGATCAAATGCCTTCGAAAAATCGGTATAGATAGTGTCAACTTGTAATCGTTTTTCCATACAATCAAGGCAGTAGCTTGTAAAAATTGATAAGTTAGTTGCTGTCGATTTGCCACTCATAAATCCGTGTTGGAATTCAGAAATATAGTTCCTAACTAAAGAATATAATTTGTTTTTCACTATTGCTTCAAATACTTTAGGGACTAACTGTAGCTTAGCAATAGGTCTATAGTTTTCGACAGAGCTTTTAGATCCTGCTTTATGGAGTGGAGTGATTATAGAAGACTTCCACGTGTCTAAAAATATTCCTTGGCTTAAAGATAGGTTAAAAATGTAGCACAGTGGACCAGCAAGGTTGTCTCTACACTCCTTTAAGAGAATTGGTGGGAAATTATCAGGTGCTACTGAGTAATTATTATCAAAGGATAAAGACGCTAGCACATCATCAACAGATAAATTTAGAGCATCCATATCAATGAAAGAATGATAATGCGCCAATCCATCGTAATTTAAATTTAAATTTATGAAGTTTGATTGAAAAAATGAGGCAAAATTATTGCAAATTGTATCTATATCCTCAGATGAGACCCCTTTGTACGCAACGTTTAATGGAATCCCAATCGATTTTCGTTTTGTATTTAAAAATGACCAAAAACATTTTGAATTAGTTTTAATTTTCGATTCCAGAGAGCAAATGTACTGCTTATATGTAAATTTCTTTAAAAAATCGTATTCTCTCCTTATTTGACAAAATTGATCATGAAAAGCAACTGAAATTTTACTTTTTTTATGCAGCTTGTTCATTACATTTTTTAATCTTAATAAGCTTTTATTAAACCAAACCGGTCTTTTAGAATTTTTAAATTTTTTTAAAGGAACGAAGTTTGAAATAGTATAATCTACAGTATTCCGAAACATAGTATAAGCTAGTTCTAAACTAGTACAATGAAATAGTTGTTGCCAATCAATTGATTCTAAATAAGTATTTATTGAGGCATAATCAGCATTTTTAAAATCATATATTTGAACATAATTGCAAGAATAATTTGATTCATTTAAGACAGACAAATTAAATGTAATTTCAAGTGCTTTGTGATGGACACTATTATCTAAGAGTTTAAAATTTGCTTCATTTATGTGAGCTTCAAGGTTATTGTCAATAAATATAAGATCCAAAATACGACCAATCGAGTTGTAAATATTATTAATTTGGTACATATTTAAACTTGTAATATTGTCAATCACACTGTACTCGAAGTTTTTATTAACATTACAAGGAAACATTTTTTATCCTCATTCGAGTACAACCATTTAATATTGGGTAGATTAAAATCACCATTAATTACAAAATAACAATTCTCATCTGTTTTTTTAACTATATCTAAAATATTCTTAATATGAGCATCATATATGACATATTGTGACAAAGGCGGAATATAAGAAACAAAAAAGTATACATGAATAATGTTTAGAGTAGGCGGAACAGGTAAATCTGCACATACACAAATTTGCTCAATATCGCATGAAACATTAGATAAAAGAATTTCTCTACTTGAATACTCAGAGCTTACAGCTAACAAAACACCACCTCCTCTATTTAAACCTGTTTGGTTGTAGCGACGATCTCGACGAAAAACATTAAAATCGGAAGTGAAAAATTCACTATTTAAAAAATTTTCATTTAACCATGTTTCGGTAATAGCAATAATGTCATATGGACAGTCAGCAGCAGCAATAAAAAAATCATTTGATTTTGTTCTCATACCTCCAGCATTATGATAATACATAGAAAAGCATTTACTCACTTGAGCATCAGCAAATGACTTATTTATGTATTCGGAACCTGTTGATTTTGGCCCGATTCGGTTTTTGGACGGCTTACAAACGGCTTAATTTGAACGCCTATTGGCCACATATCTGTTTTAAGGACTCTATTAAAAGATGCAGCGGGAACACCAAGTTTAAAGTTGATAAAATGAAGACTCGTAATATCTACATCCTTTTTAACTAACTTAGAGCATATCAAGCTAGTTGTTGGCAAGTTTAGCTTGGATGCAACAAAATTTATGACATCCACTTCGGTGACTGTGTTCTTAAGTCGAGAGATATGCATAAAACGTAGCCTAGGTACAGATGGAAGAGCATTTGTAGCATCAGCATCGCAGCCTATTAAATGATTTGATCTTGGTTTTCTGATTTCAACATCAGAGGATACATCTTTATTCTTTTCAACATTAGTATCGTCAGCAGCAGCGGCTTTGAAACCACCAGCAACAACCATAGCATCATCGGCAACAGCAGCAACAATAACATCGACAACCTTAGCAACACCACGAGCATTTTGTTTATCAACCGAATTACTGTCAACAGTCTTATGGCTTTCTGAGGGATTCAATGTATCAGCAACTTGAGCATCACCAGCAGCATTCTCGTTGTCAACAGCAGAGGTATCTGCAACATCGTTTTTTATAGCAACAGGTTCATCCACAGCAACATTATTGTCAACATTATCAGCATCATCATCGGAATCAACAACAATAGCATCATGTTCAGCAACAAAATCTTCAGCATTGGAAATGAGAGCATCATTTTTAAATGAATCGATCTCTTTTGAAACATTATCATGAGTCTTTGTCATGGTAGTAGGAGTACAAGATGACTTTGATTGAGGGGTCGAATATTCAGCACTAGAAACTTTTTTAGCATCAGAAATAGAAAGCCGTTTGGTACTAACACTAACTTTAGGGATTCTCTGAGCACGAGTAGTATCGCGAATTTGGCGACTTGTGTTCAAATTAGGTGTATTAGTACTTGATGACTTTGTAGTTCCACTCTGAGATGTTAAATTTAAGGGAGCGTTTTCAATTAAATAGTCTGAGATTTCTCTCAATTTATTAAAACAAATGTGTAGTGGAACTTTTACACACTTATGACATTTAAAGAATAAATTTTTATTAGATTTTATAGTTTTTAAATCTTTTTTGTTGATATTACAGCAGTCACAATGTGAGTTTATGCCACACAAATTACACGTCAGAAAAAAAGTTTCAGAAATTATTTTTAAGCATTTACAGCATTTAGAATTCATTTTTAAGAATTTAAGTGAAAGAGCTTATAAAACACATCCGTTTAGTATGAAACTAGTCGATAGACTGAACATGTCGAACATGTTAAACTTATCATAAACGTATATTAACGCGGGCTTCGCGCTCCACGTGCCTCAAGCCCTCAACGTTAGACGCAAACTGTGGCTCCCACCAAGTTCCACAAATAATAATTTTAAACCCAAACTTTGCTATGCTCAACCTTTCATCGCCAAACACGAGCCATGTAGGTACAACAAATAATTCATTCGGCTGTGTTTGGCGCGGGGCGAGTGCGCGGGTGGGGGTCGCACGCGGTATACGAAGACGAGGCAGGTGGCGGCGGTGGTAGTGCGGCGCGGAGGGAGAACATCACTGAGTGGGCCTACCCGAACGGGCAAACACGTGAGAGCATACGCCATTGTCGGACGCATGCAAATTAAAAAGAAATCCGGCAAATATTTTATTTGTCGAGTAAATTTAACTGTTTCATTTATACTTAATGATTTATTCCGTTCGTCACCTATGGCCTCATCCCATCTCGGCACAATTCAAACATATATGTACGTACAAAAAAGTACAGCTCAGGTTTTTTCATACTACTATCAAAAAAAACTATCTAATGCGGACGAAGTCGCGGTTAAAAGCTAGTAATTAATATATTTTTAAATGATAATATGAAATGTATCATTTTTTTGCCATACGAAACGATGCAAAGGAAATCTACCTACGAGTTTCTTAATGCCAGTATTATCTCTATTTCAATACGTGAATCTACATGTTGATCTTTGGTATCAAATGAAAGGTCACAAAATTTTTCAATTTCTTCACAAAACATTTGTCGCATGCATGCCATATATCCACTTATATAAGACGCTTTTATGAGTACTCCTTCCTCGAGAAACTCCTCCTTCAGTCTTCATAGACTTCATCAAACTTACTCAATAGTCATGTCGGTCCAGGTTTCACAGTTGAATTTTTCTGTGCGTCTCACTGCAAATGTTTTCGTAAATTTTATAATTTAATAAACTATATTATAGTCTTGGTGTCCCATTTTGTCTTTCAAAGGTATCATATTTATCTTTCAAGTATAAATGTGCAGATTTAGCATACAGGAAATGACTATGGAAATATGGAAGCATTCGCTGAAGATGATGTAAGATGATCATTCCATAACCCTAGTCTCTCAACACGAATGAAATCATTACCTATTGATATCATTTCAATTTATTGTAGCCATAACTGAGCAGTAGGACCATCGTCCTTCAATTTAGCTACTTCGTCATTAAATAACTGTTTTAGTCCATTCAAAATATCTTCATAAGAAATCGTCTCAGAATATCCATGAATAAAAAGCAATAGGGTTTACGCCTTGGTATACGCCGTACGGTATACAATACCGTATGTGAGTGCATTCTAGTCTCTACTTCAAAAATGGTTAATTCTACAGAAAAATGCACGGGACATTTTTTGTAGCCAATTTCACGACAAACAATTTTTATAATGACCTTTATTGATCTCTGAGCAATAGATCGCGAGATATTTGCGAAAAACTGATTTTCGTGACCTTTTGACCTTTATAACTTTTTTAGCCGGCACGATATCCATGTCGATTTTTCAAATCTTCATTACAATGCCATAATAAATGTGTATACAAAAATTCAGCTCACTAGGAATTTTTCCGCAGATTGGAGTTTAAAATAGCTAAAATGACTGGACTAATAATAATAATTAATTAATAGGTGAGAATCATCAGGTGCTTCTCTCACCTCTATTCCTTGGTTACGAAGTGCCGTGGATAGAAAATATATCAATCTTGACTTATTTTTTTCGTTGGAAAGAAAATCTATTTGTTTGATGTTTATAACTGTTACATGAATATCGACTGTCTTCTTAAGTCTATATCTTCGAGTTTGTTCAGCTCTTTTTGTACTGTATTCCAAAGAAGAATAACCATCAAACACTACAGCACAACTTTTTGCCGAATAATGATTTTGAATGTACTTAATGTAGGAATAGCAAATTGTTGAAATTTGGGCTACAATACTTTGTGTAGCAAGAAGCCACCATCAATAATAATGTCAAAGTCAAGGAAATCAATATTTGTTGTGGATACTTTATATTGTTGCGTTATAAATGAACGCAACAAGTTCTTTTTATATTTAATTTTAATTTTAAGAAAGACGATGCATTTTGCATCCACTCGTCACTTATGTTTATTTACAATATTCGATTTGACAAATGTCACAATCCGTCTACACGAGGATGAGAGAGAGCGGGACGGCCATAGTCCTTCTGACCATGGTTCTCTCTGTCATTTTCGTGAGGAAAAAAATACCAAGTTTCGTTTCAGGTTTCAAAAGAAGGATGGTTTCCATGGAAGTGAAACCAAACCAGATGGACGGTCTGGTCGATGGGTAAAATTGCATGTGAAGTCACTCCAAATGGAGAATGGCCTATGGCCCAACATAAAGTTTAAATAATTGTAAATTCATATTGTACATAATTTTACTTCTTTGTTTACATTGTTAACTTTTTTAACGTTGTTTGGATGAATTTTGAAATGTTTGTAATACTTTAAACAGATTTCATGGACGTATGGGCGGTTAAGTTTCGGGCAACTTAGTTCGATATTAAGTTAACGTAACGTACAGACCCCAACTGTTTTGTTTTCTTTCCTTTCGCGCGGTTGTTATAAAGTTAAAGCTGAAGTTAAATTAAAGATTTTTCTCAATTTTAAGTTCTTGATCTTTGTTCGATATCGAAGTAGAAAGTGTGGGTGGCTGAATGCAGCTCCTGGAATCGACGTAACCTGGAAGTGAATCCAGCGGGAAGCGATTTCCAGGATGACTTGCATTCAGATGTGAGAGAAGAAGCGAGTAAGCAGGACCGCGAGAATCTCATCACAAGTTGATATCAACAAGCCGAACTCCGATTGGCTGTTGATGATGTGAATTGCGATCCACTACTCCAGATTGGCTGAAAGCTAAAATGGCGGGATATTTATTTATTTATTTATTTAATCTACGAGCTAAAGGCTCAACAGATGCAAAAAAGAATAAATACATAGGTACATATACAAAAAAAAAAATAATTTAAAATTCATGATTAATTTCGTAAAAATAGATAATACAAATCATTTTTGAATTTGTTTCTAGGCCATGCTATGTCAATATGACTAATTACTTCGTTGAACTCCCTAATTGACCTTGAAACTGGTTCATTCACTCCATAATTTGTCCTATGTTTAGGTTGAAAAAGAAGGTATCTTTCTCTCAAAGGTCTAATCGGGGCATAAATACTAATTAACGATAGAAGGTTAGGACACTTTATATGGTAACATAAAATATCTCGCACAAACACTATATCATGAATAGTTCTTCGAGATTTGAGAGATTTCAGACCTAGAAGATTACGTCGAGCTTGAGAATCTGGACAAAAATTCCAGCGCATTTTACAAAACACATATTTTGAGAAACGATTCTGAACTTTCTCAATTCTATCCGAAAATGTTTGTTGGAAAGGATTCTATATGACATCAGCATACTCAAGTAATGATCTAACTAATGAGTTATATAGAGAAGTAAGCGTATAGGGATCCAAAAAGTCAGTTGAGTTTCTTTATATGAAACCAATCATAGAGTTGGCTTTAGCAACAATAGAATCCATGTGCGGAACAAATGTAAACTTGGAATCAAAGGAGACACCACATGAAGGAGAAGGAGACATGATATGAAAAAGAAGAGATAGGACAGATCTTAGGATCTGGCCGTCAATTCTTGGCAAGCATTGAAAGTGAGAAGATCAAAAAAAAGTGGTGATTTCGAACAAAGATCGAGTGTAAGAAAACAAAATTTGAGAAAAATTAGAAAAATTTAATAGTGTCGTGGAAAAAAAAAATAAGGAAGGAAAACTAAATCAGAAAAAGGAAAGGAAAGGAAAAAAAGGAGCAAGTTGGGGATCATAGAGGAGAAATTTTATTCGTGGGAATTAAGACCTTAACGGTCCATGGTCCATACAATTTTTATTTAATTTTGAAAAGATCCTGAGTTTTAGTCCTACTCTTGTAAGGTTTCTCAGGCATTCTTAAATAAATAAATTTATATAAAAGGTATCCATTTTGTTTTTTTATTTCTATAGTGGTTTTATTGTTTCGTTGGTGTAGTATACGAAATCCCTTATAACAACACTGTACGTACACTAATGTTGATGTGACAAGTATTGGACGATTACTGGGGAAGCCCAGTCGTAGTTCCACCGCCGAACAATCATCATTAAATCTATATATTCTACTACCAATACTTACTTATTTTATTATACTTATTTTTATATTATAACGTTACTAAATAAATGAATTACTCATTATAAATAACGTCGTAACATTTTGGCGACGAGAAACAAATTTTTTTAATACAAAAAAAAAATCGAACTACGCATCATAAATAATATCGATACGCAAATTGTATACCTTCACTCCAACATAATTAATTTGGGTTTCTTTACTTTCTTTCCACGTGTCAGTTCAGTTTACTGCTGGAAAAGTTGTGTGTAAGCTATGGAAGCAGCGGAGTTAAAGGAGCTACTCAGACAACAGGAACATTTTATTTTTATTTTTATTTATTTATTTATTTATTTATTTCATGAAAAACCTATACACATTAAGACGTATTGTCTTATAATTTAGGCACAGGCTACAGTTAAACATTTTATGAAAGCTAGGGTTTGACAATTTTGTTACTTAGATACATACATATAAAGAAAAAAAAAAATGTATACAAACCAAAAAAAAATTTAAAAAACAAAAATTAAAACAAGAAAGAAAGAAAAACAAACGAAAAAGAAGGAAAAGAGGGAAAAACAATAAATTTGTTATCATTGTATGAAAATGATGATTTTATCGTTGTGAAAAGTGAAGCTTTATTTTGCTCTGTAGCTTCAAAACATCGTCTATTTCTCTTATGTTTCGTGGAAGAGAATTCCATAGTCTAATTGAATATACAAAAAAACTGACGCTCGGATGTGAGAGAGGCATAGCGCGGGTGGGTAAGCATTCGCGTCCTATGCGAGGTTGACCTAGTTATTATATCACTGAGATATTGGGGTTCACGATTAAGGAGTATCTTTGAGAGTAAGTTTAATGCTCGGTACTTTAGGAAATTTTCAAAAGTCATATTTAACAGGTTTTTGGAAAAATTGGATACACTGTCATATCTTCTTAAGCCGTAAATATAACGTACCAGGCTGTTAAAGGCTACCTTTAGTTTTCTTTTGCTGACGGAATCGCAATGCGAATAAATCTCGCAACCATAAATAAGTGTAGGCAAAACCAGCGTTCTTGCTAATAACATCCGCACTCTTAAAGGCGTAAAGGATTGTGTGGCCCACATGGTTCGAAGAATGCCATATGTTTTACCCACAGCAATATTTATGTGATTGTTCCAGGTTAAAGTTCGGTTAAACACCATACCTAGATTTTTAGCAGTTTCAACATATTCGATTGAAGAGTTCTGTAGAAGCACTGGAGGAAAGCAAGAAAGGTCAACAACTTTCTTTGAAATCACAAGACTTACAGATTTCTTAGGATTTAATAAGAGACCATTTTTCTTCGACCAACATGCGATTTGGTCAAGATCTTCATTGAGACGGCTCACGCCGTCTTCTATAAGCCCTAACGGGCAACTCAAATGCATTTGTACATCATCAGCATACATGTGGATTGAACTATATTTTACCACTGATGGTAATTCGTTTACATAGAGTGAGAATAACAGAGGACCTAGAATCGAACCTTGTGGAACACCGCGAGAGATTGGGAGGAGGTCGGACAGACTATTGTTCAATTGAACGGCTTGCATTCGATCTGTTAAGTAGGAACGCAAAAGCTTCACAGCACAGGATGAAAAATTAAACTGATGGAAAAGCTTATGGCATAAAACTGAATGGTCGACCATATCGAATGCCTTCGAAAAATCTAACAATACTAAAAAAATAATTTTACCTTTATCTAGATCTTGTCGCAAATCCTCCGTTACTTTGAGTAAAGCTGTGATACAACTGTGACCTTTCCGAAAACCGGATTGCTTAGGTGTCAGTAAGTTTGTAGAATTGAGATATGTAGTCATTTGATTTTGCAAAATTTTTTCAAAAACTTTGGACAAGAAAGGTAAAATTGCAATTGGTCTGAAATCATCACTTTGAGAGTTTTTGGGAATTGGTATGATCTTTGCTTTTTTCCATTGATTCGGATATTTACCCGTAGTTAAAATAGTGTTAAAGATGTATGTTACGAAGGGTAAGACCAATGGTAATATCAGCTTAAGAAATTTTGGATACATCTCATCAAGTCCAAAGGCATTAGATTTAATTGACAAAATACTGGCAACTACTTCAGCGCTATCGACCGATCTAAATGTAAAATGAAGGTTATTTAACGCGTTGTTTATAGGAACCTCTGGAAGGCGAGCCGTAGCTAAAGAAGGTGCTGGAAGCGAAATAAATTTTCTGTTGAGTTCATTGCAATCAAAATCATTGACACAAGAATTTTTGCTTTTAGCAACACCTATTTGTCGGAGATTGGTCCATAATTGTCGTCCGGTCAACGAAGCATTTAATCGGGAGGAGTATATTTGGCGTTTTTTCGATCGTATTGCTTGAACGACCTGATTCCGAAGTGAGCGGTAGGTGCAGAGGTGATCATTTAAACGAAAACGTTTCCAGCGTCTGTATGCATTGTCTCGATCTAGCATTAGAGAGCGAATATGGTGTGAAAACCATGGTTTTATGTCAGGTGTACAACATTTTGTTAACAGTGGAACATGTCTGTTAAAAAGCGTAAGGGTACATTCATTGAAGAATTGAATTTGTTCATCCGACGATGGTAGATAATAAATTGTGTCCCAGTTAATACTTCTCAAATGTTCTTCCAAAGCAATATTGTCAATCCTGCCAAAAGCCCTGTATTGTATGGTCTGAACTATCAAGGTTTCTGAAGTCTTTAATGACCAGTCAAAGAGAATGGATGGAAAAAGTGACGAAGCCAGGTATGGTTATGGATGGCTTGGGAAGACTTCCATCAAATACACCTGCGCCTCCACCTTTTCATCAATACCAGAAAGAGAAGCATCACTGGGAATCATATTTGAAGCAACTAGAGCAACTGAAGAGGAAGAAAATCTTCTCCTCAACCCCTTCTTGAAACTCGATATGGATGACGGAGCTAGTGCGATTGACGTCGATGACGCCAGCGAGGTCGCCTCAGTCACTAGCTCGAACGTCTCCAACGTTTCGAATACTTCCAGGCGGAGTAGAATCTCCAACTGTAAGCGTACTATTAAAAGACTTGGGAAACTGGACTGGGACCAAATGTCAGAATTGGAAAGGATGAGGCTGCATAACGCTCGTGCTTTTCTGGACAGGGAGGTCTTGGTTAAGGACAACCTGACATCAAGTCACCCCTCTCTAGAAAACTCGGGCTGTAAGACACAGATGGGACCGCCTGCTCCTTACGCTAATTCCAAGCGTGGGAAAGAGTGTTCCCCATCAACGTCGGGTGCTAAGGCCTCAAAACCAGAGAACAAAGAACAAACTGCAAACAAGAACAATAAGGAACAAATCGGGAGGACACACATCGGGGAGTCAACCTCAACCGCCGAACTAATCCCGGTACCTAGAGGTCCGAGTAATCAAGCGAATGTGGTAGGCTCCCCTGATGAGGGTAAAGATACAAGGGAGTGCGAGGGTATCCTAGTAGGCCATTGCTCACAAGGCGACCTCAACACAACCTCCGTATCCGAACCCGAAAACCAAACGAACAACACGACAATCGATAGCCTAGCTACGGTAATCCAAAAAAGGACAAAACAACGCAAGACCGGCACACTCAACGAAGTCGAAATCCGAAGACGTCAACAGCGCAACGCTGCGAGGATTGTTCGACGGTTTGCCAAAAGGTCTCCTGAGTCTCTTACCGCTAAGGAAAGGACAGCGTTTGAAAAGTCCAAGCTCCGTCTAGAAACAGCGACGGAAATTCCAGCTGACAAGGCAGTTTCTCAACAAGAAGCGCCACGCTCCTCGAAAAGGGCTAGGAATGTCAGCAACTCCCCAACAACCTCCTCGCCACACACAGCAGCGAAGAGAATAAAGACATCTCGGGCTATCGTGAAAGGTCACCAAGTCGCTATAGCTGATTATGGTAAACCCACACGTAGGCTAACCGAAGACGAATGGCAGCTCCTTGAACTAAGGATCCTTGAGGAAGTCAACGAGGCCATCGTTAAGAGTAGGCAAGTGCCACTCTTCGGCAACCTCACGACAACTCATGGTTTCAAGGTGATGAACTGTGAGAATGACGTGACTCTCGAGTGGCTCCGAGAGTTCATCAAAAACACGTCAGCTCCATGGCAAGGCGCCGATCTTCGCCTCATTGAGGTGAAACAGATTAAGGAGCTGTGCAGACCGGTAGGAAAACTAGTGGTCAAAGGCCCCACCATCCCCAGCGAACGGCTAGAGAGATACATCCTATCTCTGAATAGTGATCTCCTAAGCCAAGACTGGGAGATTGTCAAAATTGAAAAGACCAAGGAAGGCACCGAGGTGGAAGTCAGGCTGACTCAAAAGTCTATTCCACTTCTCAGGAAAGTAGACTTCAAAGTACGCGTCGGGATAACTCGATGCAAGTTGAGGTTGATTGCCAACAAAAAGAAACAGGTTAGTAAAGCGTTGAACAAGTACTTTATTATATGATGGAATTGAGAATTTTACAAATCAATCTCCAACACAGTAAAGCCGCCAGCGCTAACCTAGTCTACCTCATGGAGAGTAGACAGTACGATGTAGCCCTTATACAGGAACCCTGGGTATCAGGCGGCAAAATTAAGGGACTACACTCGAAGGAACTTCTGCTGTACAAGCCCAACCTTGACAGCCGTAACAGTAATCCCAGAACATGCATTGTAGCAAGGAAACAGTCTAATCTTTTTCTTCTCACTACTTACAGCAACACTGACCAAACAGCGGTAAAACTGGAGCGAGAAGGGCTCCCAGCGCTCATTCTCTCATCCACTTACATGCCGTACGACGGTACGGAAGGACCACCAGCTGATATCACTAATCTATTGATATCCTATGCAAGTAAGAACAAGTTTAACGTAGTCGTAGGGTGCGACTCTAACTCACATCATGTGCAGTGGGGAAGCACCGATACTAACACAAGGGGCGAATCCCTTTTTGAATATATTATTGAAAACAACCTTATAGTAGCTAACAGAGGTAACACTCCCACCTTTGTTACAAAAACCCGTAAGGAGGTGCTCGATATCACCATAACAAGCAACTCAGATACTTGTCAGGTAGAGCAATGGAAGGTACTAGACGACGCATCTTTCTCAGATCATCGTCTAATCGAATTCTGTATCCCTGATACTAAGCGGGAAAACAAACCTTTTAGAAATAATAGACGTACTGATTGGCACGTCTTCAACAACGAAATTATTAAGAACATAGGTCAGCTTAGTACCGACACTAATCTTAATTCAGACAGCTTAGATGAATTAACTGTGGAATTCACAGAAATTATGCGGAACGCCTTTGACAAAAGCTGTCCACTCATTACAGCGGCGAAGAAAAACAATAAACCGTCCTGGTGGACTACTGAGCTCAGTAATATTAGGAAAGAAACAAGGAAACTTTTTAATAGGGCTAAACGCACTAGACTAGATAGCGACTGGGAATGTTATAAAACCAGTCAACGAAAATTCAAAATTGAAACTCAAAGGGCGAAACGAAGCTCATGGAGAAACTTCTGTAGTAGCATCGAGTGTACTAACCATTCAGCAAGACTAAGGAAGATACTCTCCAAAGTAAACACACCCATAGGCTCCCTAAAAGGACCTAATGATCAATGGACAGAGTCCTGTCAAGAAAGCCTAAAACTCCTGGTTCAACACACCTAGGATGTAGCGCAGATCTAGTAAACGAGCCGATATACACCATATACTCGGTACCTGAAATTCCTAGGGAATTGATAACAAAAGAAAAGTTAATCTGGGCTATTAACTCATTCTCTCCTTACAAATCCCCAGGCCTAGATGGCATCTTCCCCTTGATGCTGCAAAAAAGCAGTGATATCATCACTCCACATCTGATAAACATATTTCTTAACAGTCTTAAGTTAGGATATGTCCCGAAGGCTTGGCGTGAAGTTAAAGTCGTCTTCATACCAAAAGCTGGCAAGCCCAGTCACACAGAACCAAAAGACTTCAGACCTATCAGTCTAACCTCTTTCGCACTAAAAACACTTGAGAGATTGATTGATATGCACATCCGTAGCAACTTAAAGCCAGAATCTTTATCACCATTTCAGCACGCCTATACAAAAGGCAGAAGTGTAGAAACAGCCCTACACTGTGCAGTTAGAACAATAGAGAAATCGCTCGCGGTGAAAGAATACACCCTTGCCTCTTTTCTTGATATCGAAGAAGCATTCAACAATGTCCACAACAGTGCCATAGAAAAAGCTCTCACTGATCTTAAAATAGAACCTACACTTATAAAATGGATTACGTGTATGTTGAAAAGCAGACAAATCCATTGCGTACTAGGTAGTTCTGATATAAAGATGTATACATCTAGAGGAACTCCACAAGGCGGAATCCTCTCACCCCTCCTCTGGACTCTGGTGATGAATGAAATTCTCATCAAACTCAAAAACAGCGGTGTCAGAACTATAGCTTATGCCGACGACCTAGCGCTTCTAGCGACGGGTAAATACCTGACCATGGTAAGCGAACAACTAGAAGGCGCATTAACTATGGTCAATAACTGGACCAAAAAATGCGGTCTGAAGATTAACCCCCTGAAAACAGAACTGGTACTTTTCACCAAAAGAAGGAAAATACCTTCTTTTGAGATACCAAAAATTGATAACACCCCACTTATAGTTTCAGAAAAAGCAAGATACCTTGGAGTTATCTTGGACAAGAAACTCAACTGGGGTCTAAACATACAGGAAAGATACAAAAAAGCCATGATTGCACTCTACTCGTGTAACAGGATTCTGGGAAGAAACTGGGGGCCAAATCCAAAGATAATCATGTGGATGTACACAGCCATTGTTAGACCCATTCTAACTTATGGCAGTTTGGTTTGGTGGCAAGCTCTGGAGATATCCAGGAACTTAAAAACCCTTACCAAAGTACAAAGAATGGCATGCATTAGCGCTACGGGGGTGATGAGGACTACCCCAACTGCGGGTCTCGAAGCGATCCTAAATCTCACCCCCATAGACTTATTTGCGCAAGAATCAGCAGCAAACAGCGCTCTCCGACTTAGTCAGACCGATATTTGGAGATCTAGTCAACACGGTCATACCACGATCCTTAGGAAATACGTTGACAATAACGTTCGTACCGATTACATGACCCCTTATCTAGACTTCAATAAAAACTTCACTACCAACTTCCCTAATAGAGAGGACTGGGAAAACAGTGTACCCTACACTAACGAATCGAATCTTACCATCTTCACCGATGGTTCGAAAATGACTACTGGGGTAGGGGCAGGTTTCTACTCAGAAAATCTTAGCCTTGCCAGTTCATTCAGACTTCCTGACCATAGCAGCGTCTTCCAAGCTGAGATCTTGGCAGTGAAAAACGCTGCTAATCAAATATCCATGATGGCGATACCACACGCTGATATCACCTTTTTCATTGATAGCCAAGCAGCAATAAAAGCGATCTCTGCCACGCAAATCAAGTCAAAGCTTGTTTCTTGCTGCCGCGAAGAGCTAAGGGTTCTTGGTATGCAGCACAACGTAAGACTCTGCTGGGTTCCCGGTCACAGTGGTGTGCCAGGAAATGAAAAAGCGGATGAGCTTGCAAGAGAAGGCTCGGTACTTGATCCCTCTCTCATAGACCACAACATCAGAATCCCTCAATGCGAACTAAAGAGAAACATTAGTAATAATATCATTCAAAAAGCAAATGATAGATATAACCTATTAGAAACCTGTGGTAACACTAGGAAACTCTGGCCTCATTATGACAAGGAAAAATCCAAAAAGATTTTACTTCTCAAAAAACCGTCCCTAAAATCCCTCATAAGTGTGATAACGGGACACAACCTACTTGGCTACCACAAAAAGAAGATGGGGCTTAGTACGGACGACATATGCAGAGGCTGCGGCGATGAGGATGAGCACGAAAACACGGCTCATTTTCTATGCCACTGTCGAGCACTCTGCCGTACCAGATCAAAATTCTTAGGCAACTATTTCTTCAATGAACTAGAAGAACTATCTGAACTCCCAGGCAATCGCCTATTGAACTTTATCAAGTCCACCAAATGGCTCGATCAACCATAGAATTCATAGGTTACAACACTTCAGGGTATCACAATGGATCTACATTGATCTAAGTGTGACGGTAACAAAATCAACTGTCAGCCCATATAACCTAACCTAACTAGAGCAACATTTTTCTGCATATTCGGTAGAGGAAGACCAGCAAAAAAGGGCGTTCCTTCTTTCGTGGGTAGGTTCTGAGATTTTTGAATTGGCTCAAAAATTACTTGGGGACAAATTAGAGGATCTGTCATTTAAGGTTATCACAGATAAATTGTCTGAACATTTTAAACGCAACGTTCACATATTGGCAGCACGATATGAGTTTTTTCAGGCAAAAATGGGGGAAGGCCAAAGCTATGCAGATTGGGTAGCTGAGCTACGTGGCTTATCCCGCAATTGTAAGTATGTCTGTTCCAAACCGGAATGCAAGCGAGAATTTGTTGATGAACTGCTGCGGGATACCATAGTCATCAATACTCCCCACGATGCTGTCCGTACGGCAGCTCTCCAAAAGCCGAACCCTACTCTGGAAGATGTACTTTTGATAACAGAATCGTATGAAGCCACGAAAAACACAGTAAGTCTCCTTAAAAATGTAAAAAGGCAAAGTACTCAACAGCAAGAAATTTTTCGTATAGAAGCAAATAAAATGCGTAAAAATCGTCCGATGAGTGAAGGTAGAGGGAAAAGTAGCGGTCAAATAACGGAGCCAGTTAAATCTTGTCCGCGGTGTGTGGTAAGCCACAATAGAGACAGTTGTAAATTTCGTAATGTGGACTGTTATAGTTGCAACGGTACTGGTCATATCGCCTCAGTTTGTTTAACGGGTAGTAGAAATAAAAAAAAGAAACAAGCATTCTTATCGTAGGAACCGCTCTCGCAATAGACAGTCGGTTAACGGGTCTAAAAAAACGGAAAATATTGAGACAATGGACAGTCACAATTTCAATTCTGAAAGGAATTTTTGCGCTGGAGGGACTACCTGATACAATTGTTTCGGACAATGGTCGACAATTTGTGTCCCACGAGTTTGAGCAATTCTGTTCTTCAAATGGCATTCAACATTTGACGTCAGCACCTTTTCATCCTGCCTCTAATGGAGATTTTTTTTGAGGTGAAGGCAATTTTGTTCGTTCATTGACTGGACTAATCATCTGTGATAATATTTAAATTTTGTCTGGAAAGTGCATCTGCAACTACATTCGTGGTTCCTGGCTTATATATAATTTTGGGTGCGTATTCATCTATTAGCGCGTGCCATCGTTTCATTTTTACGTTAGGATTTCTTTTTGAGACTGCAAAAGTCAGAGGTTGAAGGAGATTTCTCAAATTCTTCAATGCGTTTACTATCGCATACAATTCTTTTTCATTTGCTGCATAATATTGTTCAGTTTTACCTAATGCTTTACTTATGAAAGTTATTGCTTTGTTGTCCTGGGACAAAACTGCTCCTATTGCATCGTCAGATGCGTCAGTGGTTAACACAAACTTTTTACTATAATCTGGTTGATTTAGCGCGGTTTATAAAACTAAATGGTTCTTAAGTTTTTCAAAATCATTGAGTGCCGCTTCGTCTAAAGAAATCATGGTTTTCTTAGCCATGTGGGTCGAAACTTGACCATGTTCGTTTTGTAAATATTTAGTTAATGGTTTGGCTATATTTCCATAATTTTGGATAAATTTTCTATAATATCCTATCATTCCTAAAAATTACCTTAATTGTCTTAACGTCTTTGGTTCAGTGTATTATCTAATTGTTTTTACTTTTTCTTTTTTTGTTTTTATTATATTTTGAGATATTACGTATCCCAAAAAGTCTACTTCTTCTTTAAAAAATATCGATTTCTATAATGAAATCTTCATATTAGCTTGTTTAAGAGTTTCTACTATCTTTAATATGTGTTCGGTATGTTCTTTTAAATCGTTTGAAAATATTATTATGTCATCTATATATACGTCACAAAATTTACCTACATATATATAGTCTCAATATGTCATCCATTGCTCGTTGGAAGATAGATGGAGCATTTTTTATTTCAAATGGCATTCTCGTGTGTTCATACTTGCCATTATTTATTGAGAAACTAGTTTTCTCAATGTCTTCTTCCTTGACTTTTATCTGATGAAAACCTGACTCTAGTCGATTGTTGAAAAGTATTTAGCTTTCCCAAGATTACTCAATATTACATTGGTATCAGGTATTGGGTATTTGTCTGAGATTGTATTCTCTTTCAACTTTTTGTAATCGATGACTAGTCTGTTTTTCTGAGTTCCATCTTCATTTAGACCCTTGTTTGGTACAACCCAAAGTGGAGAGTTATACGGACTTCTACTTGATCTGATAATACCTTCTTTTAAAAGTTTGCCAATTTCTTTATTGACGAAATTATTTGCACTAAGTGAATACGGGTATTGTTTTTCGTTCGTTGTGCGGATTTTCGCCGATACGTCTATCCTGAAAGGTAGTGAGATATTAATGGAACTGTGTTCCTTATTTATCTTATTTATTATCTGCTTAGTCAAATGTTCAATATTTAATACATCTAAATTTTTATTGATTTTTTCATATTCATCAAAGTGATTTTTTTCCACTCTATTGTTATATGTAATTGTTTCATCTTCGAAACTTATTTTAGCATTTATTTGTTTCAATAAATTAGAACCGATTAACACGTCATATTCTAAACTATTTATGACATAAAATCTTATTTCTGTATCAAATATAAATATACATTATATGGTATTTTTCGATTATTATTTCACTGTTGGCAGTGAACACTCTTTTTTTAATTACCAAGGTATTTTCTTCTAAAAATAAATTTGGTCTGCAATAATTGCTTGCAGCTCTGTATCTAATAAAATTTTTATTTTTTTACCATCAAATTATAAAAAATTACCTTTCTGTTCCGTAAGGTTATTAACACGTTCTACTTTCACCGGAGGTGTGACACTTTGTATACTATTGTTTCTTTCCCTTTGAAATATTGGTCTAGGGGAATTGTTTGTTATACGTATTATAGTTTGGTCTTTGCCTGTAGAAAAATACAAAAAATAGTCCTTCACAAATAAAGAGAAATGCCGAGTTTTCAATATGCTATTTCTTTAATTCAAGTTGTTTCATCGAAAGTACAATTGCAAATGAAATTTAAGATCATTACAAAAGTATAATATGTAATGATAAATTCATATGACATTTGAGAAAGAGATAGCTTTAGAAATGAATATAATTCAAAGTAGTTATAGAAGAATATTAAATAATAGGGTAAATAAGAAAAGTTTAGTTTAGTAGTCAATTAATTTTTAACATCCTCGGCGCGGGGAAATGGTGTGAGCTCCAGAGGGTATAGTAGTTGTACAGGCCTTCTAGTTCTCGATCCATCAGCGTAGCGAAGTTTACAAGCTCGAATTCTTCTGTCACGACCAGTAAGGGCACTTTCTATTACAGCTAGCCTCCAAGCAATCCCAGGTTTGGCGGAGTCGAACACAAGCACTACATCATTAGCCTTGAGTTGAGCTGAAGAGTAACCTTGGCTATGGTGGCAGCTGCAAATATTCAGTACGCCAGCGATACCAAAGCATGTTCGTTATCTTGAGTCGTTGCGCCCAAAGTTGCTGCATATCATCAGGTGAACTCACGGCATTTGGTGAGTTTGTAAGACCACCTTGGCCATGTATAAATTGTGCAGGTGTAAGTGGTGAGATGTCCAAAGGATCACTGCTTACATACGTTAAAGGGCGAATGTTTACCATTCCCCCTGCTTCGGCAATTACAGTCCGTAATTGTTCGAACGTCAGCTTTGACTTTCCAATGACAACCTTTAGAACATTTTTAATAGTTCTTATGAGCCGCTCCCAGAAACCTCCCCACCATGGGGCTCGCTCTACAATAAATTTCCAGCGTATTCGTTTGTTGGTTAAGAAATTTTGAATACGCTCATCATCTGGTGCTTGTTGATTGGTGACGCCAAGCTCTAATGCTGCTCTTCGAAACGTTTTGGCATTGTCAGAGTATATTGTTGTTGGAGCACCTCTTCGTGCTATAAATCGTCTCAATCCCATTATGCAGCTCTCGGTAATCAAATTTGTTACAATCTCTAGATGCACAGATCGAACGGCAGCACAAGTGAAAACCATCAAATAGCTTTTGTACATCTGCTTAGTGGAGCTGTCCAAATAGAAAAGAGGTCCAGCGAAGTCTATCCCGACGCAGTCAAATGGCCTTGACATAGTTATGCGTTCGATTGGTAGAGGCCCAAACGGCTGTAATACGGGTTTACTAAACAGCTTCTGGCAAATTACACAACTCTTGACTCGGCTTTTGATAACTGGACGTGCCTTTAAGATCCAGAACCGCTCTCGTAATTGGCATAGGATGACATTGGTACCACCATGAGACGTATTTCTGTGGCAATCTTCGATGATAAGCTTGACCAAGTATGAATTTGAAGGAAGTATGATGGGATGTTTTTGGTCTAGTGGAGCTTGTAAAGATTGAAGACGCCCCCCTAATCGCACAAAACCATCTTCGCCCAGAAAGGGACATAGTTGAGCAATGTTTGATGATTTTGGTACAGACTTTTCTTTCTGCAAATAAAAAATTTCATTAGAAAATGAAATACTTTGTAAGTACCTAAGCCAATATGCTTCGGCTGCTTCCAGTTCACTAGTGGAGACTTAAGAAAACTCAAGCTCAGATAAAGCTTCTTTGCAAAAATCCTCTTTCCTCTTTTTCTTGAATAGATCAACGAAACGCAAAATGAAAGCGGTGCGTCTCAATAGTCTACTCCAGGTACTAAAATCTTTGAATGGCAACAAAGGTTCTGGTGTTGATACATCCGGAACAAATATAGGTGCCAACAGCGCTACTGGTGCTAAACTTTACGAAATGCTCTCGTTCTCAAAATTATCGAAGTCTAGATCGCCTTTGAGCCAGGTTGGCCCATGAGCCCATACTAATGAAGCACGTAAGTAGTGGGCGGTGACTCCTCTTGTTAAAAGGTCTGTGGGGTTCTCTTTGCCTTTGCAATGTCTCCAGTCTGCAACTGACGTCAAATGGCGAATTTCGGCTACTCGACTCTGCACGTACGGCTTCCAACGATGAGCATCACCTTGAATCCACCCAAGCGTAATCCTTGAATCTGTCCACAGGAAGAATTTATGAACAAGAACCCTTAGTGATTGCTTTAAGTATGAGCACAATCAAGCTGCTAGCAATGCCGCCGTAAGTTCCAGTTTTGGGAGGGAGAGCTCCTTTATTCCCTCGGTCTTGAGTGGTGCGACTCTACTTTTTGCACATAGGAAATCAATACTCTCTTGGCCATCACTATTGAAGCTTTTAATGTAAGCCACCGTTCCATACGCCTTCATGCTTGCATCTGCAAAGATATGAATATTAATTTTGGTTGAAGATGAAAACGGAAGCATCGTGCGTGGAATTGCATAGTCGTTTAATTTCTTTAAATTTCTGGCACAATATTCCCAAATCGGCATCAGATCAGGAGTGAGAGCCTCGTCGCAGCCTAGTTTTTCTCACCAGATGGATTGAAAAAGTATTTTCAATCGTATCACCACGGATGCAAGCATACCAAGAGGATCATATATCCTGGCAATCGTTTGAAGGATATTTCGTTTAGTATCCTTAACTAAATAAGAGGTGAGCAAATTTTCAAAGAATCTAGAGGTACTGCAAATTCATCGCTCCGGACAAACCAAGATAATCCTAGAACTTTTTGCTTAATAGGAGACTCACCTGGACAAAGAGCGTTTCGAACAAGCTCACTATTTGAATTCCACTTTCTAAGGTTCATACTTGCATTTGTCATCACAGACACCGCTTCCTCACTGATGCGTCTAGCTTCTTCTTCAGTATCACAGCTTGCTGCAAAATCGTCCATGTAGAAGCTGTCAAGCAGAATTTTGCAAGTAGACTGAAACTGCTTCTCGTTTTTCAAATGGAGTTGCAAGGTGGCTATTAACAAGAACGGGCTACAATTCACGCCGAAAGTTACTCTCTTCATCCGGTATTCGACAATGTCCTGCCTGTTGTTGTTGGTTGCATACCATAGAAACCTGTGGGTGTCTCGGTCCTTCTTGTTGAGCTCTATTTGAAGAAAGGCCTTTTCGATATCCGCCACGATCCCAAAGCGTCGTAGTCGGAAATTCAGCAAAACTTTTAAGACGTCTGGCAGGAGATTAGCCCCCACATGAAGAAGGTCATTCAATGATGGATTGTGTCCAGTTTGAGCGGAGGCATCGAACACGATTCGCATCTTTGTGGTCGTACTATCATCTTTATACGTTGGTCGATGGGGTAAGTAGAATATGCGACCTGAATCGCTGTTGTTGAATGGTGAAACTGGTTCAGCAACACCATCTGCAAGAAGCTGTTGAATACCCACATCGTACTGTCGATATTGTTCAGGATATCTTGATAGCCGCGTGCGAATTGATTCTAACCTCTTAAGTCCACCTTCCTTGTTGCTTTTTAATTCGACGTCAGGATTTTTCTATGGCAATAAGGCTTCGTATCTTTCACCGTTTTTGGAGATGCATTTAGTAATCAAATCTTCAGCTAAATGCTTATTTTCCTCTTCTTCGCCACGAATTCCTATGGCTTCAAGAGACCAAAATGAAGTGAGATCGTTCAGGTTAAGCACATGTAGAGGTAAAGCTGCACTACGGATAGGAGAGCATGAGTATTCGTTTATTTGGAAAGGCTTACCAGTAGAATGCGTTCCCTGAAGCGTCCAACCAAATATTGTGTCCACTGCCCTTAATCCAGAAGAAATTCGTCTCTGCTTACCCGTTACCACAGACCAATAGTAGTTGGAACCTATGAGTATACTTAACCCGTTCTCGGATTCGATGCCTGCATGATAAGAGTCTGCTAACTGTAAATTCTGAAGAAAGTCACATGATGCGTCAGGTGGTGGAAGCACATCAATGCAAATCTCTGGCACAACCACGGCTTCTAGTATAAGGCTTTTATTATTGAATTGGCTTTTCACATTGACATAGACTTTCTTAAATTTCTTGAATGGATTCTGTTCTTTACATCCAAATGGTACTAGGGAAAAATTCACTTCACCCATATAAGAAAGATTGAGCTTTCGCACCAAATCTTCTCTAATATACGAATATTGGCTGCCACCATCAATGATGAAACTGTTATACGTTCTCAACCGTGCTTTCGCTTTATGTTGCGAGAAGAGTTGAGAAAACGGACAGGAAAGATTTGAGAAAATAAAAAGACTCCTTTTATTCTTGTTTAATTTTTTAATTTTAATTTGTTATTTTTATTTATTTAAAACAAAGGCCCGCTGTCTTAAGCTAGGCTGCGACCTTGTTAGATAATGGATTAAAGTTCTATTTTATTTTATTTTGAAACAAAGGCCCGCTGTCTTAAGCTAGGCTGCGACCTTGTTGGATATTATGGTAAATCTTTCTGTAACTTTCTTAAACTATTCCTGTCTTTTTATACTTTTTTCTTTAACCAATTTTCCTCAATACACATGCATTTTTCCAACTATCATCCACCAACCGATGATTACACAATAGGTTCTATTTGGTAATATTGACCCACTTGAAAATATTCCATAATCACTTGAGACCTAGTTGGAATTTTTAAATATTATATAAATTCATAATATTCCGAACTGTTGGTCACAAAAGTGCCGCCGCATCATATTTCACACATACCCACTTCACTCATAGTGTCGACCCTTGCTACGATGCATTCTCAGCATTATTTAGAATGGGTATTCCTCAATGCCTGCAATTAGTGCATTGGATTTGTTTACAATCCGTTGGACATTGGATATTCATTACTCATAGCAGTTTATGGGTTTTGACGTAGCTATGACGAGTGAGTATTATGATGACCTTGTGACGATTTGTTTGTGAGTCAATGTATATAGTGTATATATCGGTGATTGAAGTGTTTGGAAAAACGCACGGCACTAGGGAAAATGTATATGTTGGGAGGTTGGTATGTAGTGCGATCACTACATCCTTCCCCCCTAAGAAAATTGACCTTGAAGAGGTTAATTTTCTTAAAAAAGTACAGGAAGTAAGTTTATTATTATTACATTTTTTTTCATTTTTCCTTGAAGAGGCATCAGTTTATATATTGTATATGTTTTTTAAAAGAAATATTAAAATTGTTGTTTTCCTTGAAGAGGTTACAAAAATGTATGCATTATACTTTTTCATTTTTCCTTGAAGAGGTATCAATTTATATATTGTATATGTTTTTGTTTAGAAGAAATATTAAAATTGTTGTTTTCCTTGAAGAGGTTACAAAAATGTATGCATCTTATTTATATATTTTTTCATTTTTCCTTGATTTCAGTTTATACAAATATATTTTGTTTTTCTAAAAGAAGTACATATGTCAAAATTGTGGTTCCTTGAAGAGGTTACAAAAATTTATGTATTTTATTTATATATATACTTTTCCTTGAAGAGGTAGCAATTTATACAGATATATTTTGTTTTTCTAAAAGAAGTATTAAAGTTGTTGTCTTTCTTGAAGAGGTTACAAAAGTTATTTATCATTTTGCTTAATCTATTTATACACTATAAATATGTCTACATTTTTATTTTTGGTAATTCAATAAATACTTATTTTGTCTGGTGTGAACAACGCGAAGAATACTTTCTAGAACTCAATCTCCTAGTAAGATCAAGTGCAAATTGTATACCTTTTTTATCTTGTTTGTCTTTGTCTGTCTGTTGCGTTGTAACAGTTGAAGAGTGGGGTGTGATTTTCGTTGGTGGTGTTTGTTTTAATGTAGGGTGAGAAATGATAGTGTTTGGTAAAACATTAGGTAAAAGTGGAGGAGAGGGAATGTTCTAATTTCGATTATCGCTTGAATTGAAACGATTTCTGTGGGGATAGTTATTCTATTCGGGTAGCCGTTCCCGATTTTAGTCATTCCCGTACGTAAGGGAATTTCTACATCAGACACTACATTAAATAGTAATCAGTATGAGTTTGGAACGTAGTCGATAGATTCCTTTCTGCAGGAGAGAAAAAAAATGCTTTGTTTGGAGAATAAATCGTTTAAAGAGGAAAGGGTTTTTTTTTTTTCATTGGTGTAGTAGTTGTAGGTTGTTGTTATGTATCATTTTCGATTTCTTTCCAATTTTGATAACTGTATTTTCGTCGGATATTAGTTTGATGACTTCGTAAGGTCCGTCACATAGGTTCGACAGTTTGTTTTGTCTCGTTTGATTTTTCATTAGTACTTTGTCTCCTACCTTAAATTGTTTCTGTTTGGCGTTTTTGTCATAATACTTTTTGTAGCGTATGGAAGCCATGTGTCCCAGGCGAGTTGATCCTTGCCTGTGTAGTGACGCAAATATTCTACAAGTGTCCTGTGACTACGTTCTAAGGCGCCATTAGTTTGGGGGTGGTATGGAGTGGTTTGTAATTTCCTTGTCTTGAGGACTTTGCATACCTCTTTAAACAAATTACTAAGGAAATTTGTTCCCTGATCCGTTAAGATCGAGTCGGGTATTCCAAATCGGCATACCAACCGTTCGACTAACATACGTGCTATAGTTGGGGCTTTAGCGTTTGGCACGGCTATTGCTTCGGAAAATTTTGTTAGGTCGTCCTGAAATGTCAGAATGTACTTGTTGTTTTCGTAACTGACGGGTATTGGACCTACTATGTCTAAAGTTATACGTTCAAAAGGAGTTTTGCATGTAGTGGTTATTTTCATGGGTATTTTGTTATTGCGTGATAATTTATTTTTTTGACATGACTCGCATTTTCGTATGTGGTTTTTAACGTCTTTGGAGATGGTTGGCCAGTAGTAATACTGCTTAATTCTTTTGGAGGTTCTTGTTACTCCTTGATGTCCGCCAAATGGTGACTCGTGGTTTTCGTGTAGTATTTTAGATATGTCTTCAGGTTTTTCTATTAACATTCTTGAATCAATATGGAGATATGTATTGAATTTAGCTTGTTTGAAAGCTTCAAATATTAATGTTTTTAGTTCGTTTTGTGGTTGGTTATTTATGGGTAACGACAAAGCAATGTTCGATAGTTCAGTCCTATTGCATTCGCTTATGATGTCTTTCAAACTGTTTGAAATTTTTTCTCGGTCTGTCGGGCTTCTTAAGGGTAAAGGTAATGTCACGATGTAGTAAAGTACATTTGTAGGTTGGAGTTTATGGGTCAAGGCTTCGCAGATTTCTGGTTTTTTGAAATTAGGTAAACGAGTTTTCAAAATTTTTTCTTCTGTTGTTTCTACAAGAGGCAGTATAATTGCTTTAAAGTTTACTTTATTATTTAGGAATATTGAACCTTTTTTTTTGATTATATTAAAATTTAACTTGGGTTCTGTTGTATTTGTACTTGTTCCGGCGTTCATGTCGTTTCTTTCTTCTTGTGCCCGTCTTTGGTTTCGAGTTGTTACTAATACTTTGGTTTCATCATTGGGTTCAATACGACTTAAGGCGTCAGCATTCGTGTTGAATTTGCCCTTTTTATGTACAATCTTGTATTCGTATTCTTCTAACAAGATTCTCCATCGCATGAGCCTAGACGTAGGATCTTTTCTTCCTATTAACCATTGTAATGAACTGTGGTCGGTGACAATAGTAAATTTCCTTCCATATATATATGGTCGAAATTGTGTCAGGGCGTAGATTATCGCAAGAAGTTCCTTTTCTGACGTAGTGTATTTGGTTTCCGCCTTGTTAAGAGTACGACTGGCAAAGAAAATTGGTTTATCTTTGCCACTTGCATCAGTGGTTACTAGAAATTCCTGATCAAAATCCGGATATGTTAAAATGGGAGGATTAATAATTTTCTCTTTTAAAGTTCTGAAAGCCTCGTCGCAAAAACTGTCCCAACGAAAAGTTACATTTTTCTTTAGCAACGTTGTTAATGGTTTTGCTATTTCCGCAAAGTTTGGGATGAACTTTCCATAATACCCTACGAATCCAAGAAAAGATTTAATATCTTTTGGTTTGTTAGGTACTGGGAACGTTTTCACAGCTTTGGTTTTTTCAGGGTTTGGTTTAATTCCCTCCTCTGAGATAACATGCCCTAGGTAAGTGAGTTCTTTTATGATGAAATGACATTTTTCGGGCTGAAGTTTGAGGTTATTCTCTCTTAATCGATTTAAAACCTTGATAAGTCTAGCATTGTGGTCCTTTAAATCATAGCCATAAATAACTATGTCGTCCACGTTTACAAAACATTCGATTCCCTGTAGTCCCATTAGTACATTATTCATAAGCCGTTGAAAAGTGGCTGGGGCGTTTTTTAGTCCGAATGGCATACGATTGTATTCATAATGACCGAACGGAGTACTGAAAGCTGTTTTTGCTTTGTCCCTTTTATCCATAAGAATTTGATGAAATCCTTTTGCTAGATCGAGTGTACTAAAGTACTTAGCTCTTCCCAACTGGTCTAAGATATCAGTTATATTGGGTAAGGGGTAAGCATCTCCGACGGTGACTTCGTTTAACTTTCTGAAGTCGACTACCACCCTCCATCGTTTCGTTCCATCTTGACCTGCTGTTTTTGGAACTAATAGTAAAGGGGAGTTCCATGGGCTGTTGCTTGGTTGTACTACACCATCTTCTAGCATTTCATTCACTTGTTTATGAATTTCCTGCCTAGTACTTTCTGGGAGTCGATAAGGTCTTGTATATAAAGGGGGCTTGTCTTCACCTGTAATAATTCTATGTTCTATGGCGTTTGTATGAGTGAGGTGATCGCCCTCAAGGTAAAAGAGGTCATTGTATTCGCGACAAATGTCCAGAATGGTTTTTTTTTCATCGGTGTTACAATGTTCGAACTCTAAGAGTGACTCTAATTTCTTTAATCTATTCTTCACAGGATCCTTTAAACTATTTGTCTCGATAACGTTATAGTCGTCGAGATTTTTGCATTTCATGTTAATTGTATTCATGTTTATTTCTTGATCTGAGTCTAAAATGTTCATCAGAAGTACCTTAATTTTGGAGTTTCTTTGTTGGGTAATGGTTTCGCCCAAGTATACTCCTGCAGCTATTTCACGTTTTTCTGTAACCAAATATTTTGCACCTTCTTCTTTACACGGAATTTCTACTATTTGTTGTGTTCTCGGTCTTAAAATAATTGTTCCCGTCTGTTCGTTTGGTTCAAAATTTTTTATTAACTCCGTCTTATATTTTTTATTTTTAAAATTTTTATTTTCGTTGTGATTGTCAGAGACATTTGTTATATTGGTTTCAAGGTAACTATGTGGGATTTGTGAGAAGGTTGGGTTGAAAGCTTTTGTATGGTTTTTGTCGAGGTCGATTTCCAAAGAATCTTTATTATCTGAAATGTCAGTAGATTCCCGTGGTGTGATTTCAGCTTCTATTCCTAGGTGTACGGGTACATCTAGGACTTTAGAATTTGCTGCACCTACGTGGTTTGGTTCCTCTTTCTCATACCTAGGTTTTTCATTGCCGTTTTTACCCGTAGGTTGCACCTCGAAAGGTGTTTTACGGTCTCCCTTCTTCTCGATAACCTCACATTTGGCTATTTTTCTACCTTTTGGGGTTTAAAAAAATTTTGTCCGTCACATAAACGCACAACTGCAGCTGCGGTTACTTCCAGCTGTCTTTTTTCATAATCGACCTTACATTCAAACCGGTCGAGAAAATCGTTTCCCAGTATTCCATCATAAAGTAAATGTATTTTATTCGTAAGTATTTGGAATGGGTGTTCCAAATACGATGTAGTATTTTTTCCGTCATAAATTTCTAATGTTCCCGTTATTTCTCCCATAGTTCTCACAGATTCGCCAGCTATGGTGGAGATAACACAGGAATTTTTAGAATTTGCGTAAGGTGAGTCGTTTTTGACCAAGCAGATGTCTGCGCCGGTGTCTATTAAAAATGTAGAATATTCTGTTGTTGTCCCTTGCATTTTAAGACGAATTACTGGGTCTTTAAATTCAGGGCAGAATTTCAAAATAATTTTTAAATTTATTGGTTTTGAGTATAGTGAACTTCGGCAACAACCTTTTGTCCCTGGGTGGAGTTGACGATTTGCTCCACCCCGCATTCGTTTTCCGACTCGATTTTATCGAGATCGTATTGCGGTTGGTGTGAACAACAGTGTCGTAACTCGTGAGTCGAATTACCTTTAAATGGGTTTTTGTTTTGCTTGTCTGTGGATGCAGAATTATTTGTAGTCGGGTTTGCTTGGTTTCGGGAGTGTGATAACCGTAAACGACAGTCACTCTCAGTATGGTACAACTTATGACAATAGTTGCACTTGAGAGATGGTTCGGTCTTAGTTACGTTTTGGAAGTTTGTATTCCGGTAGCATGTGGCTGAAGTGTGACCTGTTTTATTGCAAGTCTGACAGATTTTTGGTTGGTTTTGGTTGAGTCTGACGAAACACGAAGCTGCTGTGTGACCCAATTTACCACATTTCTGGCAAGTAACCCTTGTGTCTGTATTTCTGTATGTATTTGTGGATCTGTTTTGTTCAATGTCTAGCCGAGGAGATTGTGCAATGCCATAATCAATGGCTGCTTTTAGGTCCATGGCATTGAAAGCTTTTACCAGTAATCGTAGTTGTGAGTTCCTAAGTCCGTCTTCGAAGGAGCGTAAAGCTGTTTGTTTTTTCTCGGAAATGAGATAGGTTCGTATTGCCTGGTCGGTCGTACTTTGGTATGTCGCCCTGTCTAATTTTTGTAGCAAACGGGTTATTCGTTCGCCGAAGTCTTTAACGTCTTCCCTCGAGTTTTGTCGCGCAGACATTAGCTCAGTTTGTGAGTTTGACCGTGAAACACGTTCTTTAAACTGTCCTTCTAGTTCGGCTACTAGTTCGGCCCATGTGTTTAAAGTTTAAAGTCACAAATAAAAAAAAATTTACACTTTCTGGTGTTTAGCCCCAGAACGCCTCAAGATTTAAATCTTGCTATTTGGTAGGGGATTTTGAGTAATTCCACCGCTGCCACCAAAATGTTATACGTTCTCAACCGTGCTTTCGCTTTATGTTGCGAGAAGAGTTGAGAATACGGACAGGAAAGATTTGAGAAAATAAAAAGACTCCTTTTATTCTTGTTTAATTTTTTAATTTTAATTTGTTATTTTTATTTATTTAAAACAAAGGCCCGCTGTCTTAAGCTAGGCTGCGACCTTGTTAGATAATGGATTAAAGTTCTATTTTATTTTATTTTATTTTATTTTTAAACAAAGGTCCGCTGTCTTAAGCTAGGCTGCGACCTTGTTGGATATTATGGTAAATCTTTCTGTAACTTTCTTAAACTATTCCTGTCTTTTTATACTTTTTTCTTTAACCAATTTTCCTCAATACACATGCATTTTTCCAACTATCATCCACCAACCGATGATTACACAATAGGTTCTATTTGGCAATATTGACCCACTTGAAAATATTCCATAATCACTTGAGACCTAGTTGGAATTTTTAAATATTATATAAATTCATAATATTCCGAACTGTTGGTCACAAAAGTGCCGCCGCATCATATTTCACACATACCCACTTCACTCATAGTGTCGACCCTTGCTACGATGCATTCTCAGCATTATTTAGAATGGGTATTCCTCAATGCCTGCAATTAGTGCATTGGATTTGTTTACAATCCGTTGGACATTGGATATTCATTACTCATAGCAGTTTATGGGTTTTGACGTAGCTATGACGAGTGAGTATTATGATGACCTTGTGACGATTTGTTTGTGAGTCAATGTATATAGTGTATATATCGGTGATTGAAGTGTTTGGAAAAACGCACGGCACTAGGGAAAATGTATATGTTGGGAGGTTGGTATGTAGTGCGATCACTACAAAACGTATTAGGAGTGTTTTATCGTCATTAGGAGCTACGGCAATGCCACGTGCTGTCTTCAAATATACATTTGACTTGCTCACACAAGAATTATACGCGCACAGATTTGTAGCACTTTGCATATCAGAATTGAAATTTGTCTGTTCTAGCATTGAACTAGAGCTACCGGCACAGAGATTCACCGTTTTACGACTTGTAGATTTGTCTTGCATGTTTGTCGATGATGAAGAATCTAATTTTCTGGTGTAAGAAGGGTCACATAACGAGGTTAAATGCTTGCCTTTGCATTTATCACAAGAAAGCCACTTTGCACTACGACACTTTCTGGAGGAATGACCGCGGTTGGCACAGCGAAAACATCGACCGCGTTTTCTTAAAATGTCTATTTTCTCTTTTAATAACATCTTGCCGTCACAATCCTTGGTTAAATGCTTGTCTGATCCACAGAATGCGCACACGTTTTTATCATTCAATGAAACTAAGCTTGCTGCAGTTGTATGAGATGAGGAATGCCTGGTATTAGAAGAGGAAGTGATGGTAGAGACTACTGTACTTCTTTCCAAAGATTCAACTTCTCTTTTCAAAAAACGCATAATATCTTTAACCTGCTTATCACTAATTGCCAAGGAAGTTGTTGAGCTCTCGTCATCCTCCTCATTTATGTCTGCAGTTTGTGCATCTTTTTCTGTTAACCGATAATAATCGACTCGTAATTCTGAGGGAAAACAGCGTAGCAATATGGTTTTTAACATGACGTAGTAATGATGGATTGGTATTTGCAAAGCCGTAAGAGAGTGACAGCACTATGTGATAGAGTTGTAAAGATTTCGAAGCCCAACAACATCTGTTCTTAACTGGACGGGGCGAAGCGAAAGTAATTGCTGCATATTTTTATCGACTAATCGTTCGATGTCACCAAACTGTTCTTGCAATAGGGAGATAGCGGCTTCATAGCACATACCTGAAGCGGTAAATCCCGCTATTATCTTTTTTGCATTACCAACTAACACTGACTCCAAATAACTAAATTTGTCGGATGATGTCAAATTGCTGTTTTCATGAATAGCCGTTTGAAATTGCTCCCAAAACGGAAGCCAATCTTGATAATTACCATCGAACTTCTTGAGCTGTAATTTAGGGAGTTTAAGAGAAAAATTATTAGATGATGATATATTAAAAGGGAATCTTTCTGGATTTGCTGTAGGTGGATTCTGTTTCCACTGAATTTTTTGCAGACGAGATTTCAAGCGAGAGAGTATACCAATTGCTGCATCTTGATATTCGTTGATTTTTTCCATCTCTTTATCCAGGTCCTCTTCTACTTCTTCTTCTCTGAACGTCGAACTTGTCGAGTTGTAGAAGTTGAGTAGGGTCAATGATTCTCGAGAATTTTCTCTAGATGAGTCCTGAAACTAAAGGACGTTCTTATCCCTCTACCTTTCCCAAAATCATCATCCATTCCCACATAAACAAGGCATACCAGCCAACGTTTATGTCACCAACTCCCATCCCACCTCCCACGTTGTAATGGCGAAAAAGCTAGACAGCGCTCCTATCTCCTATGCTCCTTCTTACTCTAGGTAAATTAGCTGAATTGCTGTTACCGAATCCCATTCTTTTCCTCCCATATCAGAATGATGAATTAACATCAACTGATTCCTAACCCTATCTCTTCCTTCCCTACCACCTCTTATCTTTATTGGGCTGGATCTAAGGTGTTAAACGACCCGTGCCGATGATCAGCCTGGCTGGGGGCCCAATTCAAAAATAGCCCAGTCTCTAACGGAGTATCTGGATACCTGGCGACCTCCGGATTAACTAGCCTTATCTGTACATGCGAATCTCTGTGCAGACGGACCTCTTTTCTTCGCAACTCGTGGGATTAAAATGGAAAAAACAAAAAACAAAAACAAAAATTTAAAGGATGATGAGACCGGTATCTCTTCAGGACCGGGCGGCAATTTGGCGTCAAAGCCTGTTGCCGTATCTCTTGCGGCCAGCACAGAGAAGGGAGTAGTGGCTAACCATGGACCCTCCTCTGCAGCTGGCAGCAACGAGGATAGGAAGGTAGTGATACCTAATTTCAGTAGTGGCAGGGTTGTGAAAAATGGCCCTACCACTACTAATGAGAGAAAGGGGAAACGCTCGAAAAGCCAATATAGGCAAAGGCGGCAAGCGGCGAAAATCCTGAAGGCCTCTGGTGCATCATCGGGGGCTGAAAGGACACCGCAGCCAACCGCTAGCGTCGAATGGGCAAAAAGCATACTTGCTACAACTAAGACCAGTAAGGACTCTACGTCCAAACGAGAAAGGTCTCTCGAGGGGCCGTACCGACACCAAAACGGCCTCGGGTGCACAACACCAGCACTCCCCTCAATCCCATCAAGAAAGCCAGTTTCAGTGACGTCGCGAAGGGCAAAGTCGTGGTTGCGGTCATTGACAGGAGTGATGACGATGGAACAATATCGGCTGATCGTTGGCAGTTGGTCAAGGTTAAGCTCTCGGGTGGCTTTTTAAGCATTTTGAGGGAGCTTCCAGGACCACTTCCTTCCATAAGCGATGGGGGTTGGCATCAAGGCCACGTAAAACTCATGGTTTGTGGCGATCAGAGGTCTTGTGACTTGTATAAGCTCGCTGTCAGCCGGTTAGGTGAAGTTTGGCCAGGTGCGAAGCTCGAGGTTGTCGCTAAGGAAGACATTCCTAGCAGACCTAGAGCTCGAATTTGGATCCCAATGGAACCTGCCGGTATCGATGAAATTCTCGAGATGATCAGAGTTTGTAACCCGTCCCTTCCGACGCACAACTGGAAGATAGCCAAGCTAGAGGAGGTAAAGAATCTTTATAGGAGCGCCATTTTGGTACTCAATAAGGAATCTTTGGCTCCTCTAGCCATAAACGAGGGCTCGATAAACTATGGCTTCGAAACCATTAAAATTCGAGTCTATAAAAAAGATGAGGTTAACGCGGAAAGCGGGCCTCCAAAAACAACCGAGGGTGAACTAGCGGTTGGTGGGCCTGGGACATCGTCTTCTCTCTTAACTGAAGGTGACGATGCACCAATGCCCTCTCCAATAGCGACCCCATCCTCTACAAAAGTCGTAGACAGTCCATCCTTAATGGAGACTGAGGACGACCTCAACATGATCCTTTTGAGTGAGGACGAACTCTTGGGTTCATCCTCAGACTCAGAGGATCAGAACAAAACTGTTGTGGAAGTTGATCTGCCTAATTGTAGCCAAAATGCTGCAGTTAGTACAGATTAATCTCCAGCACTCCGTAAAGGCCTCGGCCTCACTTCTTCTCCGGGTGGCGAGAAACGGGGAAGACATTGTCCTGATCCAAGAGCCATGGATTGTGAGATCCGTTGTTCGTGGACTCAGGACTCCTGGATACTACACACTGTGTGTGACAGATAGAGGTGAACCTAGATCTTGCATACTTGTGAAAAGTAGCATTAATGTATTTTTACTCCATCATTTCAGTGACAAAGATACCACCGTAGCTAGGCTGGAAACAACCAAGGGAAGTTTCTGGATAGTGTCGGCGTATCTTGGCCATGACCACCTTGGCCCTCTCCCTGGGAAAACCCTGGAGAAGATCGTCGCTGAAGCGGAAAGGCAAAGGATCCGCCTAATTATCGGGAGCGATGTCAACGCTCATCATACGGTATGGGGAAGTACCAATATCAATGACAGAGGTGAGTCTTTTTTTGATTATATTCTTGGTACTAACCTCTTAGTAAGTAATGTTGGGAATGAGTCAACCTTCATAACTAAAACTCGACAAGAAGTCCTAGACATAACTCTTGTCTCAGATACTATACACCATATGATCTTGGACTGGAAAGTATCCAAAGAACACTCGTTCTCTAATCATAGATATATCCAGTTCAATATCAATGTGGATGATAACCCGAGTCCATTGACTTTTCGAAATTATCGGAAAACTGATTGTGGCTCATACAGGAACTCATTACAGAGTTTACTAAAACCTGGACTATCTTGTCCTTCCTCTAACGCTAATGAACTTGACAATAAAGTCAATGACCTTACCTCAGCTATGAACAGATCGCTAGAAATTGCTTGTCCACTTATACACATAAGAGGAAAGAGGAAACCACAATGGTGGGCCTCAGAGCTTGACTCGCTCAGGAAAGAATGCAGGAAACTGTTTAACCGAGCCAAAGCCGCAAGACTAGCCTCTCACTGGGATTCTTACAAAGAATCCCTAAGAATTTACAAGAAGGCACTAAGGAAATCTAATCGATCTTCTTGGCGATCCTTCTGTGGCACGATAGAAGAAACTTCTGAAGCCTCTAGGTTACGGAAAATTCTTTCAACTAATCCAGCGATGCCAAGCTGCTTGAAAAATGCAGTCGACTCCTGGACAAATTCAAGTAATGAATCGCTGAACTTACTACTGGATACTCATTTTCCTGGAAGTTCTCTTACCGAGACTTGCAAAGGTTATATACGTTCAAGTCCCAATACTACATATCCACAAGGTCTGATTACAAGGGACAAGCTACAATGGGCTCTCAACAGCTTCAAACCATTTAAATCTGCAGGACCAGATGGAATAACACCAGCCGAGCTACAGAAGACTTCTGACATAATTGCACCAATCCTTGAGGCAATTTTTACCAGCTGACTTTACCTGGTCCATGTTCCCTCGGCATGGCGAGAAGTTAAAGTTGTTTTTATACCCAAGGCAGGTAAATGCTTGCAAGTCAACCCTAAAGATCTACGACCTATAAGTCTATCATCATTCCTTCTTAAGACCTTGGAAAGATTGATTGATATCCATTTAAGGGCAAGTATTGATACAAGACTTCTGTCTTCGTCTCAACACGCCTACTGTAAAGGTAAATCGGTGGAAACAGCGCTACACACCTTAGTACGCACCGTCGAATATTCCCTCCATCATAAAGAGTTCGCTATGGTTGCTTTCCTTGACATCGAAGGTGCCTTTAACAACGTGGACACATCTGCAATCACATCTGTACTAACATCTCTAAATGTAGAGAGTTCGCTTCGGGAGTTAATTCATTTAATGCTTACTAGCAGAATAATTTACTCAAAACTGGGCAACTCTTCTGGCAGACGATTCGTTAGTAGAGGGACACCGCAAGGTGGTGTTCTATCCCCTCTCCTCTGGAACCTAGTGGTGAATGAAATCCTAACTGGTCTGGATGCGGAGGGTTTCAGAGTGATAGCCTATGCGGACGACGTTGCTATAGCAGTTTCAGGAAAGCATCTTAACACGTTAAAAGAACTCTTACAAAATGCCTTAGATAGACTAATACTTTGGGCTGATCGGTGTGGACTGGGTGTTAACCCACACAAAACCGATTTGGTCTTATTTTCGAGGAGATACAAAATTCCATTTGTCAACCCTCCCCATATTAAAGGAATCCAATTAAAATTCTCAGACGAGGCTAAATACCTGGGTCTTGTCTTAGATAAAAAACTAAATTGGAAACGCAACGTAGAGGAAAGAGTCAAAAAAGCTACTGTAGCTCTTTTTTTTTGCAAAAAAGCCATCGGTAATAAATGGGGCTTGCAACCCAGAATCACGCATTGGCTATACACATCGGTAATCAGACCGATTTTAATGTACGGTGTGGCAGTATGGTGGACTGCTTTAGAAAAAGGTATAAACCGAGATAAAGTAAATAAAGTCCAACGTTCAGCTTGCCTATGTATAAGCGGATCTCTTCGCACGACCCCATCTGCGGCACTGGACACCTTACTCTACCTAACACCTCTTGACATTTTTAGCAAACAAATAGTTGCAAGTTCTGCTATTCGCCTCAAAGCTTCGTCGCAGTGGACTAACAACAACATTGGCCACTCCGTTATTCTTAGTTATTTAGAATCAATCCCAAAGCACACAGACTACACCATCCCCCAACTACAATTCGACAGAAATTTCCAGATTTCTATACCTCCCAGATCTTTTTGGGAGGATAGGACATTCCTGGAAGACGAGTCAATCCACTTCTATACAGATGGGTCAAAAACAAAAGAAGGGGTTGGTGGAGGTGTGTACTCTGAACGACTGAAATTAAGTCTCTCATTCCGCCTTCCCAATCATTGTAGCGTGTTCCAGGCGGAACTTTTGGCGATAAAAGAAGTCTTGTCCTGGCTTAAAGAAAACGTGATATCGACATCTGATATCCGTATTTTCTCAGATAGTCAGGCCGCTATTAAATCTCTGGATTCTGTCTCTACAAACTCTATAACAGTCCAGAACTGTCGATCATCTCTAATGGAGATGGCACAACAGTTTAATATTCACCTTTGCTGGGTGCCGGGCCATAGAGACATTCCAGGTAACTGTAAGGCAGATGAACTCGCCAGGAACGGTACAGTAGAGCCCATTCTACCACGTTTGGCATGTATTGGCATACCAATCGCTACTTGTAAACTGTTGCTAATGCAAGACGCTGTGAGGAGGGCAGGCACCAGGTGGAACAACATCACCACGTGTCAAGTCACAAAAAACATCTGGCCAACACTGGATTTAAAACGTTCAAGGTGCTTGCTCTCTCTAAGCAGATCGCATATAAGCTCGATAATAGGTGTCATAACCGGACACTGTCTAATAGGAAAGCACGCCATGAAATTAGGCGTATTCTCAAATGACTTCTGCAGAAGCTGTATGGACGAGGAAGAAGAAGAAACAGTTCTTCATCTTCTCTGCACATGCCCTGCTCTGGCTCGAAAACGCAAGAATTACCTAGGAGAATTCTTCTTTAACGATCTAAACGATCTAAATCATATCGGCATAAGCAGCCTCTCACGTTTCGTAAGAGACTCAAACTGGTTCCATTGAGCTTAGGAAGAAACCTCAAGATTCATGTGGTATCACAATGGGCCATCAAACTGGCCTAAGTGTGTCCGTTTCCATCTTGGACAGCCACTTCAACCTAACCGAACCTAACAGGTCCTCTGTCTTGAGAAGGCCTTTACTCTGCACTTCCTGGTTTGTAGTATTGAGACTTTCATGAGCTGCCGTTAGCCTTTGGATATACTGAACGATGTCTTCTTCAATCGAATCCAAATCGTTGTTAGGATTAAGTTAAGTTAAGTAAGTCAATTAATTTTTAACATTGCCATTGTGGCTGGAAACTATTAATTCTATAATTATTTTGATTTTGGTGATTATTTCCTGTGTTTTCTTGTCTGATAAATGGGTTATAATATATTATACGTTATTGTTTTCAAATTGTTTTTATTCAAACTTGGTTTTGGGCCTATGAGCAGAACTAGCTTTGTCGCTAGTTATTAGAATTTGGTCATATACTCTAATTACTTTCAATGTAATGGGTGTGCGTTAACTTGCATCCTAAATAACTTGTGTTTTATTCAAAATCAACATCAGCCCTTAAAAGCACCCTTTATATTTGCAAACCGGAGAATGTTTAAAATATTTTGGTACAATCACTCTCGGGTGTTCAAAATAAGATTTTATTACATTGCTTTCTTATTTTTGTACCGGAATAATAGCATTAGCTTCGTATTAGAAACTTCGTATTAGAAAGTAGTTTTTTTTTTAGACTTTATTGAATATATGCACAAATATCCAGCTATAGATTAAACAATATCAAAATATGAAAAGTTTTTCATTCAAATATCTCGGTATTTAAGAATTTATTTTCAAAATTTATAAAAAACGTTATTATATGTGTTTGAGATTTGTACAGTGGAAGAATTGCCAAGAAGCGATGAGAAGAGTGATGTGGACATTAGAGAGAGGTACATAACGTAGGAAGAAAACCGGTGGACGTCATTCTATTTTGGACCCACTTAGCATTAACTTGTTTATATAATATAATTTAATTTAAATTATTTATTTATTTGAACGAACAAATCTAATGTATTTTGTAAATTTGTTGGTGCCGAAACCGGGAATTGTAATATAATCCGAGATTTGTTATAAAATCAGACCAAAATAACGTAGATTTAACTTTTGGTAATAATTTGTTTTTCCTTTGGCTTAAGCTGACTGTACCACAAAAAAACCATACATACTGTTAAAATTGTATTATTATATAAAGTACTTTTTGTTACCACTGTACCTACACTTCTTGTTTGTACATAACTTTCGGAGTTATTTATTTACCTCCCTACTCATGTACCAATTCTGTTGTTACATAATGTTAATAAGCTTCTTAATAAATTACCACTACTTGCTGTGAATCTTCTTAAGTGAACGGTCGTCTTTTTATTCTGCTAAGTTTATGGGCCCAGTTACCCAAGAACGCGTAAGATTTTTTTTTCAGAAATAGTTAAGAGAAATTATTGATATTAAAAGTTTCGCCAAAAATATAAATTATTTTGATATCGTGTTAGATACTTTTGTTTTAAGAATAATTTCTAAGATAGACAGTGATTATGCAAAAATTGAAAAATTGCAATGCTCAGAACAATGGAACATTTGGAAGTTCCAAGTAAAAATTATTCTAAACGCGAGCGATTTATTCGAGGTGGTAAATGGGGAAGAGGTGATCCCGGAAGACACTGAAGTTGTAAAGCTGAGGGCATGGCGTATCAAAGATCGTAAGGCTCAGAAAATCATTGCAACGTGTGTTGGACAGCAGCCCCTGGTTCACATTATGAATTGTTCGACGTCTGGTGACATGTGGAACAAATTGTGTTCAGTTTACGAGCGGAAATCAAGCGCAAGTATAAGTTTACTTCAACAGCGTTTCTATAGCTTTCAAAAAGATCCAGCGGATGACATGGCCACGCACATGAGCAAATTAGAAAGCTTAGTGCAGCAGCTAGGAGACGTTGGAGAAGTGGTTTCTCCGTCCATGCTTATTGCAAAAATTTTAATGACTGCCCAGTCGTTTCTCCTATTTTTTCAGTGCTTGGGAGTCCACAGACATTAAAAGCCGAACAATTAAAAATCTGAGGTCACGTCTCATCATGGAAGAAACCCGGTTAAACGCAATGGACCACGCCGGCCGCCGCATCGTCATCACCACCTATTGAGGAAAGTAGCGCACTTGTCGCACGCAAAGCTCATGGACAAAAGTTTCATCAAAATACTCGGAGTAAGAAAAAACGTCCAGGTAAGTGCTTTGCATGTAATCAGTATGGACATTGGAACACCGATTGCCCAAATAAAAATAAAAGTTTAAATTATGCAAACAAAGAAGAGAGTAGTGATAGCGATTGCGATGCTTTGGTTTGCTCTACATTAAATTCTAATTTGGTAATCGGTGCAGATGACTGGGTACTAGACTCAGGCGCAAGTGAGCATATGACTTCTCGAAGAGAATGGTTTAGTGAATATGTAGATCTTGAGGAGCCGGCTCCGATAACGATAGGGAATGAAAGTAAAATTCAAGCACGTGATAGAGACTCAATCAAAATATTAGCTTTCAATTATCAGGAATGGGTTGAAAAGAAACTTGTTGACGTGTACTTTGTTCCTGATGTCAAAATAAATCTGTTTTCTTCTGGTAGTGCTCTAGACAAGAATTACACTCTAACTTCATCTAGAGACAAATGCAAAATTGTAAAGGCTAATGGTGATGTTGTTGCTGTAGGCATTCGATCAAATCGTTTATTTAAAATGTTGTTCAAGGTAGTGGATCCACAAAATTTACATTCAGCTTGTATTTCATTGAAGGCTGAACCACTGAAAATCTGGCATGAGCGCCTTGGCCACATGTGTGCTGGTCAAATAAGAAGTTTCCTAAAATCTAATGAAATTCAATTTTCTGATGAATTAAATTTTTTCTGTGATGCTTGTGCAATTGGAAAAATGCATAGACTCCCTTTTCCCAAAAGTAGTTCTCGTGCTAAGGAGGCTGGTGAATTGGTGCATACAGACCTGTGTGGCCCAATTCAAGTGTCATCAATTGCTGGGTCAAAATATTTTTGTCTTTTCAAAGACGACTACTCCAACTTCAGGGTCATTTACTTTATAATTGAGAAATCGCAAGCTTGTGCGATGATTAAAAAATACATAAGTTTTGTCCGTTCTCAGTTTGATCGTCATATTAAAATTCTCCGATCTGATAATGGCTTAGAATTTAAAAATAAAGAAGTTCAAAGCTTGCTTCAACGCCATGGAATCTGCCATCAGACCAGTGTCCCTTATACACCTCAGCAAAATGGCAGAGCAGAGCGAGATATGCGGTTTATAGTTGAAACAGCAAGAACGATGCTCCATGCTAAGAATTTGCCACTCAAACTTTGGGCTGAAGCGGTTAATATGGCTGCCTTCATAATAAACCGATTTGGACCTAGTCCTGACAAGTCAAAAACTCCCTATGAACTGTTTTATAATAGAAAAATGTCTTTTGACAATTTAAAAGTTTTTGGAAGCGAAGTTTTTGTACATAAAGGGTGTCCCAAAATTAACGCAAGATTTGAATTAAATAGAAAACGCCGTTTTTAGTCTTTTGATAGTTATATTTTTATTGACTCGTAAAGTACATAGGATAGGGTTATGTATGGAATAACACATCGGACAAATGGCCTCCACGGCTTTGCATGCACATGCGCACTCCTTTGTTGAAATTTTCCATGACCATTCTGCATAAATGTGGCTGAATTTCGTTGATGCAGCGTTGAATCTCCTCCTTTAATGCACGGGTGGTTGTGGGCTTGTTGACATAGACTTGTGATTTCAAATAACCCCATAAAAAGAAGTCTAATGGTGTTAAATCACACGATCTAGGAGGCCAATTTTGATCACCGAAACGAGAGAGTACACGACCTGGAAATGTCTCATGCAGTAATTGATGTTCAATAATCCATTCAACGAACTCTCTTCTCTGTCCATGGTCATTAGGCTTCAATTGTTGTTGTAATTGAATTTTGTAAGCATGAAGACACAGATCTTTGGTGAGTATACGCTGTAGAGAGGTTCTTGAAATTTGCAATTCTTGTCCACGACGTCGAATTGAGGTTCCTGGATTGTCAGCAACACTCTCACGCACTGCTTCGACATTCACATTTGAACGGCTTGTTTTTGGACGACCAGTGTGTTTGGCGTCTCCAACGGATCCAATCTCCATGAATTTTTCAATTAATCTCTTCACAGTTGACGAAGCTAAAACACTATTCCGACCATATTTTGTATCAAATTTTCGAACTGCAGCCGCCAAGCTTTCACTATTTTTGAAATATTCTTTAATAATGAAGACACGTTGTTCTCTCGTGTAACGCTCCATTTTTAATAACCCTATACTGTTAGCTGTCAAATTGCTTTTTTTTCAGGGTTGCCAACACTTCACTGCACAAATGGCGGCAAATTCAAATCTTGCGTTAATTTTGGGACACCCTTTATACCAAAAGAAAAAAGACAGAAATTAGATAAAAAGTCAGAACCAGGAATTTTTGTTGGATACCCTGACAATGTTAAAGGTTACCGTGTATGGTTTCAAAAATTAAACAAAATAGAAATATCAAGAAATGTGTTGTTCAAACAATTTTCAGTAGTCGATATAAATTCAAACCGGTCGTCTTTTTATTCTGCTAAGTTTAATACATACATTCATTGGCTAAACCGGTAAAGTAATCGAACGTTTTAGCAGTACATAGTGAATGGTAGTCTTTGGGGACAAGTGAATTTCTAAAAGAACAAGGTGATGGCTGCGCTAAATAAACGGACCGGAGCGGTAAATGGCATCAACCGTGTGGCGAACCCCGTTTTGGATGAGGCTTACAAGGGTGATGGCTTTGCTCTACGACAATATCAAGCTTCATTGCAGACACATTTCGATAGGTTTATTGCTGCCCACGATTAACTGATTTCAGAAGAAAAGTATGGTATGGTGAATTGGATGCACATCTGGAATTATGAGAGCAAATGGAACATCTATACAATACTGATATGGCTAAACTTAGTCGTTTACTGGCTGCTTCATCAGCTCTGCTATGCACAACCGCAGCTGACAGTGCTCATTTAGAGACTATTGGCGATAATGGCTCGGTGATCTTGAATGCAATGCATATCAAACTTGAAAGGCTTTCAATTCCAAAATTTGATGGAATTTTACGCGATTCGCTGGCGTTTAAAGACACCTTAGACACATCGGTGCATTAACAAGATCACAAGATTTTCCAGAGGCATATAAGTTACGTGAATCGGTGCAAGGTGATGCTGTATCGTTGGTTATTGGAATGAAGAGTGGTGACTATGAAGAGGTATGGAGGGCACTCAATGATCGATACGATAACGCAAGGCGAATGGCAGAAATACACTTTGCACGATTTATAGGTCTTGTACCAATTACAAGCGATTCTACCTACACATTACTGTCTTTAGCTGACAGTGTTCGAGTAGTGATGAAATTACTTGTGGACAAGTGGGATGCATTGGCAGTTCCTATAGTCGTCTCAAAGATAGCAAGTCGTACTCAACAGGCTTGGAGAATGAGTTGAATTAATAACGTGATTCTGACTCTGGAAGAATTGTTGACATTTTTGGAGAGGCGAGCATATGGCTTGACTACAGACCTACTCAAATGGCGGTCAGCAACCACAAGTGGTACCAGGGTGGTTGCCAATCGAAACGCTATGCTAACTGACCACTCAACACGTCTTGTCAAAACCAATCTGGGAACAACTGTACATGGAAATTGTGAATTTTGAAACATTTCGGGCCACCGAATTAGTCAATACCCAGATTTAACCTCGTAACCTGTATCTGACCTGTTTGCAAGGATGAGGGAATCAAATCTTTGTTTCAACTGTCTGAAACCTGGACACTCATTTAATGTTTGCTCTTCTACAATTTGTAGAAAATGCAACGGTCGATACAACACTTTATTGTGTCGAAACTACAAGGTGGTTTCAGGGGTTCCTCTTGGAGGCACATCATGAAAGGTTGGCGCAAAGGAGGTGACATCATTACTACCTCCAAAGGTTCATCAATGACCATACACTATTTTAAGCAACCGCTTCATATTACTGGCTACAGCACAAGTGCTTATATTCGATGGCTTTGGCAATACAATTACCTGCAGATTACTTTGCGATCCTGGATAACAGGTTAGTTTTATTACTAAACAATTTTTTGACCATTTGTCTATTTCCAGAAGGAAATCTACATACATTGAAAATAGAAGGCATTGTTGACAGAAATTATTATTGCTTCAATAATCAACCGATCATTTACGATTCCGGCTGAATTCCACATTGTCGGTTCAATTACATCGGTGACACCTGTGGCTCATTGCTAATCATTGTTGGCAACGTTTGGGTGGCTTACAAATTGTTACACATCCTGTTTGAAGCTGAATTCACGGATCTTATACGTCGTTCGAAAACAACTGCAAGCGACCCTTGTGAAGAAATCTTCATGACAACTTTTAAACGTGATCATCATGGCCGCTATTTAGTGCAAATTCCATTTCGCCCTTATGCTCCTGCGCTTGGCAATTCACATCGTTTGGCTCTCCCACAGTTTCTTCAATTGGAGAGAGAATTGGCTTCCGAACCTGATCTTAGGCAAAAGTATTTGGATTTCATGTTTGGGTATGAGCAATTAGGCCACATGCACCACGTTCCAGATCAACAAGATGATCCGCCTCAAGTGTACCACATTCCGTATCACACTGTCATAACGAAGTATCGCGTTGTATTCAATGCTTCAGCCAAAACTTCGAATGGATACTCATTGAACGATACGCAATATGTTGGTGGACTTACACAAGACTTATTGATCCAGTTATTACATCAATTCCGTCTCTATGCTGTTGCAATGACAGCTGATGTGGAGAAGATGTTCAGACAAGTACGCATCGATAAGCGAAACCGATGATGGCAACAAATACTTTGGCGAGAAACACCTACTTAACCAATTCGTACCTACCAATTGGCTAATATTACTTATGGCACCAGAAGTGAACCGTACCTGGCTGTCCGATCAATGCAACAATGCGGTTTAGATAATTTCCATCAACTAATGGACCCGGAGAGAATTCTGACCGCTCGAACCAATTGACTATTTGACTAGTGTGAAATCAGTAAAGAATGCAATTCAATTGGCAACCGATGTATCATCGGTGTTAGCAAGTCGCCATTTTCACCTACGAAAATGGAGATAAAATAGTACACAAGTTTTGGCTCACATCATTGGCAAATCTAAGACTTTTCCACTCGACTTACCTCTGGCAGAAACTACCGTGCTTGGCTTGTATTGGGATAAATCGACAGACGAACTCTTTTGTCGCGTTAGTTTGAGTGAAGAAACACACATCACAAAAAAACAGGCGCTTAGTGACGCAGCGAAGTTGTACGACCCTACAGGTATGTTAGCACCAATTTTAATTTTAGCTAAACTTTTTATACAGCGTTTGTGGCAAACCAAATGGGAATGGGACAAACCACTGCCATCTTACTTATTGCACGAGTGGCTTGCTTTCCGTAATCAACTGTCAAAGTTAGAAGCTATTCGTATACCACGATGGTTAAGTGTTCAGAATCCATTTGAAACACATCTATGTGGTTTTTGCGATGCTAGTACAAAGCCATACGCAGCTGTTATTTATTTGTGCAATAAAACAAGCGATAGACATTGTAACAACCAGTTGATAACTTCGAAGACACGAGTGGCACAAATGCATTCAATAACAATACCTAGATTGAAACTGTGCGGCTTAATTATTAACGACATTGATGAAAGAAATTCAAAGCACATTGCAATTAGAAGGTGTTACCTGCACCATGATGCCTTATTAAAAAATTGTACTGCATTGGCTACACAAAAACGCAACTCAGTTGAAATAGTTTGTTGCAAATCGCGTTCGCGTCATTCAAGAGCACAAAACCATTGGCAACTGGTCTCACATCTGCACAAAACTAAGTCCGTCAGATTGTGAGAGCCGAGGTATACATGCATCAGCATTAATCATTGATCCATTATGGTGGTATGGGTCATGTTCACTAAATTATCTTATTACCGAACTTCAATCATTATCGGAAGAGGAGATCGTTTTGATGGAGGCAGAATTCAAACCTTTAAAGGCAAAAATAAAGGACAACAGACCTATCATCATCAATCTATTTGAACAATTCAGCAATCTTGGTAAGCTATTACGTACAACCGTATACATCTGGCGATTCAGGAAACGCTTTTGGAAATTTCGTTCTCATTTACATAGAGCAGCAAATGAAATGGATAGTGCATTAAATTAGCACATTCGATCGGAACAAATTAAGTTCTTTGACATGGAAATTATACAATTGCAGGAGTCACAATTAGACGAGTCAATCTAACTCAAAAAACAGCCTAACCTAGAACTAATTGCAATACAATTTGTGTGAATGAGGTGTTATTGTAAATTTTCCGTAAAATACGATGCCGAAAAGTCTACCTCTGTACACGGCGCGGATTTCGCAATATGGCGTTTTTTTTCAAAATGGCGTCCCATTATTCTACTTTATAGTGTATACCTCCTTACATGCCCATATGGGGTATCATTTTATATGTTTTTAAGTACGGGGAATTCAAAAATTACATCAAAAATTGGTTCCAATGAAAATTTTTCAAAAATACACTGAACAAAATTATTTTTTTTTTATATTTTTTTTATTTTTTTTTTTTTTTATTTTGATTGGTTTTATATTTTCTTTTGTATTTTTATATATTTTTTTAAACTGAATTCATAAAGCATTTAAAACAAAAAACATAAAAAAGGCATAAGCCAAACAAATATAATAATACCTAATTTGAATCATCATTCATGCCCACTTCAATGGAATTGCAGCAGCTTAATCCCTGACAATCTGTGCATGCATCTGTGCACATCATTCCCTGTCTTCTGCATGTACACTGCAGAGTTGCACATTTAGTTTTGATGCAGCCACATTTCACAAATTTTAATAGATAATCTGGTGCGGTGCTTGTCTCATTTTAATAGGAGACAATCTTTCATCCTTCCATTGAAATCCCCACTGAAGTGGATCCAGATGAATACCCATCCACTGCTGCACTTGGTGATAAACTCTGAATGAATGAAATTTGCAAGCATCCTCTGTTGGAGGCAAGACCTCAGGTTTAACATGTATTGTTGATTTTGTTGCCTTGGAAGTGAAAGTACGAAGCCTGATATCATGTAGTGTGTTTTGCCCTGTTTTTCCTCCAAACGACGTTTTAATGGCATTAAGACCAGCAATTTCAATTTCTTCTATTGATTTCTGCGATGTTTGGAATACTGCAGCACTTTCTTTGAAACTTCTTGATTTTTTAAGCAATTTTATGGAATCACTTTTGCCTATTCCAAATGGTTTAGAGGTAGTATCACATCCTAATACAGCATGAGCAAATAAGATGTTAGAACAGACGTCCGTCATCGCCTAAAGTATGTGCTATTTTTTTTATATCATATACAGTAATGCTTTTGGAAGATTTCTTAGGTTCTGGGCAAAGGAAAATATCATAAAAGTTTTTTTGAAAATGATGAAGGAGTAGTATAAGAAGATCAGTGTCTTCACCAACAATGGCTGTAGGATGATTTTTGGACGACTCTATAGCCTCCATAACGATCATGACGTCTGCGTCACTATGAGATTGTTTTGTTCTACATCCAGCTTCTTGTAACTTTTCCGATAACAGAACAATGGAGGCTTCTTTGTTTTCATTATTACTCAAAAATATTTCCTTCTGGATGGCAATACGGGTAGAAGCTGAGAAATTTACTTTAGGTCCTACAATACCTCGGTGTCTTTTTAGGTGGGCCTCTGATTTTGTGGAGAATGTATCACCATATCCATCAAATACTATTATTGCCTTGCCATACTTTGCTAGCACATATCTCTCATAAGTACAAAGAATTTCATGAAAGGTCTGATTCTGGCTCCAAGGAAGGCGATGCTGTAGCCAACCACCATCAATGATATTATTTATATCTCTGGAAATGCTAGAAACTTCTGATACTTGCTCGTTGATATAATCATACAGCTATACAGAACACGTCCGTCCTGGTCGGCTGTCAAGAGTAAAGTGAAGAGATACTAATAAGAATAACAGGAACAAGAATAGTGTAGGTACTCGTAGGTCGTAGAATATGATGATTAGAGACACATGCTTGTGTGTTCTGTTCCTGTTGAATGATGGTATGATATTGTGTATGTCGTTATTCTCTTTCTATCTTTCGATATCCTTACACACATAGGAACGTACATATAAAGTTTGATATTGGAAGCAAATAAATAAAGTGAGAAAAAATTAATTCATTGAGGTATTATTGTTTGCGTATAAAAATTAAGCTGAGTGGCTATACATTTTAACACGGCTATTATTATTATTATTATTATTATTATTATTATTATTATTATTATTATTATTATTATTATTATTATTATTATTATTATTATTATTATTATTATTATTATTATTATTATTATTATTATTATTATTATTATTATTATTATTATTATTATTATTATTATTATTATTATTATTATTATTATTATTATTATTATTATTATTATTATTATTATTATTATTATTATTATTATTATTATTATTATTATTATTATTATTATTATTATTATTATTATTATTATTATTATTATTATTATTATTATTATTATTATTATTATTATTATTATTATTATTATTATTATTATTATTATTATTATTATTATTATTATTATTATTATTATTATTTTACGTTTTTTGTTTTAAATGCTTTTTATAATTCCTTTATGAATTCAGTTTAAAAAAGTGTATAAAAATACAAAAAAAAAATATAAAACCAATCAAAATAAAAAAAAAACATAGGTATCTACATAAAAAATATTTTTTTCAGTGTATTTTTGAAAACATAAAAAAACATATAAAATGATACCCCATATGAGCATGTAAGGAGGTTTACACTATAAAGTAGAATAATGGGACGCCATTTTGAAAAAACCGCCATATTTCCAGATCCGCGCCGTGTGCAGAGGTAGACTTTTCGGCATCGTGTTCTGCGGAAAATTTACAATAAGACCTCATTCACACAAATTGTATTGCAATTAGTTCTAGGTTCATCCTTAATTTGACTCGTCTATAAGCCGACTGGAATTGAGGGCCAGAAATGGATAGAGCATGACGTGGCATATACAAAACCGGCATCAGCCGACTGCAAAAATGTACAACGGGTCTATTGGGATTTACTTACAGATTTCAAAACAAGAGGGCGGGCAAAAAAACTCGGGCCAAACCGCTTGTCCGCCCACCTCGAAAAACGGTATTTTTAGTACAAACCTACCTCATCCGCCGACTAGACAAATGAGGTATCAAATCAAAGCTTAGACTCTCTAGATTAAGAATCCGTTGGGCGGGCTAACTTTTGATGGGCCAAACATGTGCCCGCCCATCTGTTTTTGCCCGCCCATCTGTTTTTGAAAAAAAAAAAAACAAAATTCATTAACTTTTTACTTACCGAAATTTCAAAGTTTTGTATCTCAAATTAAAGGAAAAAGGGTGAGATGATTAGTTTCACTGTCAACTCAATAAAACCTTTAACTGAAGTTTTAAAAATTTTAAAAATTACTAAAAACAAGTATTTTACCACAGTTTTTAACTGTATTATTTGTCTAAATGTATGTTAAAAACATACGTAAAAAACATGAAATTATTTTCTGCAACAAATTTTTCGATCTTCATTATTAAAAAAAAACAAAACGCATACGAAATATAAAAGTATTTATCGTCATTTTTTCAAAAAACAAATGTAATAAAATACATTTTGCCATAATTGAAAAAAAAAAAAATATTTGCGGAAAAAGATTCGTAAACTATGTTTTGAAAATTGAATGAATTATATGCAAACGCATATATGTATATATAAATAATATACATAAGTAATTTATATAAAAGATTTTTTAAAGAGGAATTAAAGAGCGGAGCTCTTGATTCCTGTGTCTTTATTATTTGAGTATTACTTTACAACTGAACTTATGCTATCGCAGATAGCTAGTCTTTTTCATAATTTATCTTTTGTGTATGAATCGCTTTGTCAGCGCTTTGTTTCTTTAATCTTTATCTCAGAATATTAGTTAAGTCTTTATTTATGAATATACCAAGAATAACAACAATAACAAGAAATGGTATCATATGCATATTCGATAAAGGAATATGAATATGATTTCATTTCCTTTGTTGAGAATAAAATGCAGAGATTAAAAAATGCTTTTGTTGCATTCTGTGGTTATAACCTATATACATATGTAGCTCAAGGTTCAGTAAACGGATTTATAGATGGTAAGCATTTCAATAGGTGCAAACGAATACATCCGTTATTGTCAGGTGCCATTCAAACTTTGCATTTCCAACGGTTTGTTCTGAAAATAATATGTATAAATATTGCAGAAGATTTTGTAGATGTTTTACAAGACATATTTCAGAACTCTTTGCCACCAAATGAAACCTCGTGTTTAAACCCATTCCTTGAAGATATTTGATCGAAATACAGAGTATACATCGGTCAAACCCTAAGAGGAGATCATGGTAAAACTCCACAGTTCTTCATGCAGTATGTTGAGTTTATGAACATTTTTTTTTAAGGTTTTCAAGAAGTATACGAATAAGTGATTTTGATTTACATATATGTATGTATGTCAGGGCCGGCCCCAGCCAAACTTGCGCCCTGTGCAAGATTTGTAGAAAGCGCCCCTTTTTTTTACACATAAACTGATTATGCCTTTCACACATTACCCAGGAGGTAGACTTTCAATGCGTTTTTTTTTATTGAGGTATCCCCAGGAGGCCTAAACCATTAAACTAAAACGCAGCGAAGAAATGAGCAGAGGGGAAACTTTTAAACTTGGAAACTTACTTTTCTGGCCTTACATTTTGCAAATTCAGAAATTAGATCATCAAAGTCTAAAGAATTTAATAATTTCTTTTGACATTATAGATAAACCTACCAATCTCTCTTGAGTCATGGTTGTCCTAAGATAATTTTTAATAATTTTAAGTTTAGAAAAACTACGCTCTCCTGAAGCTACCATGACCGGGATTGTATTAAGGATTTGGAGAGCAATTACTAAATTCGGAGCAAAATCTTCAAGGTTTGAACTAAAAATAAAATTTAACACCTCTAAACTTGAGCTTTGTGGTGTAACAAGCTGGGATATTACGGTTAACTCTTGAAATTATTCTTCTCCATCTTCTTCTTCTCCATCTAAACATTCTGCAAATTAAGGCATTAAGCACGTACATTTTTATTTTTTAAACATTCGCTTATGTTACTTAAAAATGAAAAATTGATACTATACGTATCAAACCTTTCAAGTTATTGTAAAATTAAGAAACCCGCAATCGAAATTTATTATTATTATACTTTATGATGATATATTATGATTTAGGTTGGCGGAACAACAATCCGCAAAATAAACAAAACAAAATATGAAAACTAAAACGATTTAAATAATTTGCAATAGGTAGCCGGGCGCACGAGCGGATACCTACTTCTTTTTGTAAACAATGGTAAATGTCAAATTCCAAAAAGGTTGGTTTGTTAATTTTACACCGACAGCAAAAACAGTGCTGTCACCCAGTAGCTCAGTTTGGGGATGGGTTTGGTAAAATGTAGATTTTATTAATCGAACTCGATTAATAAAATCGAAATTAATTATAAACCTAATAAAAGATACTACACAGGGGCGTAGTAAAAATAATGTAAATGGGCGCCAGGAAGTATTATGGTACTTACCATCACCAATCAAGAAAAAAAAAATAAAGAAAGCGGAAACTTACTTCCCAATTAAAATAAAATTCAAAAGTAATTTTTCACTAAGAAAAGGTTAAGATATTTTATTTTGTATCTGGGAAACCTTTATAAGTATAGGTAGAAAACCCAGAATTTTTTCAAAAAAAAAATATTGTACAATTTAAAAGTGAAACAAAGAACAAAAGAAAAGAGAACAATCGGTTGTGCACAAAGGACACAAAGAAAGGTCACCTTGGGAAAGTTCCCGAAGAACAAAGAATTTTACGGACGCGGGTCCCGCAATCTCGGGAGACAAAAGAAACAACCGAAAGTCTAACATGTTAAATTTTGGCTCTTTATAGCCAACCACAAATTACCAGAAATATGAACGCACAAAAACTCACTCGAAAGAACAAAAAGAAATACTTAGCTTTAGTTTGCAAAATAGATCCTGCCTCTTTCTTTTTTCTCTACTCTCAATAACGCCTTCCTCACAACTTTTGTTTGTTTTTTTCCAATTTTAATTTAGTTTTTATCCAACACAAAACTAACACGATTTTTCTTCGTTTTTCTCTTTTTTTTCTCCTCAAAAATCCTTCACCCCTTTACTTTTTTTCTTTACCTCACTCTTCTAAGCATCTCCAAAAAGTGCCATATTCATGGCGAACTTCCCTCATCCAAGAGGCCACGACAAATATGCCATCCTACTCTGACCTTTTGTTATGATCTGGTTTTCTCTTTCGGTCTAACTGCGACACCCGGCTTTTTCGCTGGGGTGCATGCCAATTTCAAAAACCAGCCAAACCTTTGTGGTCTCTTTCACATTGGTGATTTCAACACCAACTTTGGCTTAATGGACAAGTTCAGTTCTTATCCGTCAAATCCAATTGGTCTAAAAAGTAAACGAAAAATTTTTGAGTGTTCGCGAGTAAAATCCCCAGCCCAAACCGGCCCAGTTTAATAACTTGAGGAAAGCGTTCTTGTAATTAGGAACCTTGGAATTTCTCAACCAAGAATAAGAGGCAGGGTCCGATAGTTTTAAATTTAGACTCTAAACCCTTAGACTTCCGTGCAGACAATTTTAAGGAAAGGGAAACACATCGCAAGGTGACCTTACTTAGTATTCCGACACTTTAGGGTGGGCATTAAGCCATACTAATTTTAGGGTGGTGTGCCAATTAGATAAAGGATGCACACTATCGTTTTCTCCTTGTGTGGACCCCCTGTCACACACTCATTAAGCCGTCTTTGTGACTCCTGCGTCACACAATTTTGCATTTTGTGACCGCCCGTCACAAATTTCAAAAGTTAATGAAAATGTGGACCTCCTGTCACACAACTCCGCATTACCACTGAAACCTATTTTGTTTGCTTTTCCAAAATACAATAAGAGCAGGGCACTGACTGATGGAAAGCGGGATTCTATTGAACTCTTAAAATATTTTGGAGCCGCAACGAAGAAAGGAAGGTTAAAAAAGGAAAAAGGATATGAGATAGGCTAGTGAAACTTGTTGTGGTAAATTTTACCGCAACAAATTCCACCCTTACCTCATAGGAAATGTGCTTACAGTTTTGTAACACATTTTCTAAAGGCTGCCAAGGTAATGGAAACAAGATAAAGGATTTTCCATCAAAAAAAATCAAATGAAAAATGTTACATAAGAAATAATTCAAAATAACAACAAAAATAAGCTACTTTACTATCAATCCTCGGATGCATCGGTATACGGTTTCAAATCTTTAACGTGCCATGTTCCGCGTTCTTTACCTTTACTATCTTTTAACACGTATGTCCAAGGTGACACACGCTTTTTAACTTCAAACAGACCGACAAACTTCGGTGCTAATTTGGCAGCATAATAATTCGCGGCATCCGACAACAAAAAGTTTCTACGCCATACAGGATCGCCGGGGTGATATTGAACATCACGCCGTCGAAGATTGTAGGCCTGAGCAGCCCTCTTGGATGCTACTTCTAGTTTTTTCCCAGTATCTAACCTTAGTTCCCTGAAACGCTCAGCGATCTCACCCAGATCCTGAACATTCCCCGAACCATCTTCGACTAATGGTACTTCTCGACCTGAAGTTACCATATCCCTCCCGATGTTCGCATTATACGGCGAAACTCCCAAGACCTCGTGTTGCGAAGTGCGTATAGCACACGCCACCTTACTCAATTGTGAATCCCACATTCTGTGGTTTTCAGCGACGTAAGCCCTCAACGTCGTCTTAATTATTTGATTTATTCTTTCCGCAGGATTCGCCTGCGGATGATAGTGGGCTGTGAATTTTAATTGTGATCCGTACGCCTGGTAAAGCGTTTCCAGTTCCTTAGATCGGAACTGGGGACCGTTGTCACACACGATCACTTTTGGTACGCCAAATAAGAGGAAAACGTTATGTTCAAGTTCCCTAACTATGACCTTTGCAGTGGCCGACCTTAAAGCAAACAGAAGTGGAAACTTAGTAAAATAATCTACCACCGTCAGGATATAAATAAAACCCCTACTCGATTTAGGAAGCGGACCTACCAAATCAACACAAATCATTTCCCACGGAGCCTTGATTCCTACCCTCTCAGTCATCAACCCAGCTGGCTTCTCATTCACCGGTTTTACCTGTTGGCAAACTTTACAGTTCCTAACGTACTTGGTTATATCGGCCCTCATCTTTGGCCAGTAAAACTTTGCTCCTATTCTAGAAAAAGTTTTCCTAACTCCCATATGTCCCGCTAGAGGGCCATCATGGTATTCCTGTAAAATCCCTAACCTTTCGTTTTTCCCTAAGACTCTCTTCCATTCCTGATTGTTTTCATGTACTATCACATGATTTGCCTTCACCAGTTTGAACAACTGACCTTGTTTAACTCTCCAGGCCGGATACCTAAGCGGATTAGATTAGACTTGATTGCTAAGATCATTTTTCTCATCCAAGGATCTACATCCTCGTCTGAGATACCACCCAACTGCGGCACTCCCCGAGAGAGCATATCTGGAACTACATGCTCCTTGCCCTTGCGATGAATGATCTCGAAATCAAATTGTTGGAGCCTAATTGCCCAACGAGCTAACCTACCCTGTGGATCTTTAAGATTGTTTAGCCATACCAATGAATAGTGATCGGTCACAACCGTAAACCGAACACCTTCGATATACGGCCGCAACTTATCAATAGCCCACAATACAGCTAAACATTCTTTCTCCGTCGTAGAGTAATTCCTCTCATTTCTATTTAAAGACCTACTAAGGTAACAGACAACCTTTTCTCCCTCTTCAAAGTTCTGGGAAAGAACTGCACCGATCCCAAAATCTGACGCGTCTGTTTGAACGACAAACGGTCGTTTAAAATCTGGGCAAGTGAGTATTGGTGCTGTCACCAAACACTCTTTTGCCTTCCTAAAGCTATCCTCACATTCTTGAGTCCAAGTGAACTTCCTATTCTTTTTCAATAAATCCGACAACAGCCTAAGCAATTCAGCGAAATTTGGTACAAAACGACGGTACCATAAAACTGTCCCTATAAAACTCCTAACCTCTTTAACATTCCTCGGTGTTGGAATCCTAACCATACTTTCCACTTTCTCTGGATCTACGTGTAAACCATTTCGATCCACTATGTACCCTAAAAATTTAAGTGAAGGCATGCAAAAATTGCATTTTTCCCTACTAACCTTTAATCCGGCTTCACTTAACCTTTTCATCACCTCATTCAGAATTTCAAGATGTTTTTCAAAATTTTCTGTAATGATGATGATGTCGTCTAAATAGACGAAAACGTTTGGTTCGAGGTCGGCACCCAAAACTGTGTCGATAAACCTCTGCCAAGTCGCAGGCGAATTGTGAAGACCGAAAGGCATTCTCCTAAACTGAAAAAGACCCCTACCAGGTACCGTGAAGGCAGTATATGGCTTTGATTCCTCTTCCATAGGAATCTGCCAATATGCTGATTTAATGTCTAGCGAGGACAAGAACCTAGCCCCTCGAAGCCTATCTAAAATTGAATTAATGTATGGCAGTGGATAAGCATCCCTATCTGTATTTTTATTCAGCTTCCTATAGTCCACACAGAACCTATAGGAGCCGTCTTTCTTTTTAACTAAAAGTATTGGAGATGACCACGCACTTGTCGATCTCTCAATAACTCCTGCTTCTAACATCTCGTTTAATTCCCTATCTATGTGTTCCTGCATTGCCAGAGAAACCGGATAATAACGTTGCTTAATCGGTTCCGCCGACGTCCTAATCTTATGCTCAACCATCGTTGTGCACCCTAAACCTTCAGGCATTTTACTAAAAGATTGAGTTATCAGATCTTCTAGACTCTTAATTTCCCTATCATCTAACTCCGAACGTTCTGTAATAGAACAAATCGAAACCGGCTGTTCCGAAAAATTCCAAACGCGTGATCTCAAATCCGGGACGATACCCGAAAGTGCCCAAAAATCTGCACCAAGAATCACTGTGTGTGGAAGAGTTGGTATGACGATACAGTCAACTAAGATTGCCTTATCTTCAACAACTATTGGAAGAGAGACAGTCCCTAACACTCCTACACCTTTTCCATCTGCTAAACGAACGCAGTGAACACTGTCTGTTTTCAAAGAAAGACCTAAGTTTTGGAGAATGTTCCAAGCATCCCTACCTATTATGGTTCTAGAAGCTCCTGAATCTAATAAACCTAAAAATCTAGTACCATAAATGCTAATACTTAAAAATGGTCTCCTATCACTACCGTTTGCCTCCAAAGTAAAACCTAGATGAAATTGATCTGCCGGCTGGTTCCCAGCAGGCAACCTATTCAATTCCTGCGGACTTCCCGCCCTGCTGGCGCAAGAGCCCGTTGCCCGTTTCCCGAGCAGCGCCGAAAATTCTGTCTCTTCACCCCTAACTGCCCACAACCAAAACAACGCCTAGGAGCGGAACACCTATTTGAAAAATGGCCTGATCCATTACAATTATAGCATCTCAGCGAAGAGTTTTGATTCCCAGAACTGGCCTGATTTTTGGTTTGGTCATTCCCCACAACAACCGAAACCATTGGAGTTTCTATACCTACATATGCTAGATCCGGTTCTAGCAGATTCCTATTATCCCTAGCACTAGGTGGTGGAAGATACGATTCCACGTTTGTCCTAACCGCTTCTAAGTTCCTACCTAATGCGACCAAGTCGGACACACAACTTGGTTTAGCCAAACAAGCTGAGTTTGGTAGAAAGGTGTCAAGTTCCTTTGAATCATTGACAACTTCCTACTTTCCGATATTGGTTCAGTTAACCTACCAAACAGATTTTGCATTGTCGCCACATAGACTCCGATGGATTCATCTTTGCCTTGTGTACGACGCCTAATCTCATATAGGCATGGTGGCACAAAAAAAAACATACAAAAAAAAAAAAAAAAAAAAAAATACAAAAAAATACAAAAAAAAAGAAAAAATTAAAAAAAAAATCATGGAATAATCAAAAAAATAAAAATAAAAAAAAAGACAAAATATGAAAAACAAAAAACGTTAGATAGTTAGATTTGCTGCTGTGGTTGTTCTAGTTTTAAGTAGTTTATAGGTAGAATAGGTAGTTTTAGTTAGCTTTAAGTTTTATATTAAGGACCTTATTTTAAGTAGTTTTTAAGTAAAAATAAAAAAGGATATTGACATTAGTTTTTGGTAAATTTTCTAATGAATACACAAATAAATAAAATGAATTGAAGTTAAATAGATCTTAGGGCCGAAAGGCATTAGCATTAAGTATTATTGTTTAACTTAGAGTGTCCGTATGGGACCAGTAAGTTAGTTGTAAGTTATGGATAATTAGGCTAGTTTTATGAATTTTTGTCTAGCTTTAAGATAGTCTTAAGAATGAATTAATAAAAATGAATTTGAAAAAAAAAAAAAAACGCCTATTCTCATCTAATAACTGATCATCATAGTTCGGTGGCAAGAACTCCAACTTCATCTCTCGAATGAGTTCCGACCACGAACTAACTGATGGTCTAATTGCCCTGAACCAGCATCCCTCTCAAAAAACGCCCTTAATTTCAAGTAGCAAGGCTCGCCAGAGCAACGCTACCAAGCCCAACAAGCACTCTCCTGCGGATCAGCTCAAGATCAAGTACAGGAAGGCTACTTTCATTCTTGGCAAGATTGCCGAAAATGAAAAAGCCGGAAAGGTACATGAGCGTGATGCTGCCGACAAAATAAAATACCAAAAAGTTGTTGAAGAATTCAACAGTCGGGAGAAGAGTGCGCTACCCAGCAAAAAAGTAAAATCCACCAAAAAATCTTGGCAAGATTGCCGAAAATGAAAAAGCCGGAAAGGTACATGAGCGTGATGCTGCCGACAAAATAAAATACCAAAAAGTTGTTGAAGAATTCAACAGTCGGGAGAAGAGTGCGCTACCCAGCAAAAAAGAAAAATCCACCAAGAGGAACAGGTCTCTGGAGGAGGAGAAGCCACCTCAAAAGAGAACCAAACTTGGTGGCAGTTCTGGAAAAGAGACTCCGAGGGCGACAGCGCAACCGCGCGCCTTGAGTGAGGTCGTCAGAGACAACCTCCAGGTGGCGATTGTAGATGAGCTCTCCACAGACAACAGAGCTCTGATGTCAGCGTAAAACTCAATCGAGGCCAAGCTCTCGGAATTGGTCTTCCTGTACACAATCTCGGCAAAAGAAGGTCCCTATCCCAGCTTTGACTCCGGCGAAATGCTCAGGGGTTACAAAGTGATAAGGTGCGCAGACGACTTTTCAAGGGATTTCCTTGGCAAAGGCGTTGCTAAGATTAGCAACGACTGGAAGGGCTTGAAGCTCAAGCTCATTCCCGCCAGGGAGGTTCCTAGAAAACCATTGGCTCGCATCTTGTTGCCACTGATGAGCATTAAGCCAACTGGAGCGGAGCTGATTAGGAGCCTTCAACGGCTGAATCCACGGATTCCTATGAATGACTGGGTAGTCATCAAGACAGAGGAACCGCGCAAGAATAGCGCGATCTATCTTCTGAGGATCAGCGAGGCTAGTCGCAAAGCCCTAGAAGAGGCACAATTCAAGCTGAGGTTCGGCATCAAAAGTGTCTCTATAAAGATTCTGCAGAGTCAGGAAGTTGACCCCACCCTGGGTGATGATATTGTCGAGGTAGACGATGTCACCATGCAAGTTGGAGCCCCCGGCGAGGCGCTGGATCCTGGCCCTGCAGTTCCACCTGCCAATTAAAAACGACAAGCTACGCGCCATCCAGGCTAACCTGAAGCACTCAAAATGTGTCTCGGATAACCTGAGGATCTTCCTGAGTGAGGAAGATATAGATGTCGCCCTTGTACAAGAGCCATGGGTTAATAACCTCGCGATTAGAGGCCTTAATGACAGCCAATACGATTTATTCTACAAGCCCGACAATCAGAATCAAGGTAAGCCTAGAACTTGTTTTTTAGCTAAAAAACACTTAAAAGCTTTTCTGTGTCCAAACTTTAGCACTTCTGACTTAACAGTTGTAAGGTTAGAGGGAAAACAAGCGGAGGGCTTGATTCTTGCATCCTCATACATGGCGCATGACAAAGAGTCACCGCCTGAGGAGGTGCGTACTCTTGTGGCGGAGGCAAAAGCCAGACAAACAAGTCTGCTTGTAGGGAGTGATGCGAACGCGAGGCACTCAATCTGGAGCAGCACTGAAATTAATGAGCGAGGTGAGTCTCTTTTTAATTATATAATTGAAAATAACTTGACTATATGTAACAGGGGCAATACTCCCACTTTTGTTTTTCCGAGTACGGACAACTCAGAAGGGTGGGAAGATGTGTAAGGCGTTACATTTGTCAATATTTATGGCAACCTCTCCATCGAAAATTGGAGAGTATCTCTTCTTAACTCCTTTTCTGATCATAGACGGATTCTATTTGATCTTAAATTCGATATAAAATCTCCTTCCCCCTATAGAAATCCAAGAAGAATTGACTGGAAGAAATTTAGTCAGATCTTTGGCTCAAAGTTGCGCAGTATACCGAACGCGAGTTACGACTCGGTAACAGATCTTGAGTTAGAGATTTCAAACTTCGAGGACTCTATAAACACCGCATTCAAGGTCTCTTGTCCGATAAGATACAGTAAGAAAACCTTTCCACCTTGGTGGAATGACGACTTATCTAATCTGAGGAAAATAACAAGAACCATTTTTATATCTGCTATAAGCATAAATTTTATCAGCCTTATAAGGACTGCTTGAGAATATACAAGCGTTCTATAGCTCAAGCCAAAAAACAAGGATGGCAAGAGTACTGTCAGTCCATCGAAAACATCAAAGATTCGGCCAGGCTTAGTAGGGTTCTATCGAAAGAACATTCGAACCCCTCATTTCTTAAAAAACCAGATGGAAGCTGGACAGCATCTCCAATGGAGACATTAGAGCTACTAATGAACGCACACTTCCCAGGTTGTGCAGAAGAACCAACCGAATCCAATCTGACTTTCAACATGCCAACCTCCATAGAGCAGGTAAACGCCCTTATAACTAGAGAAAATATAGTCTGGGCTATTAAAACCTTCTCGCCGTACAAATCTCCAGGCCCTGATGGAATACTACCTGTATAAAAAATGTATATATATTTTGATGAACCCGGCGAAACAATTAAAAGAAAGACCAAAACACGATTATAATATAACTATATATTTATTAGGATGTACTTCTTTGTACAAGAGTTGAATTGTGACTGACTTTATAGAAGTTTATAACCTTAAGTTAAAATAGCAATCATGATAGAAAGAGAAAGCAAAGAGAGATAGCTGGAATGTCTTGGTATAATTTTTAACATCCTCCGACCGGCGAAGAAGAAGAAAGCTCCAACGGGTACAATAACTGAACAGGTCTTCGGGTTTGAGTTCGATCTGAATAGCGTATCTCACACGCTCTTATTTTACCATCACGACCAGGAAAAGCTTTTTCTATGACAGCCATTCTCCAGTTAATTCTAGGCTTACCGGCATCGAAAACGAGGACTACATCATTTTTCTGAAGTTGAACCGACGAACTGCACTTGTTGTGGTGAAACGATCGTAGTAACTGGAGATACTCAGTCCGCCACCGCTTCTCGAGCATACCCAAATACTTCATTCGTTGCTTCCAAAGCAGTTGTATCTCAAGTGATGAAGATGACGCTTCACGGATAGATGGTCCACAATTACCCATCAAAAAATGAGATGGAGTCAGTGGAGTAAGATCTAACGGGTTGCTACTCATGTATGTTAGTGGGCGAGCATTAACCATACCTTCTGCTTCGACAACTATTGTTCTTAGTTGCTCGAAAGACAGCTTTGCTTTGCCGATTACCATTTTGAGTACGTTTTTAATCGTGCGTATGAGTCGCTCCCAGAATCCGCCCCACCATGGGGCCCGTTCAACTATGAACTTCCACTTGATGCGCTTATTTGCCAAATAACCTTGAATTTGCTCATTTTCAAAAAAATGATTGATAGCACCTAATTCCAATGCAGCCCTGCGAAAGGTTCGGGCATTATCGGAATATATAACCGATGGTGTACCTCTTCGAGCCATGAAACGTCTTAATCCCATTAGGCAGCTTTCTGTTGATAAGCTTCTTACCATCTCTAAATGCACGGAACGTATGCACACGTAAAAACCATCAGATACGTTTTGATTACCTCACTTGTTGAGTTTTCGAAACAATAAATGGGACCAGCGAAGTCAACGCCAACATTGTCGAAAGGCCTTGAAAGTGTTAACCTCTCGATGGGAAGTGGTCCGAATGGCTGACAAGCTGGCTTTCCCCATAGCCTTCGGCAGTCCGTACACTTAGACAACAATCTTTTAATCAACTGACGTCCTTTGGGAACCCAAAATCGAGAACTCATCAGCGAAAGTACCATGTTGACTCCACCGTGTGTAGCTCGTTCGTGGTAGTCCTTTACTATGAGCTCAGTGACATATGAATTCTTAGGCAATATAATGGGGTGCTTGAGATCTAAAGTTTCCTCTAAGCACTGAAGGCGACCACCTAATCTCATAAGGCCATTGGTGTCTAGGAAGGGACACAATTGAACAATCTTCGAGTCCTTGGGTACTAGATTTTTCTTCTGCAAGAAATAAATTTCGTTAGAATAAAAATCAAATTGTATATACCTGAGCCAATAAGCTTCAGCGAGTTCAAGCTCCTCAACGTTCAAAACAAGTGAGGATGCTCTTTCCCTCGTTTTACGACATGAGCCACAGAAGCGCAGTAAGTAGGCTGTTACTCGTAACAATCGCTTCCAAGTGCTGAAGTTTTTATAGCAAATAATAGGCTCGAGTTGTTTGCTTATATCAACGGAGGTCTGTGTTAATAATGCCGATTGAGCCGTGTCCGTGTCGTTCAATGGCGTGATGAAGTCACCAGAACTTAAATGTTCACCCGATTTGAGCCAAGCTGGTCCTTTAGCCCATAGCGAAGACGTCTGAAGAGTCTCGGCTTTAATACCTCTTGTGAGAAGATCCGCAGGATTCTCTATTCCGGAACAGTGCTTCCAGTCTATGACTGATGTGTGGCGACGTATTTCGGAGACACGACTCTGCACATATGGCTTCCATCGATCAGCTTCCCCTTGTATCCAGCTTAGAGCAATTTTTGAATCTGTCCACATATGGAACTTCTGAACAGAAACTTTTAAGGACAAATTCAAGTAAGAACGTAATCGTGCTGCTATTAATGCCGCGGTTAACTCTAACTTTGGCAGTGTTAGTTCCTTCGTCCCATCATCCTTCAGAGGTGCCACCCTGCTTTTTGCACACAAAAATGAGATATTGCTGTCACCCGAAGCATTGGTGCTCTTGATGTAGGCCACTGTACCGTACGCCTTCAGACTGGCGTCAGCGAATATGTGAACATCCACCAGACTTGCAGATCCAAAGTCCAATACCGAACGCGGAATAGCAACATCTTTTAAAAGGAGCAGACTTCTTGCACAAGCTTCCCATTCAGTCATTAAATCTGATGGCAAAACGTCGTCCCAAGCCAGATTTTTCCTCCATATGGACTGAAACAGGATCTTGATTTTGATTACAACTGGACCAAGCATTCCCAATGGATCAAAGATTCTTGCAATTGCTTGAAGTACATTACGTTTAGTTCCTCTTATCAAATTCGAACCTAGCAAGTTTTCCACAGATTGTAGCGGGACACCAATTTCATCACTAATGACATACCACAATAGTCCCAAAACTTTCTGCGTATTCTGCGTAGCTGGACCATCTGTTGAACTCAGGCACTCTCGAATTTGCGATCCATTAGAATTCCACTTCGTCAGGTTCATGCTGGCGTTGTTCATAATAATGACAGCTTCTTTGGAAATCTGTTTCCCTTCTTCTTCGGTATCAACACTCATCACCAGGTCGTCCATATAGAAGCATTCCTTCAGCGCCTTGCATGTTTTGGGGAAACAATCTTTTTCTTTAGATAAATGCATACGTATAGTTCCAGTCAAGAGAAATGGACTGGAATTAACCCCAAAAGTAACTCTGGTCATTCTGTAGTCTTTGTATTCTGGTCTCTGGTTTGGTGATGTTGGTGAAGTGTACCAAATAAAACGGTGACTGTCGCGGTCATTCACATTCAGCATTATTTGTAAGAATGCCTTTTCCACGTCAGCCACTATGCCAAAACGTCCTAGACGAAAATTTAGCAGCACTTTAAGAACATCTGGTAACAAGTTTGCACCCACTTGTAGCAAATCGTTGAGTGGTGGAGAATGCTCACTACCCGCAGAGGCATCAAACACAATCCTCATCTTTGTAGTAATACTTTCTTCTTTATATACAGGGCGGTGTGGAAGGTAAAAAACCCGCTTTGATGTCTCTTTTTCGTCTGAAGGGACTACTTCCGCGATTCCATCTGAGATCATCCTTCGAACAGCATCATCGTACTCCTTTAATTTTTCGGGAATCCTTGATAAACGCCTCGTTAGTGAGTCAAGCCGCCTAAGAGCTTCGTTCCTGTTGCTTTTTATTGAAACCTCTGGATTCTTCCACGGCAGTGCCGCTTCATAGCGGGCACCCTTTTTGCAAATGCATTTGGCGATGAGTTTGTCAGCTAGTTGTTCGTTTTCTGCATCTTCACTTTGTATACCGATAGCTTCCAATGACCAAAATGACGTAAGATCATAGTCACTCAGGACTGGCACAAGAAAATTGATGCTGGAAATAGATGAAGAGCATAAGTGAACATTCGAAGTAAGATTCTTACCGACAGAGGTATGTGTCCCCTGCAGTGTCCAGCCAAAGATGGTTTCAACCGCTCTTAACGCAGGTGTAATACAGCGTTGTTTACCGGTAACGACTGCCCAATAATAGTCGGATCCAACGAGAACGCTGAGTCCATCCTCAACATCGATGGCAACATGATTAGAATCTGCGAGACGTAGGCCTTTCACTGATGGGCATGAAATGTCAGGCACTTGCAAAACGTCAACACAAATATCTGGTACAACAACTGCTTCAATTTGGACGTGTTTCTTGTTGTACTGGCTATTTATCACGAGGTTTACCTTTTGTAGTTTTTGGCTCGGAGATTTACCTTTAGATCCAAAAGGTATAACTGAAATGTTAACTATACCGATAGGAACGAGATTTAGTTTTCGAGCCAAGCTCTCGCGAACGAAAGAGTGTTGACTGCCGCCGTCGATAATAAAGCGAATTAACAGTTTATTTTCCTTGTCCGGAGCTACGGCTATGCCCCGAGCTGTCTTTAAAAAGACCGTCGAGTTTTGAGTGACCGAATTACATGCACACAAGCTTAAAACATTCTGCATTTCGTTACTTTCCGTTGTTGCAATTGCTGGGGCAACCAAGGCATTGGATTTTGTCACAGATGGATCACACATGGATGTAAAGTGTTTGCCTTTGCATTTTTTACACGAAATAAACTTTGCACTACGGCACTTTTTAGAAGAGTGGCCAGGTTTTGCACAACGAAAGCACCGATTACCTTTGCGCAATATGTCTCTTTTTTTGTCGATGGATATCTCACTATCGCATTCTTTTGTAGTATGTCTATCAGAAGAACAAAACAAGCACTTGTCCTTATCACCCAATGCGACCAAGCTAGCTGCTGTGTTGGTAGTTGAAAGTGAAGTAGATGGTTTGACAGCTGGAGCGACAGAGAAAACTCGACTTTTTTCCAATGACTCTACTTCTCGCTTTAAAAAACGCATTAGACCTTGTACCTGCTTGTCACCAATGTGTGAAAGAGTTGACGTGCTTCCTGATTCCGATTTTTCCGTATCTCCAACATCACTGTCTCGTTCCGTCAGTCGATGATAATCGACACGAAGATCTGCTGGCAAGCACCGTAGCAAAATGGATTTAAGCATGACGTAGTACTGGTGCGAGGGAATCTGCAATGCAGTCAAAGTGCGACTACAAGCTGTAATGCAGTTATACAAATTGCGTAAACCTATGACGTCAGTTTTCATGAGTACAGGGCGCAAGGAAATTAACTGCTGCATGTGCTTGTCTACTAGCCGTTCTGTGTCTCCAAATTGCTCTTGCAGAAGTGAGACAGCTGCATCGTAGCACATCTCTGAAGCTGTAAAACCAGCAATTACCTTTTTTGCACTACCCACTAACACGGACTCAAGATAGCTGAATTTATCAGATGATGATAAACTGTTGTTTTCATGCACTGCAGTACGAAACTGTTCCCAAAACGGCAGCCAGTCTTGGAAATTACCATCAAATTTTCTCAACTGTAATTTTGGAAGTTTCAAAGAACAGGTTGCCGCAAAAGAAGATGACGTATTGAATTGGAGCTTGTCAGTAGATGGTGTCTGCTTTTTTTTAATTTTGTTCACACGAAAGCTTAATTTTGCGAGCATACCTATGGCAGAATCTTGATAGTCAGCAATTTTCTCTAGTTCTCTATCAAGATCAGCGGCATCGGCTTTGATTAGATTTTTGCTCGATATCTCCTGATTCATGGTCATTAGGCTTTCATGTGCTGCGGTCAATCTTTGGATGTATGAAGTAAGCTCCTCTTCTATTTCGTCATACTTGTCTGGATCATTCAATTGGGATTCCTCACTGCTAAGGAACTCGGAAGCCGCTTTCACAATCTTAGTAACTTGGCCTCTATAGGCTGATCGAGCAGAGAGCTCCATCGGTACCTTTTTTTTTATAGAGTTTTGAGTCACTGATTAAATAAAAGTTATAATTTTTGTTTGTCTTTGTTCGCCTTTCTCCCGGGTTTCGGCACCATGTATAAAAAATGTATATATATTTTGATGAACCCGGCGAAACAATTAAAAGAAAGACCAAAACACGATTATAATATAACTATATATTTATTAGGATGTACTTCTTTGTACAAGAGTTGAATTGTGACTGACTTTATAGAAGTTTATAACCTTAAGTTAAAATAGCAATCATGATAGAAAGAGAAAGCAAAGAGAGATAGCTGGAATGTCTTGGTATAATTTTTAACACTACCTATAATGCTGCAAAATCAGCTTGAATTAGTAGTACCACGGCTCGAGAGTATCTTTAAAGGTTGCCTCTTACTAAACCATGTCCCCATGTCTTGGAGGCAGGTAAGAGTGGTTTTCTTACCAAAAATTGGTAAAAGAGGGCATGAATCTGCCAAAGATTACCGACCTATAAGCCTTACTTCCTTTCTTCTTAAAACCCTGGAGAGAATTGTAGAATCTCACATAAGGAGCATTCTGAGTAGTTGTCCCCTATCTAACTCGCAACATGCCTACATGAGGGGCAGATCTACAGAGACTGCCCTTCACGAGGTAGTGAGAACGATAGAAAATACAATTCATTTCAAGGAATATACCCTAGCCACCTTCTTAGACGTAGAAGGAGCTTTCAACAATGTCCTAACTGAATCCATCGCTGAATCACTTGCAGACTTCGGTGTTGAGAACTACATTAGAAGGTGGATAATATCCATGCTAAGTAATAGGAGGATTCAATCAAAGTTAGGATATTCAACGTGTACCAAATATGCCAGCAGAGGAACACCTCAAGGAGGTGTATTGTCTCCTCTCCTATGGCTTTTGGTCACGAACAGCATTCTGGTGAAATTCGAGAGCAGTGGAGTGAAAGCGGTTGCGTACGCCGATGATTTGGTCATTCTAGCTTCAGGAAAATTTCCAAGCGTGATCAGTGAAATCACTTATATGGCTTTGAAGAAAGTAAGCACCTGGGCTGCGAGCTGCGGACTAGGTGTTAACAGCAACAAAACCGAGTTGATGCTTTTCACCACCAAAACCAAGGTACCACCCTTCACTCTACCTCGGTTGAACGGACAAGCACTATCATTGTCTTCCAGTTCTAAATATCTGGGCGTAATACTAGATACCAAATTAAACTGGAAGCTTAACATCGAAGAGCGGGTAAGAAAGTCGTGTGTCGCCTTCTACGCCTGCAATAAAACATTCGGCAAAAAGTGGGGCCTCCATTCAAAAATGATAAAATGGACATACACAGCGGTTGTTAGACCGATACTGGTCTACGGTTCCATTGTGTGGTGGCCCGCTCTCACCAAAGCCTACATAGTAAACAAGCTTACAAAGGTGCAGAGAAATGCTTGCGTAGGGATATCAGGGGCAATCAGGTCCTGTCCAACGGATGCACTCAACGTCATCCTGGACCTTCTTCCGATTGACCTCTTTATCAAATATCAGGTGTCCTGCAGTATCTTGAGACTCAAAGAAATAGACTGCTGGAAACCTAGATCTTACGGGCACTGCAACCAAACAAGCCTGATACCATCAGACATCCTATCCACAACCACCGATTACTGCATCCCTACCCTAGACACCTCAAAGAAGTTTAGAGTCTTGCTCCCGTCAAGAACCGACTGGGAGGAAGGCGTTGTGACGGAAGACTTCGACACAATTATCTTCACGGATGGTTCGAAGATGGAATGCGGTGTTGGGGCAGGTGTCTTCTGTGAATCTCTTGAAATTTCAAAAACCTATAGACTTCCCGATTTTGCTAGCGTGTTCCAGGCAGAATTGTTGGCGATAAGGGAAGCTTGCACAGCCCTTAAAAATATCCGTCAGAACCAAAATGTAGCTATACTAACAGACAGTCAGGCAGCTATTAAAGCCATTGATTCAGCTTTATCATCCTCTAAACTGGTCCAGCAATGTAAAGAGGCCCTAAAGGAACTGGATATGAGCGTCACTCTTATCTGGATATCGGGCCATAGGGGCTATGAGGGTAATGAGAAGGCTCAACTCTCTGGCAGTGAGAGTATATGCTCCTCTTGGAGTTGTGAAGGGCAATATCCTGACATTTGGTCACACACATCAGAAGCAAATCATAGGTGGAGTAGTTTAACGAGTTGCGTTATATCCAGGGAAATATGGCCCACCTATAACAAACCAAAATCAATCAATTTAATTTCCAAACCAAGGCATGACATAGCCAGGATTGTCGCTACCTGCACAAGGCATTGGCCTGTAGGGGAGCATGCGGCAAAATTGGGTATACCACATAACTCTTTCTGCCGTAGCTGTGAGAACCGGGATGAAAAAGAAATAGTCCCACATTTTCTATGCCATTGTCCGGCCCTGGCCAGGAAAAGAGCAGTCCACTTGGGTAAGGAATTCTTCAACGCTATTAAGGAACTCTCAGAATTCAAGATCAAAGATTTGATCTCATACCTAAATAGCACAAAGTGGCTTTAACCCCCTCCCCCCTTATTTCTCCCTCACTAAATGGTACTATGAGATAATAGGCCGTAGGGTAGGAGAATAAAATTACATTTTATATTTTACATACGACTGCACGTGCGGAACGTGCACCATCCATAGCCCATTTTCAAATCCATTCAGAATCTCACGAGGTATGGTATCTAAACGGCGCACTCAGCGCTAATTGTGTCCTGCACGAAGCAGGACAGCCATTTCTACCTATCTTCCTACCTGCCCTGAACCAAATTAAAGCTTTCCCTACGAAAAGCTCAACAGCTGCCTTAAATAGTTGGGATTCCGAAACCCTCAGAACGAATCTCTTCAACCCTTTCTAAAATGCGTTCACTGAAGCACCACAGCGCTCCCCAGTGAATTTCACATCCCATTTTTTTATGTTGAAAAACTTATCTGAATTAACCTGATTTTCACTATCCCTAATTCTATCCCTATTCGAATCTGCCACTCCTAAATTCTTCGAGGTACCGGCAGCCGTACTACTCGACATACTTTGCTGAGGTTCAGCTGAACGCTGCTTTTCAACCTCACTAACTCTACCACCCGATTTTCCTTTTTGTTTCCTATCCTTATTTTCTACCTCATCATCGTCTTCATCCTCTTCTTCGTCTTCCTCATCCCCTTCTAACTCAGCCATGGCCATTACCAACTTATTTTTAAGAACCTGTCTTCCCTTCTCCTGATTCTCATTCTCTGGAATGCTCCTATCCATCCTACGTAATCCCCATTCAACTTTTGTGATGATTTTTAGATACTCCTTTGAAGTTTCTGACTTCGGCGGAGTTTCTAGTAACTTCCCAATCTCTATCAATTTTTTCTCCACCGCCATCGAATCCTGTTCATACGTGAACGGATAAGCGGGAGGAATAAAAGAATTCCTACGCTCTAACTTTAAAGCTACCCTAAGCGCTTTGCGCATCTCCTCCACTGTTCCTACAGTTAAACCCCGAAATTCTATCTCATAGGTCATCTCGTCCTGAGATAACCTATTAACCTGACTCACTTCCATTTCAGCTAAAGTACAAAAAAAACTAATCTATATTAAAATACTAAACGAAAAGAAAAAGAGAAAAAAAAATGAACCAAGAAAACCGAATCTCGTTGCTAGCAAAAGTAAAAAATATTTACCAAAAAAAAAAAAATTATAACTTAAAACGAAAATTAAATTGATTCCTATTATAATAATATTCAGAATATTCAAAAATATTGATAAAAGTACTATTACGTAAAAGTTATTACGCTGATACGACAGCACTGATTCAATACAACATTACTAAGAATTATAATCAATTGCGCTGTAAGAATAATCAATGTGTCTGAGCGAGACAACACTATTATCCTTCGCAATAAATAAAATGGTGGCCAAAATAATTTTCTCACCCAAATAAATTTTAAATTAAGATAAAAGAAATAATAACTTGCAACACGAATAAAAATTAAAATTCTTACTCCGTACTCTCCTCTAAAACAAAACCCCTTTGTCAAAATTCCGAACCAACGAACACTTGATGTTGATGATACCGCAGGTATTTCTGTAGTATGTATGTATGATTGTAGTTGTTGTGATTTCAGCTGGATACGATTGAATTTTTACCTAGGAAAAGAAAATAAAACAAAGTAAATTTCTATTCACCAAGAACAAGGGAACGACACTTTCCTTAATACAACACAATATAAATCACTATAATTCACTAGGTATAGTGCACTTCAAGCACTCTTTTTTTTGTTGGCAACAGACAAACCAAAAAGGTTGGTTTTTTAATTTTACACCGACAGCAAAAACAGTGCTGTCACCCAGTAGCTCAGTTTGGGGGTGGGTTTGGTAAAATGTAGATTTTATTAATCGAACTCGATTAATAAAATCGAAATTAATTATAAACCTAATAAAAGATACTACACAGGGGAGTAGCAAAAATAATGTAAATGGGAGCCAGGAAGTATTATGGTACTTACCATCACCAATCAAGAAAAAAAAAATAAAGAAAGCGGAAACTTACTTCCCAATTAAAATAAAATTCAAAAGTAATTTTTCACTAAGAAAAGGTTAAGATATTTTATTTTGTATCTGGGAAACCTTTATAAGTATAGGTAGAAAACCCAGAATTTTTTCAAAAAAAAAAATATTGTACAATTTAAAAGTGAAACAAAGAACAAAAGAAAAGAGAACAATTGGTTGTGCACAAAGGACACAAAGAAAGGTCACCTTGGGAAAGTTCCCGAAGAACAAAGAATTTTACGGACGCGGGTCCCGCAATCTCGGGAGACAAAAGAAACGACCGAAAGTCTAACAGGTTAAATTTTGGCTCTTTATAGCCAACCACAAATTACCAGAAATATGAACGCACAAAAACTCACTCGAAAGAACAAAAAGAAATACTTAGCTTTAGTTTGCAAAATAGATCCTGCCTCTTCCTTTTTCCTCTACTCTCAATAACGCCTTCCTCACAACTTTTGTTTATTTTTTTCCAATTTTAATTTAGTTTTTATCCAACACAAAACTAACACGATTTTTCTTTGTTTTTCTCTTTTTTTTCTCCTCAAAAATCCTTCACCCCTTTACTTTTTTTTTACCTCATTCTTCTAAGCTTCTCCAAAAACTGCCATATTCATGGCGAACTTCCCTCATCCAAGAGGCCACGACAAATATGCCATCCTACTCTGACCTTTTGTTATGATCTGGTTTTCTCTTTCGGCCTAACTGCGACACCCGGCTTTTTCGCTGGGGTGCATGCCAATTTCAAAAACCAGCCAAACCTTTGTGGTCTCTTTCACATTGGTGATTTCAACACCAACTTTGGCTTAATGGACGAGTTCAGTTCTTATCCGTCAAATCCAATTGGTCTAAAAAGTAAACGAAAATTTTTTGAGTGTTCGCGAGTAAAATCCCCAGCCCAAACCGGCCCAGTTTAATAACTTGAGGAAAGCGTTCTTGTAATTAGGAACCTTGGAATTTCTCAACCAAGAATAAGAGGCAGGGTCCGATAGTTTTAAATTTAGACTCTAAACCCTTAGACTTCCGTGCAGACAATTTTAAGGGAAGGGAAACACATCGCAAGGTGACCTTACTTAGTATTCCGACACTTTAGGGTGGGCATTAAGCCATACTAATTTTAGGGTGGTGTGCCAATTAGATAAAGGATGCACACTATCGTTTTCTCCTTGTGTGGACCACCTGTCACACACTCATTAAGCCGTCTTTGTGACTCCTCCGTCACACAATTATGCATTTTGTGACCGCCCGTCACAAATTTCAAAAGTTAATGAAAATGTGGACCTCCTGTCACACAACTCCGCATTACCACTGAAACCTATTTTGTTTGCTTTTCCAAAATACAATAAGAGCAGGGCACTGACTGATGGAAAGCGGGATTCTACTGAACTCTTAAAATATTTTGGAGCCGCAACGAAGAAAGGAAGGTTAAAAAAGGAAAAAGGATATGAGATAGGCTAGTGAAACTTGTTGTGGTAAATTTTACCGCAACAAATCCCACCCTTACCTCCTAGGAAATGTGCTTACAGTTTTGTAACACATTTTCTAAAGGCTGCCAATGTAATGGAAACAATATAAAGGATTTTCCATAAAAAAAAATTCAAATGAAAAATGTTACATAAGAAATAATTCAAAATAACAAAAAAAATAAGCTACTTTACTATCAATCCTCGGATGCATCGGTATACGGTTTCAAATCTTTAACGTGCCATGTTCCGCGTTCTTTACCTTTACTACCTTTTAACACGTGTGTCCAAGGTGACACACGCTTTTTAACTTCAAACGGAACGACAAACTTCGGTGCTAATTTGGCAGCATAATAATTCGCGGCATCCAACAACGAAAAGTTTCTACGCCATACAAGATCGCCGGGGTGATATTGAACATCACGCCGTCGAAGATTGTAGGCCTGAGCAGCCCTCTTGGATGCTACTTCTAGTTTTTTCCCAGTATCTAACCTTAGTTCCTTGAAACGCTCAGCGATCTCACCCAGATCCTGAACATTCCCCGAACCATCTTCGACTAATGGTACTTCTCGACCTGAAGTTACCATATCCCTCCCGATGTTCGCATAATACGGCGAAACTCCCAAGACCTCGTGTTGCGAAGTGCGTATAGCACACGCCACCTTACTCAATTGTGAATCCCACATTCTGTGGTTTTCAGCGACGTAAGCCCTCAACGTCGTCTTAATTATTTGATTTATTCTTTCCGCAGGATTCGCCTGCGGATGATAGTGGGCTGTGAATTTTAATTGTGATCCGTACGCCTGGTAAAGCGTTTCCAGTTCCTTAGATCGGAACTGGGGACCGTTGTCACACACGATCACTTTTGGTACGCCAAATAAGAGGAAAACGTTATGTTCACGTTCCCTAACTATGGCCTTTGCAGTGGCCGACCTTAAAGCAAACAGAAGTGGAAACTTAGTAAAATAATCTACCACCGTCAGGATATAAATAAAACCCCTACTCGATTTAGGAAGCGGACCTACCAAATCAACACAAATCATTTCCCACGGAGCCTTGATTCCTACCCTCTCAGTCATCAACCCAGCTGGCTTCTCATTCACCGGTTTTACCTGTTGGCAAACTTTACAGTTCCTAACGTACTTGGTTATATCGGCCCTCATCTTTGGCCAGTAAAACTTTGCTCCTATTCTAGAAAAAGTTTTCCTAACTCCCATATGTCCCGCTAGAGGGCCATCATCGTATTCCTGTAAAATCCCTAACCTTTCGTTTTTCCCTAAGACTCTCTTCCATTCCTGATTGTTTTCATGTACTATCACATGATTTGCCTTCACCAGTTTGAACAACTGACCTTGTTTAACTCTCCAGGCCGGATACCTAAGCGGATTAGATTAGACTTGATTGCTAAGATCATTTTTCTCATCCAAGGGTCTACATCCTCGTCTGAGATACCACCCAACTGCGGCACTCCCCGAGAGAGCATATCTGGAACTACATGCTCCTTGCCCTTGCGATGAATGATCTCGAAATCAAATTGTTGGAGCCTAATTGCCCAACGAGCTAACCTACCCTGTGGATCTTTAAGATTGTTTAGCCATACCAATGAATAGTGATCGGTCACAACCGTAAACCGAACACCTTCGATATACGGCCGCAACTTATCAATAGCCCACAATACAGCTAAACATTCTTTCTCCGTCGTAGAGTAATTCTTCTCATTTCTATTTAAAGACCTACTAAGGTAACAGACAACCTTTTCTCCCTCTTCAAAGTTCTGGGAAAGAACTGCACCGATCCCAAAATCTGACGCGTCTGTTTGAACGACAAACGGTCGTTTAAAATCTGGGCAAGTGAGTATAGGTGCTGTCACCAAACACTCTTTTGCCTTCCTAAAGCTATCCTCACATTCTTGAGTCCAAGTGAACTTCCTATTCTTTTTTAATAAATCCGACAACGGCCCAAGCAATTCAGCGAAATTTGGTACAAAACGACGGTACCATGAAACTGTCCCTATAAAACTCCTAACCTCTTTAACATTCCTCGGTGCTGGAATCCTAACCATACTTTCCACTTTCTCTGGATCTACGTGTAAACCATTTCGATCCACTATGTACCCTAAAAATTTAAGTGAAGGCGTGCAAAAATTGCATTTTTCCCTACTAACCTAATGTCTAGCGAGCACAAGAACCTAGCCCCTCGAAGCCTATCTAAAATTGAATTAATGTATGGCAGTGTGGATAAGCATCCCTATCTGTATTTTTATTCAGCTTCCTATAATCCACACAGAACCTATAGGAGCCGTCTTTCTTTTTAACTAAAAGTATTGGAGATGACCACGCACTTGTCGATCTCTCAATAACTCCTGCTTCTAACATCTCGTTTAATTCCCTATCTATGTGTTCCTGCATTGCCGGAGAAACCGGATAATAATGTTGCTTAATCGGTTCCGCCGACGTCCTAATCTTATGCTCAACCATCGTTGTGCACCCTAAACCTTCAGGCATTTTACTAAAAGATTGAGTTATCAGATCTTCTAGACTCTTAATTTCCCTATCATCTAACTCCGAACGTTCTGTAATAGAACAAATCGAAACCGGCTGTTCCGAAAAATTCCAAACGCGTGATCTCAAATCCGGGACGATACCCGAAAGTGCCCAAAAATGTGCACCAAGAATCACTGTGTGTGGAAGAATTGGTATGACGATACAGTCAACTAAGATTGTCCTATCTTCAACAACTATTGGAAGAGAGACAGTCCCTAACACTCCTACACCTTTTCCATCTACTAAACGAACGCAGTGAACACTGTCTGTTTTCAAAGAAAGACCTAAGTTTTGGAGAATGTTCCAAGCATCCCTACCTATTATGGCTCCTGAATCTAATAAACCTAAAAATCTAGTACCATAAATGCTAATACTTAAAAATGGTCTCCTATCACTACCGTTTGCCTCCAAAGTAAAACCTAGATGAAATTGATCTGCAGGCTGGTTCCCAGCAGGCAACCTATTCAATTCCTGCGGACTTCCCGCCCTGCTGGCGCAAGAGCCCGTTGCCCATTTCCCGAGCAGCGCCGACAATTCTGTCTCTTCACCCCTAACTGCCCACTACCAAAACAACGCCTAGGAGCGGAACACCTATTTGAAAAATGGCCTGATCCATTACAATTATAGCATCTCAGCGAAGAGTTTTGATTCCCAGAACTGGCCTGATTTTTGGTTTGGTCATTCCCCACAACAACCGAAACCATTGGAGTTTCTATACCTACATATGCTAGATCCGGTTCTAGCAGATTCCTATTATCCCTAGCACTAGGTGGTGGAAGATACGATTCCACGTTTGCCCTAACCGCTTCTAAGTTCCTACCTAATGCGACCAAGTCGGACACACAACTTGGTTTAGCCAAACCAAGCTGAGTTTGGTAGAAAGGTGTCAAGTTCCTTTGAATCATTGACAACTTCCTACTTTCCGATATTGGTTCAGTTAACCTACCAAACAGATTTTGCATTGCCGCCACATAGACTCCGATGGATTCATCTTTGCCTTGTGTACGAAGCCTAATCTCATCTAATAACTGATCATCATAGTTCGGTGGCAAGAACTCCAACTTCATCTCTCGAATGAGTTCCGACCACGAACTAACTGATGGTCTAATTGCCCTGAACCAAATTAAAGCTTTCCCTACGAAAAGCTCCACAGCTGCCTTAAACAGTTGGGATTCCGAAACCCTCAGAACGAATCTCTTCAACCCTTTCTAAAATGCGGTCACAGAAGCACCACAGCGCTCCTCAGTGAATTTCACATCCCATTTTGTTATGTTGAAAAACTTATCTGAATTAACCTGATTTTCACTATCCCTAATTCTATCCCTATTCGAATCTGCCACTCCTAAATTCTTCGAGGTACCGGCAGCCGTACTACTCGACATACTTTGCTGAGGTTCAGCTGAACGCTGCTTTTCAACCTCACTAACTCTACCACCCGATTTTCCTTTTTGTTTCCTATCCTTATTTTCTACCTCATCATCGTCTTCATCCTCTTCTTCGTCTTCCTCATCCCCTTCTAACTCAGCCATGGCCATTACCAACTTATTTTTAAGATCCTGTCTTCCCTTCTCCTGATTCTCATTCTCTGGAATGCTCCTATCCATCCTACGTAATCCCCATTCAAGTTTTGTGATGATTTTTAGATACTCCTTTGAAGTTTCCGACTTCGGCGGAGTTTCTAGTAACATCCCTATCTCTATCAATTTTTTCTCCACCGCCATCGAATCCTGTTCATACGTGAACGGATAAGCGGGAGGAATAAAAGAATTCCTACGCTCTAACTTTAAAGCTACCCTAAGCGCTTTGCGCATCTCCTCCACTGTCCTTACAGTTAAACCCCGAAATTCTATCTCATAGGTTATCTCGTCCTGAGATAACCTATTAACCTGACTCACTTCCATTTCAGCTAAAGTACAAAAAAAAACTAATCTATATTAAAATACTAAACGAAAAGAAAAAGAGAAAAAAAAATGAACCAAGAAAACCGAATCTCGTTGCTAGCAAAAGTAAAAAATATTTACCAAAAAAAAAAATTATAACTTAAAACGAAAATTAAATTGATTCCTATTATAATAATATTCAGAATATTCAAAAATATTAATAAAAGTACTATTACGTAAAAGTCATTATGCTGATACGACAGCACTGATTCAATACAACATTGCTAAGAATTAGAATCAATTGCGCTGTAAGAATAATCAATGTGTCTGAGCGAGACAACACTATTATCCTTCGCAATAAATAAAATGGTGGCCAAAATAATTTTCTCACCCAAATAAATTTTAAATTAAGATAAAAGAAATAATAACTTGCAACACGAATAAAAATTAAAATTCTTACTCCGTACTCTCCTTTAAAACAAAACCCCTTTGTCAAAATTCCGAACCAACGAACACTTGATGTTGATGATACCGCAGGTATTTCTGTAGTATGTATGTATGATTGTAGTTGTTGTGATTTCAGCTGGATACGATTGAATTTTTACCTAGGAAAAGAAAATAAAACAAAGTAAATTTCTATTCACCAAGAACAAGGGAACGACACTTTCCTTAATACAACACAATATAAATCACTATAATTCACTAGGTATAGTGCACTTCAAGCACTCTTTTTTTTGTTGGCAACAGACAAACCAAAAAGGTTGGTTTGTTAATTTTACACCGACAGCAAAAACAGTGCTGTCACCCAGTAGCTCAGTTTGGGGGTGGGTTTGGTAAAATGTAGATTTTATTAATCGAACTCGATTAATAAAATCGAAATTAATTATAAACCTAATAAAAGATACTACACAGGGGAGTAGCAAAAATAATGTAAATGGGAGCCAGGAAGTATTATGGTACTTACCATCACCAATCAAGAAAAAAAAATAAAGAAAGCGGAAACTTACTTCCCAATTAAAATAAAATTCAAAAGTAATTTTTCACTAAGAAAAGGTTAAGATATTTTATTTTGTATCTGGGAAACCTTTATAAGTATAGGTAGAAAACCCAGAATTTTTTCAAAAAAAAAAATATTGTACAATTTAAAAGTGAAACAAAGAACAAAAGAAAAGAGAACAATTGGTTGTGCACAAAGGACACAAAGAAAGGTCACCTTGGGAAAGTTCCCGAAGAACAAAGAATTTTACGGACGCGGGTCCCGCAATCTCGGGAGACAAAAGAAACGACCGAAAGTCTAACAGGTTAAATTTTGGCTCTTTATAGCCAACCACAAATTACCAGAAATATGAACGCACAAAAACTCACTCGAAAGAACAAAAAGAAATACTTAGCTTTAGTTTGCAAAATAGATCCTGCCTCTTCCTTTTTCCTCTACTCTCAATAACGCCTTCCTCACAACTTTTGTTTGTTTTTTTCCAATTTTAATTTAGTTTTTATCCAACACAAAACTAACACGATTTTTCTTTGTTTTTCTCTTTTTTTTCTCCTCAAAAATCCTTCACCCCTTTACTTTTTTTTTACCTCATTCTTCTAAGCTTCTCCAAAAACTGCCATATTCATGGCGAACTTCCCTCATCCAAGAGGCCACGACAAATATGCCATCCTACTCTGACCTTTTGTTATGATCTGGTTTTCTCTTTCGGCCTAACTGCGACACCCGGCTTTTTCGCTGGGGTGCATGCCAATTTCAAAAACCAGCCAAACCTTTGTGGTCTCTTTCACATTGGTGATTTCAACACCAACTTTGGCTTAATGGACGAGTTCAGTTCTTATCCGTCAAATCCAATTGGTCTAAAAAGTAAACGAAAATTTTTTGAGTGTTCGCGAGTAAAATCCCCAGCCCAAACCGGCCCAGTTTAATAACTTGAGGAAAGCGTTCTTGTAATTAGGAACCTTGGAATTTCTCAACCAAGAATAAGAGGCAGGGTCCGATAGTTTTAAATTTAGACTCTAAACCCTTAGACTTCCGTGCAGACAATTTTAAGGGAAGGGAAACACATCGCAAGGTGACCTTACTTAGTATTCCGACACTTTAGGGTGGGCATTAAGCCATACTAATTTTAGGGTGGTGTGCCAATTAGATAAAGGATGCACACTATCGTTTTCTCCTTGTGTGGACCACCTGTCACACACTCATTAAGCCGTCTTTGTGACTCCTCCGTCACACAATTATGCATTTTGTGACCGCCCGTCACAAATTTCAAAAGTTAATGAAAATGTGGACCTCCTGTCACACAACTCCGCATTACCACTGAAACCTATTTTGTTTGCTTTTCCAAAATACAATAAGAGCAGGGCACTGACTGATGGAAAGCGGGATTCTACTGAACTCTTAAAATATTTTGGAGCCGCAACGAAGAAAGGAAGGTTAAAAAAGGAAAAAGGATATGAGATAGGCTAGTGAAACTTGTTGTGGTAAATTTTACCGCAACAAATCCCACCCTTACCTCCTAGGAAATGTGCTTACAGTTTTGTAACACATTTTCTAAAGGCTGCCAATGTAATGGAAACAATATAAAGGATTTTCCATAAAAAAAAATTCAAATGAAAAATGTTACATAAGAAATAATTCAAAATAACAAAAAAAATAAGCTACTTTACTATCAATCCTCGGATGCATCGGTATACGGTTTCAAATCTTTAACGTGCCATGTTCCGCGTTCTTTACCTTTACTACCTTTTAACACGTGTGTCCAAGGTGACACACGCTTTTTAACTTCAAACGGAACGACAAACTTCGGTGCTAATTTGGCAGCATAATAATTCGCGGCATCCAACAACGAAAAGTTTCTACGCCATACAAGATCGCCGGGGTGATATTGAACATCACGCCGTCGAAGATTGTAGGCCTGAGCAGCCCTCTTGGATGCTACTTCTAGTTTTTTCCCAGTATCTAACCTTAGTTCCTTGAAACGCTCAGCGATCTCACCCAGATCCTGAACATTCCCCGAACCATCTTCGACTAATGGTACTTCTCGACCTGAAGTTACCATATCCCTCCCGATGTTCGCATAATACGGCGAAACTCCCAAGACCTCGTGTTGCGAAGTTCGTATAGCACACGCCACCTTACTCAATTGTGAATCCCACATTCTGTGGTTTTCAGCGACGTAAGCCCTCAACGTCGTCTTAATTATTTGATTTATTCTTTCCGCAGGATTCGCCTGCGGATGATAGTGGGCTGTGAATTTTAATTGTGATCCGTACGCCTGGTAAAGCGTTTCCAGTTCCTTAGATCGGAACTGGGGACCGTTGTCACACACGATCACTTTTGGTACGCCAAATAAGAGGAGCAAACAGAAGTGGAAACTTAGTAAAATAATCTACCACCGTCAGGATATAAATAAAACCACTACTCGATTTAGGAAGCGGACCTACCAAATCAACACAAATCATTTCCCACGGAGCCTTGATTCCTACCCTCTCAGTCATCAACCCAGCTGGCTTCTCATTCACCGGTTTTACCTGTTGGCAAACTTTACAGTTCCTAACGTACTTGGTTATATCGGCCCTCATCTTTGGCCAGTAAAACTTTGCTCCTATTCTAGAAAAAGTTTTCCTAACTCCCATATGTCCCGCTAGAGGGCCATCATGGTATGCCTGTAAAATCCCTAACCTTTCGTTTTTCCCTAAGACTCTCTTCCATTCCTGATTGTTTTCATGTACTATCACATGATTTGCCTTCACCAGTTTGAACAACTGACCTTGTTTAACTCTCCAGGCCGGATACCTAAGCGGATTAGATTAGACTTGATTGCTAAGATCATTTTTCTCATCCAAGGGTCTACATCCTCGTCTGAGATACCACCCAACTGCGGCACTCCCCGAGAGAGCATATCTGGAACTACATGCTCCTTGCCCTTGCGATGAATGATCTCGAAATCAAATTGTTGGAGCCTAATTGCCCAACGAGCTAACCTACCCTGTGGATCTTTAAGATTGTTTAGCCATACCAATGAATAGTGATCGGTCACAACCGTAAACCGAACACCTTCGATATACGGCCGCAACTTATCAATAGCCCACAATACAGCTAAACATTCTTTCTCCGTCGTAGAGTAATTCTTCTCATTTCTATTTAAATACCTACTAAGGTAACAGACAACCTTTTCTCCCTCTTCAAAGTTCTGGGAAAGAACTGCACCGATCCCAAAATCTGACGCGTCTGTTTGAACGACAAACGGTCGTTTAAAATCTGGGCAAGTGAGTATAGGTGCTGTCACCAAACACTCTTTTGCCTTCCTAAAGCTATCCTCACATTCTTGAGTCCAAGTGAACTTCCTATTCTTTTTTAATAAATCCGACAACGGCCCAAGCAATTCAGCGAAATTTGGTACAAAACGACGGTACCATGAAACTGTCCCTATAAAACTCCTAACCTCTTTAACATTCCTCGGTGCTGGAATCCTAACCATACTTTCCACTTTCTCTGGATCTACGTGTAAACCATTTCGATCCACTATGTACCCTAAAAATTTAAGTGAAGGCGTGCAAAAATTGCATTTTTCCCTACTAACCTAATGTCTAGCGAGCACAAGAACCTAGCCCCTCGAAGCCTATCTAAAATTGAATTAATGTATGGCAGTGTGGATAAGCATCCCTATCTGTATTTTTATTCAGCTTCCTATAATCCACACAGAACCTATAGGAGCCGTCTTTCTTTTTAACTAAAAGTATTGGAGATGACCACGCACTTGTCGATCTCTCAATAACTCCTGCTTCTAACATCTCGTTTAATTCCCTATCTATGTGTTCCTGCATTGCCGGAGAAACCGGATAATAATGTTGCTTAATCGGTTCCGCCGACGTCCTAATCTTATGCTCAACCATCGTTGTGCACCCTAAACCTTCAGGCATTTTACTAAAAGATTGAGTTATCAGATCTTCTAGACTCTTAATTTCCCTATCATCTAACTCCGAACGTTCTGTAATAGAACAAATCGAAACCGGCTGTTCCGAAAAATTCCAAACGCGTGATCTCAAATCCGGGACGATACCCGAAAGTGCCCAAAAATCTGCACCAAGAATCACTGTGTGTGGAAGAATTGGTATGACGATACAGTCAACTAAGATTGTCCTATCTTCAACAACTATTGGAAGAGAGACAGTCCCTAACACTCCTACACCTTTTCCATCTACTAAACGAACGCAGTGAACACTGTCTGTTTTCAAAGAAAGACCTAAGTTTTGGAGAATGTTCCAAGCATCCCTACCTATTATGGCTCCTGAATCTAATAAACCTAAAAATCTAGTACCATAAATGCTAATACTTAAAAATGGTCTCCTATCACTACCGTTTGCCTCCAAAGTAAAACCTAGATGAAATTGATCTGCAGGCTGGTTCCCAGCAGGCAACCTATTCAATTCCTGCGGACTTCCCGCCCTGCTGGCGCAAGAGCCCGTTGCCCATTTCCCGAGCAGCGCCGACAATTCTGTCTCTTCACCCCTAACTGCCCACTACCAAAACAACGCCTAGGAGCGGAACACCTATTTGAAAAATGGCCTGATCCATTACAATTATAGCATCTCAGCGAAGAGTTTTGATTCCCAGAACTGGCCTGATTTTTGGTTTGGTCATTCCCCACAACAACCGAAACCATTGGAGTTTCTATACCTACATATGCTAGATCCGGTTCTAGCAGATTCCTATTATCCCTAGCACTAGGTGGTGGAAGATACGATTCCACGTTTGCCCTAACCGCTTCTAAGTTCCTACCTAATGCGACCAAGTCGGACACACAACTTGGTTTAGCCAAACCAAGCTGAGTTTGGTAGAAAGGTGTCAAGTTCCTTTGAATCATTGACAACTTCCTACTTTCCGATATTGGTTCAGTTAACCTACCAAACAGATTTTGCATTGCCGCCACATAGACTCCGATGGATTCATCTTTGCCTTGTGTACGAAGCCTAATCTCATCTAATAACTGATCATCATAGTTCGGTGGCAAGAACTCCAACTTCATCTCTCGAATGAGTTCCGACCACGAACTAACTGATGGTCTAATTGCCCTGAACCAAATTAAAGCTTTCCCTACGAAAAGCTCCACAGCTGCCTTAAACAGTTGGGATTCCGAAACCCTCAGAACGAATCTCTTCAACCCTTTCTAAAATGCGGTCACAGAAGCACCACAGCGCTCCTCAGTGAATTTCACATCCCATTTTGTTATGTTGAAAAACTTATCTGAATTAACCTGATTTTCACTATCCCTAATTCTATCCCTATTCGAATCTGCCACTCCTAAATTCTTCGAGGTACCGGCAGCCGTACTACTCGACATACTTTGCTGAGGTTCAGCTGAACGCTGCTTTTCAACCTCACTAACTCTACCACCCGATTTTCCTTTTTGTTTCCTATCCTTATTTTCTACCTCATCATCGTCTTCATCCTCTTCTTCGTCTTCCTCATCCCCTTCTAACTCAGCCATGGCCATTACCAACTTATTTTTAAGAACCTGTCTTCCCTTCTCCTGATTCTCATTCTCTGGAATGCTCCTATCCATCCTACGTAATCCCCATTCAAGTTTTGTGATGATTTTTAGATACTCCTTTGAAGTTTCCGACTTCGGCGGAGTTTCTAGTAACATCCCTATCTCTATCAATTTTTTCTCCACCGCCATCGAATCCTGTTCATACGTGAACGGATAAGCGGGAGGAATAAAAGAATTCCTACGCTCTAACTTTAAAGCTACCCTAAGCGCTTTGCGCATCTCCTCCACTGTCCTTACAGTTAAACCCCGAAATTCTATCTCATAGGTTATCTCGTCCTGAGATAACCTATTAACCTGACTCACTTCCATTTCAGCTAAAGTACAAAAAAAAACTAATCTATATTAAAATACTAAACGAAAAGAAAAAGAGAAAAAAAAATGAACCAAGAAAACCGAATCTCGTTGCTAGCAAAAGTAAAAAATATTTACCAAAAAAAAAAATTATAACTTAAAACGAAAATTAAATTGATTCCTATTATAATAATATTCAGAATATTCAAAAATATTAATAAAAGTACTATTACGTAAAAGTCATTATGCTGATACGACAGCACTGATTCAATACAACATTGCTAAGAATTAGAATCAATTGCGCTGTAAGAATAATCAATGTGTCTGAGCGAGACAACACTATTATCCTTCGCAATAAATAAAATGGTGGCCAAAATAATTTTCTCACCCAAATAAATTTTAAATTAAGATAAAAGAAATAATAACTTGCAACACGAATAAAAATTAAAATTCTTACTCCGTACTCTCCTTTAAAACAAAACCCCTTTGTCAAAATTCCGAACCAACGAACACTTGATGTTGATGATACCGCAGGTATTTCTGTAGTATGTATGTATGATTGTAGTTGTTGTGATTTCAGCTGGATACGATTGAATTTTTACCTAGGAAAAGAAAATAAAACAAAGTAAATTTCTATTCACCAAGAACAAGGGAACGACACTTTCCTTAATACAACACAATATAAATCACTATAATTCACTAGGTATAGTGCACTTCAAGCACTCTTTTTTTTGTTGGCAACAGACAAACCAAAAAGGTTGGTTTGTTAATTTTACACCGACAGCAAAAACAGTGCTGTCACCCAGTAGCTCAGTTTGGGGGTGGGTTTGGTAAAATGTAGATTTTATTAATCGAACTCGATTAATAAAATCGAAATTAATTATAAACCTAATAAAAGATACTACACAGGGGAGTAGCAAAAATAATGTTAATGGGAGCCAGGAAGTATTATGGTACTTACCATCACCAATCAAGAAAAAAAATAAAGAAAGCGGAAACTTACTTCCCAATTAAAATAAAATTCAAAAGTAATTTTTCACTAAGAAAAGGTTAAGATATTTTATTTTGTATCTGGGAAACCTTTATAAGTATAGGTAGAAAACCCAGAATTTTTTCAAAAAAAAAAATATTGTACAATTTAAAAGTGAAACAAAGAACAAAAGAAAAGAGAACAATTGGTTGTGCACAAAGGACACAAAGAAAGGTCACCTTGGGAAAGTTCCCGAAGAACAAAGAATTTTACGGACGCGGGTCCCGCAATCTCGGGAGACAAAAGAAACGACCGAAAGTCTAACAGGTTAAATTTTGGCTCTTTATAGCCAACCACAAATTACCAGAAATATGAACGCACAAAAACTCACTCGAAAGAACAAAAAGAAATACTTAGCTTTAGTTTGCAAAATAGATCCTGCCTCTTCCTTTTTCCTCTACTCTCAATAACGCCTTCCTCACAACTTTTGTTTGTTTTTTTCCAATTTTAATTTCGTTTTTATCCAACACAAAACTAACACGATTTTTCTTTGTTTTTCTCTTTTTTTTCTCCTCAAAAATCCTTCACCCCTTTACTTTTTTTTTACCTCATTCTTCTAAGCTTCTCCAAAAACTGCCATATTCATGGCGAACTTCCCTCATCCAAGAGGCCACGACAAATATGCCATCCTACTCTGACCTTTTGTTATGATCTGGTTTTCTCTTTCGGCCTAACTGCGACACCCGGCTTTTTCGCTGGGGTGCATGCCAATTTCAAAAACCAGCCAAACCTTTGTGGTCTCTTTCACATTGGTGATTTCAACACCAACTTTGGCTTAATGGACGAGTTCAGTTCTTATCCGTCAAATCCAATTGGTCTAAAAAGTAAACGAAAATTTTTTGAGTGTTCGCGAGTAAAATCCCCAGCCCAAACCGGCCCAGTTTAATAACTTGAGGAAAGCGTTCTTGTAATTAGGAACCTTGGAATTTCTCAACCAAGAATAAGAGGCAGGGTCCGATAGTTTTAAATTTAGACTCTAAACCCTTAGACTTCCGTGCAGACAATTTTAAGGGAAGGGAAACACATCGCAAGGTGACCTTACTTAGTATTCCGACACTTTAGGGTGGGCATTAAGCCATACTAATTTTAGGGTGGTGTGCCAATTAGATAAAGGATGCACACTATCGTTTTCTCCTTGTGTGGACCACCTGTCACACACTCATTAAGCCGTCTTTGTGACTCCTCCGTCACACAATTATGCATTTTGTGACCGCCCGTCACAAATTTCAAAAGTTAATGAAAATGTGGACCTCCTGTCACACAACTCCGCATTACCACTGAAACCTATTTTGTTTGCTTTTCCAAAATACAATAAGAGCAGGGCACTGACTGATGGAAAGCGGGATTCTACTGAACTCTTAAAATATTTTGGAGCCGCAACGAAGAAAGGAAGGTTAAAAAAGGAAAAAGGATATGAGATAGGCTAGTGAAACTTGTTGTGGTAAATTTTACCGCAACAAATCCCACCCTTACCTCCTAGGAAATGTGCTTACAGTTTTGTAACACATTTTCTAAAGGCTGCCAATGTAATGGAAACAATATAAAGGATTTTCCATAAAAAAAAATTCAAATGAAAAATGTTACATAAGAAATAATTCAAAATAACAAAAAAAATAAGCTACTTTACTATCAATCCTCGGATGCATCGGTATACGGTTTCAAATCTTTAACGTGCCATGTTCCGCGTTCTTTACCTTTACTACCTTTTAACACGTGTGTCCAAGGTGACACACGCTTTTTAACTTCAAACGGAACGACAAACTTCGGTGCTAATTTGGCAGCATAATAATTCGCGGCATCCAACAACGAAAAGTTTCTACGCCATACAAGATCGCCGGGGTGATATTGAACATCACGCCGTCGAAGATTGTAGGCCTGAGCAGCCCTCTTGGATGCTACTTCTAGTTTTTTCCCAGTATCTAACCTTAGTTCCTTGAAACGCTCAGCGATCTCACCCAGATCCTGAACATTCCCCGAACCATCTTCGACTAATGGTACTTCTCGACCTGAAGTTACCATATCCCTCCCGATGTTCGCATAATACGGCGAAACTCCCAAGACCTCGTGTTGCGAAGTGCGTATAGCACACGCCACCTTACTCAATTGTGAATCCCACATTCTGTGGTTTTCAGCGACGTAAGCCCTCAACGTCGTCTTAATTATTTGATTTATTCTTTCCGCAGGATTCGCCTGCGGATGATAGTGGGCTGTGAATTTTAATTGTGATCCGTACGCCTGGTAAAGCGTTTCCAGTTCCTTAGATCGGAACTGGGGACCGTTGTCACACACGATCACTTTTGGTACGCCAAATAAGAGGAAAACGTTATGTTCAAGTTCCCTAACTATGGCCTTTGCAGTGGCCGACCTTAAAGCAAACAGAAGTGGAAACTTAGTAAAATAATCTACCACCGTCAGGATATAAATAAAACCCCTACTCGATTTAGGAAGCGGACCTACCAAATCAACACAAATCATTTCCCACGGAGCCTTGATTCCTACCCTCTCAGTCATCAACCCAGCTGGCTTCTCATTCACCGGTTTTACCTGTTGGCAAACTTTACAGTTCCTAACGTACTTGGTTATATCGGCCCTCATCTTTGGCCAGTAAAACTTTGCTCCTATTCTAGAAAAAGTTTTCCTATCTCCCATATGTCCCGCTAGAGGGCCATCATGGTATTCCTGTAAAATCCCTAACCTTTCGTTTTTCCCTAAGACTCTCTTCCATTCCTGATTGTTTTCATGTACTATCACATGATTTGCCTTCACCAGTTTGAACAACTGACCTTGTTTAACTCTCCAGGCCGGATACCTAAGCGGATTAGATTAGACTTGATTGCTAAGATCATTTTTCTCATCCAAGGGTCTACATCCTCGTCTGAGATACCACCCAACTGCGGCACTCCCCGAGAGAGCATATCTGGAACTACATGCTCCTTGCCCTTGCGATGAATGATCTCGAAATCAAATTGTTGGAGCCTAATTGCCCAACGAGCTAACCTACCCTGTGGATCTTTAAGATTGTTTAGCCATACCAATGAATAGTGATCGGTCACAACCGTAAACCGAACACCTTCGATATACGGCCGCAACTTATCAATAGCCCACAATACAGCTAAACATTCTTTCTCCGTCGTAGAGTAATTCTTCTCATTTCTATTTAAAGACCTACTAAGGTAACAGACAACCTTTTCTCCCTCTTCAAAGTTCTGGGAAAGAACTGCACCGATCCCAAAATCTGACGCGTCTGTTTGAACGACAAACGGTCGTTTAAAATCTGGGCAAGTGAGTATAGGTGCTGTCACCAAACACTCTTTTGCCTTCCTAAAGCTATCCTCACATTCTTGAGTCCAAGTGAACTTCCTATTCTTTTTTAATAAATCCGACAACGGCCCAAGCAATTCAGCGAAATTTGGTACAAAACGACGGTACCATGAAACTGTCCCTATAAAACTCCTAACCTCTTTAACATTCCTCGGTGCTGGAATCCTAACCATACTTTCCACTTTCTCTGGATCTACGTGTAAACCATTTCGATCCACTATGTACCCTAAAAATTTAAGTGAAGGCGTGCAAAAATTGCATTTTTCCCTACTAACCTAATGTCTAGCGAGCACAAGAACCTAGCCCCTCGAAGCCTATCTAAAATTGAATTAATGTATGGCAGTGGATAAGCATCCCTATCTGTATTTTTATTCAGCTTCCTATAATCCACACAGAACCTATAGAAGCCGTCTTTCTTTTTAACTAAAAGTATTGGAGATGACCACGCACTTGTCGATCTCTCAATAACTCCTGCTTCTAACATCTCGTTTAATTCCCTATCTATGTGTTCCTGCATTGCCGGAGAAACCGGATAATAATGTTGCTTAATCGGTTCCGCCGACGTCCTAATCTTATGCTCAACCATCGTTGTGCACCCTAAACCTTCAGGCATTTTACTAAAAGATTGAGTTATCAGATCTTCTAGACTCTTAATTTCCCTATCATCTAACTCCGAACGTTCTGTAATAGAACAAATCGAAACCGGCTGTTCCGAAAAATTCCAAACGCGTGATCTCAAATCCGGGACGATACCCGAAAGTGCCCAAAAATCTGCACCAAGAATCACTGTGTGTGGAAGAATTGGTATGACGATACAGTCAACTAAGATTGCCCTATCTTCAACAACTATTGGAAGAGAGACAGTCCCTAACACTCCTACACCTTTTCCATCTACTAAACGAACGCAGTGAACACTGTCTGTTTTCAAAGAAAGACCTAAGTTTTGGAGAATGTTCCAAGCATCCCTACCTATTATGGCTCCTGAATCTAATAAACCTAAAAATCTAGTACCATAAATGCTAATACTTAAAAATGGTCTCCTATCACTACCGTTTGCCTCCAAAGTAAAACCTAGATGAAATTGATCTGCAGGCTGGTTCCCAGCAGGCAACCTATTCAATTCCTGCGGACTTCCCGCCCTGCTGGCGCAAGAGCCCGTTGCCCATTTCCCGAGCAGCGCCGACAATTCTGTCTCTTCACCCCTAACTGCCCACTACCAAAACAACGCCTAGGAGCGGAACACCTATTTGAAAAATGGCCTGATCCATTACAATTATAGCATCTCAGCGAAGAGTTTTGATTCCCAGAACTGGCCTGATTTTTGGTTTGGTCATTCCCCACAACAACCGAAACCATTGGAGTTTCTATACCTACATATGCTAGATCCGGTTCTAGCAGATTCCTATTATCCCTAGCACTAGGTGGTGGAAGATACGATTCCACGTTTGCCCTAACCGCTTCTAAGTTCCTACCTAATGCGACCAAGTCGGACACACAACTTGGTTTAGCCAAACCAAGCTGAGTTTGGTAGAAAGGTGTCAAGTTCCTTTGAATCATTGACAACTTCCTACTTTCCGATATTGGTTCAGTTAACCTACCAAACAAATTTTGCATTGCCGCCACATAGACTCCGATGGATTCATCTTTGCCTTGTGTACGAAGCCTAATCTCATCTAATAACTGATCATCATAGTTCGGTGGCAAGAACTCCAACTTCATCTCTCGAATGAGTTCCGACCACGAACTAACTGATGGTCTAATTGCCCTGAACCAAATTAAAGCTTTCCCTACGAAAAGCTCCACAGCTGCCTTAAACAGTTGGGATTCCGAAACCCTCAGAACGAATCTCTTCAACCCTTTCTAAAATGCGTTCACAGAAGCACCACAGCGCTCCTCAGTGAATTTCACATCCCATTTTGTTATGTTGAAAAACTTATCTGAATTAACCTGATTTTCACTATCCCTAATTCTATCCCTATTCGAATCTGCCACTCCTAAATTCTTCGAGGTACCGGCAGCCGTACTACTCGACATACTTTGCTGAGGTTCAGCTGAACGCTGCTTTTCAACCTCACTTACTCTACCACCCGATTTTCCTTTTTGTTTCCTATCCTTATTTTCTACCTCATCATCGTCTTCATCCTCTTCTTCGTCTTCCTCATCCCCTTCTAACTCAGCCATGGCCATTACCAACTTATTTTTAAGAACCTGTCTTCCCTTCTCCTGATTCTCATTCTCTGGAATGCTCCTATCCATCCTACGTAATCCCCATTCAAGTTTTGTGATGATTTTTAGATACTCCTTTGAAGTTTCCGACTTCGGCGGAGTTTCTAGTAACATCCCTATCTCTATCAATTTTTTCTCCACCGCCATCGAATCCTGTTCATACGTGAACGGATAAGCGGGAGGAATAAAAGAATTCCTACGCTCTAACTTTAAAGCTACCCTAAGCGCTTTGCGCATCTCCTCCACTGTCCTTACAGTTAAACCCCGAAATTCTATCTCATAGGTTATCTCGTCCTGAGATAACCTATTAACCTGACTCACTTCCATTTCAGCTAAAGTACAAAAAAAAACTAATCTATATTAAAATACTAAACGAAAAGAAAAAGAGAAAAAAAAATGAACCAAGAAAACCGAATCTCGTTGCTAGCAAAAGTAAAAAATATTTACCAAAAAAAAAAATTATAACTTAAAACGAAAATTAAATTGATTCCTATTATAATAATATTCAGAATATTCAAAAATATTAATAAAAGTACTATTACGTAAAAGTCATTATGCTGATACGACAGCACTGATTCAATACAACATTGCTAAGAATTAGAATCAATTGCGCTGTAAGAATAATCAATGTGTCTGAGCGAGACAACACTATTATCCTTCGCAATAAATAAAATGGTGGCCAAAATAATTTTCTCACCCAAATAAATTTTAAATTAAGATAAAAGAAATAATAACTTGCAACACGAATAAAAATTAAAATTCTTACTCCGTACTCTCCTTTAAAACAAAACCCCTTTGTCAAAATTCCGAACCAACGAACACTTGATGTTGATGATACCGCAGGTATTTCTGTAGTATGTATGTATGATTGTAGTTGTTGTGATTTCAGCTGGATACGATTGAATTTTTACCTAGGAAAAGAAAATAAAACAAAGTAAATTTCTATTCACCAAGAACAAGGGAACGACACTTTCCTTAATACAACACAATATAAATCACTATAATTCACTAGGTATAGTGCACTTCAAGCACTCTTTTTTTTGTTGGCAACAGACAAACCAAAAAGGTTGGTTTGTTAATTTTACACCGACAGCAAAAACAGTGCTGTCACCCAGTAGCTCAGTTTGGGGGTGGGTTTGGTAAAATGTAGATTTTATTAATCGAACTCGATTAATAAAATCGAAATTAATTATAAACCTAATAAAAGATACTACACAGGGGAGTAGCAAAAATAATGTAAATGGGAGCCAGGAAGTATTATGGTACTTACCATCACCAATCAAGAAAAAAAAATAAAGAAAGCGGAAACTTACTTCCCAATTAAAATAAAATTCAAAAGTAATTTTTCACTAAGAAAAGGTTAAGATATTTTATTTTGTATCTGGGAAACCTTTATAAGTATAGGTAGAAAACCCAGAATTTTTTCAAAAAAAAAAATATTGTACAATTTAAAAGTGAAACAAAGAACAAAAGAAAAGAGAACAATTGGTTGTGCACAAAGGACACAAAGAAAGGTCACCTTGGGAAAGTTCCCGAAGAACAAAGAATTTTACGGACGCGGGTCCCGCAATCTCGGGAGACAAAAGAAACGACCGAAAGTCTAACAGGTTAAATTTTGGCTCTTTATAGCCAACCACAAATTACCAGAAATATGAACGCACAAAAACTCACTCGAAAGAACAAAAAGAAATACTTAGCTTTAGTTTGCAAAATAGATCCTGCCTCTTCCTTTTTCCTCTACTCTCAATAACGCCTTCCTCACAACTTTTGTTTGTTTTTTTCCAATTTTAATTTCGTTTTTATCCAACACAAAACTAACACGATTTTTCTTTGTTTTTCTCTTTTTTTTCTCCTCAAAAATCCTTCACCCCTTTACTTTTTTTTTACCTCATTCTTCTAAGCTTCTCCAAAAACTGCCATATTCATGGCGAACTTCCCTCATCCAAGAGGCCACGACAAATATGCCATCCTACTCTGACCTTTTGTTATGATCTGGTTTTCTCTTTCGGCCTAACTGCGACACCCGGCTTTTTCGCTGGGGTGCATGCCAATTTCAAAAACCAGCCAAACCTTTGTGGTCTCTTTCACATTGGTGATTTCAACACCAACTTTGGCTTAATGGACGAGTTCAGTTCTTATCCGTCAAATCCAATTGGTCTAAAAAGTAAACGAAAATTTTTTGAGTGTTCGCGAGTAAAATCCCCAGCCCAAACCGGCCCAGTTTAATAACTTGAGGAAAGCGTTCTTGTAATTAGGAACCTTGGAATTTCTCAACCAAGAATAAGAGGCAGGGTCCGATAGTTTTAAATTTAGACTCTAAACCCTTAGACTTCCGTGCAGACAATTTTAAGGGAAGGGAAACACATCGCAAGGTGACCTTACTTAGTATTCCGACACTTTAGGGTGGGCATTAAGCCATACTAATTTTAGGGTGGTGTGCCAATTAGATAAAGGATGCACACTATCGTTTTCTCCTTGTGTGGACCACCTGTCACACACTCATTAAGCCGTCTTTGTGACTCCTCCGTCACACAATTATGCATTTTGTGACCGCCCGTCACAAATTTCAAAAGTTAATGAAAATGTGGACCTCCTGTCACACAACTCCGCATTACCACTGAAACCTATTTTGTTTGCTTTTCCAAAATACAATAAGAGCAGGGCACTGACTGATGGAAAGCGGGATTCTACTGAACTCTTAAAATATTTTGGAGCCGCAACGAAGAAAGGAAGGTTAAAAAAGGAAAAAGGATATGAGATAGGCTAGTGAAACTTGTTGTGGTAAATTTTACCGCAACAAATCCCACCCTTACCTCCTAGGAAATGTGCTTACAGTTTTGTAACACATTTTCTAAAGGCTGCCAATGTAATGGAAACAATATAAAGGATTTTCCATAAAAAAAAATTCAAATGAAAAATGTTACATAAGAAATAATTCAAAATAACAAAAAAAATAAGCTACTTTACTATCAATCCTCGGATGCATCGGTATACGGTTTCAAATCTTTAACGTGCCATGTTCCGCGTTCTTTACCTTTACTACCTTTTAACACGTGTGTCCAAGGTGACACACGCTTTTTAACTTCAAACGGAACGACAAACTTCGGTGCTAATTTGGCAGCATAATAATTCGCGGCATCCAACAACGAAAAGTTTCTACGCCATACAAGATCGCCGGGGTGATATTGAACATCACGCCGTCGAAGATTGTAGGCCTGAGCAGCCCTCTTGGATGCTACTTCTAGTTTTTTCCCAGTATCTAACCTTAGTTCCTTGAAACGCTCAGCGATCTCACCCAGATCCTGAACATTCCCCGAACCATCTTCGACTAATGGTACTTCTCGACCTGAAGTTACCATATCCCTCCCGATGTTCGCATAATACGGCGAAACTCCCAAGACCTCGTGTTGCGAAGTTCGTATAGCACACGCCACCTTTATCAATTGTGAATCCCACATTCTGTGGTTTTCAGCGACGTAAGCCCTCAACGTCGTCTTAATTATTTGATTTATTCTTTCCGCAGGATTCGCCTGCGGATGATAGTGGGCTGTGAATTTTAATTGTGATCCGTACGCCTGGTAAAGCGTTTCCAGTTCCTTAGATCGGAACTGGGGACCGTTGTCACACACGATCACTTTTGGTACGCCAAATAAGAGGAGCAAACAGAAGTGGAAACTTAGTAAAATAATCTACCACCGTCAGGATATAAATAAAACCCCTACTCGATTTAGGAAGCGGACCTACCAAATCAACACAAATCATTTCCCACGGAGCCTTGATTCCTACCCTCTCAGTCATCAACCCAGCTGGCTTCTCATTCACCGGTTTTACCTGTTGGCAAACTTTACAGTTCCTAACGTACTTGGTTATATCGGCCCTCATCTTTGGCCAGTAAAACTTTGCTCCTATTCTAGAAAAAGTTTTCCTAACTCCCATATGTCCCGCTAGAGGGCCATCATGGTATGCCTGTAAAATCCCTAACCTTTCGTTTTTCCCTAAGACTCTCTTCCATTCCTGATTGTTTTCATGTACTATCACATGATTTGCCTTCACCAGTTTGAACAACTGACCTTGTTTAACTCTCCAGGCCGGATACCTAAGCGGATTAGATTAGACTTGATTGCTAAGATCATTTTTCTCATCCAAGGGTCTACATCCTCGTCTGAGATACCACCCAACTGCGGCACTCCCCGAGAGAGCATATCTGGAACTACATGCTCCTTGCCCTTGCGATGAATGATCTCGAAATCAAATTGTTGGAGCCTAATTGCCCAACGAGCTAACCTACCCTGTGGATCTTTAAGATTGTTTAGCCATACCAATGAATAGTGATCGGTCACAACCGTAAACCGAACACCTTCGATATACGGCCGCAACTTATCAATAGCCCACAATACAGCTAAACATTCTTTCTCCGTCGTAGAGTAATTCTTCTCATTTCTATTTAAAGACCTACTAAGGTAACAGACAACCTTTTCTCCCTCTTCAAAGTTCTGGGAAAGAACTGCACCGATCCCAAAATCTGACGCGTCTGTTTGAACGACAAACGGTCGTTTAAAATCTGGGCAAGTGAGTATAGGTGCTGTCACCAAACACTCTTTTGCCTTCCTAAAGCTATCCTCACATTCTTGAGTCCAAGTGAACTTCCTATTCTTTTTTAATAAATCCGACAACGGCCCAAGCAATTCAGCGAAATTTGGTACAAAACGACGGTACCATGAAACTGTCCCTATAAAACTCCTAACCTCTTTAACATTCCTCGGTGCTGGAATCCTAACCATACTTTCCACTTTCTCTGGATCTACGTGTAAACCATTTCGATCCACTATGTACCCTAAAAATTTAAGTGAAGGCGTGCAAAAATTGCATTTTTCCCTACTAACCTAATGTCTAGCGAGCACAAGAACCTAGCCCCTCGAAGCCTATCTAAAATTGAATTAATGTATGGCAGTGGATAAGCATCCCTATCTGTATTTTTATTCAGCTTCCTATAATCCACACAGAACCTATAGGAGCCGTCTTTCTTTTTAACTAAAAGTATTGGAGATGACCACGCACTTGTCGATCTCTCAATAACTCCTGCTTCTAACATCTCGTTTAATTCCCTATCTATGTGTTCCTGCATTGCCGGAGAAACCGGATAATAATGTTGCTTAATCGGTTCCGCCGACGTCCTAATCTTATGCTCAACCATCGTTGTGCACCCTAAACCTTCAGGCATTTTACTAAAAGATTGAGTTATCAGATCTTCTAGACTCTTAATTTCCCTATCATCTAACTCCGAACGTTCTGTAATAGAACAAATCGAAACCGGCTGTTCCGAAAAATTCCAAACGCGTGATCTCAAATCCGGGACGATACCCGAAAGTGCCCAAAAATCTGCACCAAGAATCACTGTGTGTGGAAGAATTGGTATGACGATACAGTCAACTAAGATTGCCCTATCTTCAACAACTATTGGAAGAGAGACAGTCCCTAACACTCCTACACCTTTTCCATCTACTAAACGAACGCAGTGAACACTGTCTGTTTTCAAAGAAAGACCTAAGTTTTGGAGAATGTTCCAAGCATCCCATGCCCTAACCGCTTCTAAGTTCCTACCTAATGCGACCAAGTCGGACACACAACTTGGTTTAGCCAAACCAAGCTGAGTTTGGTAGAAAGGTGTCAAGTTCCTTTGAATCATTGACAACTTCCTACTTTCCGATATTGGTTCAGTTAACCTACCAAACAGATTTTGCATTGTCGCCACATAGACTCCGATGGATTCATCTTTGCCTTGTGTACGAAGCCTAATCTCATCTAATAACTGATCATCATAGTTCGGTGGCAAGAACTCCAACTTCATCTCTCGAATGAGTTCCGACCACGAACTAACTGATGGTCTAATTGCCCTGAACCAAATTAAAGCTTTCCCTACGAAAAGCTCCACAGCTGCCTTAAACAGTTGGGATTCCGAAACCCTCAGAACGAATCTCTTCAACCCTTTCTAAAATGCGGTCACAGAAGCACCACAGCGCTCCTCAGTGAATTTCACATCCCATTTTGTTATGTTGAAAAACTTATCTGAATTAACCTGATTTTCACTATCCCTAATTCTATCCCTATTCGAATCTGCCACTCCTAAATTCTTCGAGGTACCGGCAGCCGTACTACTCGACATACTTTGCTGAGGTTCAGCTGAACGCTGCTTTTCAACCTCACTAACTCTACCACCCGATTTTCCTTTTTGTTTCCTATCCTTATTTTCTACCTCATCATCGTCTTCATCCTCTTCTTCGTCTTCCTCATCCCCTTCTAACTCAGCCATGGCCATTACCAACTTATTTTTAAGAACCTGTCTTCCCTTCTCCTGATTCTCATTCTCTGGAATGCTCCTATCCATCCTACGTAATCCCCATTCAAGTTTTGTGATGATTTTTAGATACTCCTTTGAAGTTTCCGACTTCGGCGGAGTTTCTAGTAACATCCCTATCTCTATCAATTTTTTCTCCACCGCCATCGAATCCTGTTCATACGTGAACGGATAAGCGGGAGGAATAAAAGAATTCCTACGCTCTAACTTTAAAGCTACCCTAAGCGCTTTGCGCATCTCCTCCACTGTCCTTACAGTTAAACCCCGAAATTCTATCTCATAGGTTATCTCGTCCTGAGATAACCTATTAACCTGACTCACTTCCATTTCAGCTAAAGTACAAAAAAAAACTAATCTATATTAAAATACTAAACGAAAAGAAAAAGAGAAAAAAAAATGAACCAAGAAAACCGAATCTCGTTGCTAGCAAAAGTAAAAAATATTTACCAAAAAAAAAAATTATAACTTAAAACGAAAATTAAATTGATTCCTATTATAATAATATTCAGAATATTCAAAAATATTAATAAAAGTACTATTACGTAAAAGTCATTATGCTGATACGACAGCACTGATTCAATACAACATTGCTAAGAATTAGAATCAATTGCGCTGTAAGAATAATCAATGTGTCTGAGCGAGACAACACTATTATCCTTCGCAATAAATAAAATGGTGGCCAAAATAATTTTCTCACCCAAATAAATTTTAAATTAAGATAAAAGAAATAATAACTTGCAACACGAATAAAAATTAAAATTCTTACTCCGTACTCTCCTTTAAAACAAAACCCCTTTGTCAAAATTCCGAACCAACGAACACTTGATGTTGATGATACCGCAGGTATTTCTGTAGTATGTATGTATGATTGTAGTTGTTGTGATTTCAGCTGGATACGATTGAATTTTTACCTAGGAAAAGAAAATAAAACAAAGTAAATTTCTATTCACCAAGAACAAGGGAACGACACTTTCCTAAATACAACACAATATAAATCACTATAATTCACTAGGTATAGTGCACTTCAAGCACTCTTTTTTTTGTTGGCAACAGGCAAAGCGAGAGCCCCACGTTGGGCGCCAATTGTTGTAAAATTAACAAACCCGCAATCGAAATTTATTATTATTATACTTTATGATGATATATTATGATTTAGGTTGGCGGAACAACAATCCGCAAAATAAACAAAACAAAATATGAAAACTAAAACGATTTAAATAATTTGCAATAGGTAGCCGGCGCGCACGAGCGGATACCTACTTCTTATTGTAAACAATGGTAAATGTCAAATTCCAAAAAGGTTGGTTTGTTAATTTTACACCGACAGCAAAAACAGTGCTGTCACCCAGTAGCTCAGTTTGGGGGTGGGTTTGGTAAAATGTAGATTTTATTAATCGAACTCGATTAATAAAATCGAAATTAATTATAAACCTAATAAAAGATACTACACAGGGGCGTAGCAAAAATAATGTAAATGGGCGCCAGGTACTATGGTATGGTAAGTACCAATCAAGAAAAAAAAATAAAGAAAGCGGAAACTTACTTCCCAATTAAAATAAAATTCAAAAGTAATTTTTCACTAAGAAAAGGTTAAGATATTTTATTTTGTATCTGGGAAACCTTTATAAGTATAGGTAGAAAACCCAGAATTTTTTCAAAAAAAAAAAAATATTGTACAATTTGTGCAATTGTGCACAAAGGACACAAAGAAAGGTCACCTTGGGAAAGTTCCCGAAGAACAAAGAATTTTACGAACGCGGGTCCCGCAATCTCGGGAGACAAAAGAAACGACCGGAAGTCTAACAGGTTAAATTTTGGCTCTTTATAGCCAACCACAAATTACCAGAAATATGAACGCACAAAAACTCACTCGAAAGAACAAAAAGAAATACTTAGCTTTAGTTTGCAAAATAGATCCTGCCTCTTCCTTTTTCCTCTACTCTCAATAACGCCTTCCTCACAACTTTTGTTTGGTTTTTTTCCAATTTTAATTTAGTTTTTATCCAACACAAAACTAACACGATTTTTCTTCGTTTTTCTCTTTTTTTTCTCCTCAAAAATCCTTCACCACTTTTACTTTTTTTTTACCTCACTCTTCTAAGCTTCTCCAAAAAGTGCCATATTCATGGCGAACTTCCCTCATCCAAGAGGCCACGACAAATATGCCATCCTAATCTGACCTTTTGTTATGATCTGGTTTTCTCTTTCGGTCTAACTGCGACACCCGGCTTTTTCGCTGGGGTGCATGCCAATTTCAAAAACCAGCCAAACCTTTGTGGTCTCTTTCACATTGGTGATTTCAACACCAACTTTGGCTTAATGGACGAGTTCAGTTCTTATCCGTCAAATCCAATTGGTCTAAAAAGTAAACGAAAATTTTTTGAGTGTTCGCGAGTAAAATCCCCAGCCCAAACCGGCCCAGTTTAATAACTTGAGGAAAGCGTTCTTGTAATTAGGAACCTTGGAATTTCTCAACCAAGAATAAGAGGCAGGGTCCGATAGTTTTAAATTTAGACTCTAAACCCTTAGACTTCCGTGCAGACAATTTTAAGGGAAGGGAAACACATCGCAAGGTGACCTTACTTAGTATTCCGACACTTTAGGGTGGGCATTAAGCCATACTAATTTTAGGGTGGTGTGCCAATTAGATAAAGGATGCACACTATCGTTTTCTCCTTGTGTGGACCACCTGTCACACACTCATTAAGCCGTCTTTGTGACTCCTCCGTCACACAATTTTGCATTTTGTGACCGCCCGTCACAAATTTCAAAAGTTAATGAAAATGTGGACCTCCTGTCACACAACTCCGCATTACCACTGAAACCTATTTTGTTTGCTTTTCCAAAATACAATAAGAGCAGGGCACTGACTGATGGAAAGTGGGATTCTATTGAACTCTTAAAATATTTTGGAGCCGCAACGAAGAAAGGAAGGTTAAAAAAGGAAAAAGGATATGAGATAGGCTAGTGAAACTTTTTGTGGTAAATTTTACCGCAACAAAGTATTTAAAAAAAAATTCAACTTTAAATCTTTGTTTCAGGTCTAATATAGTTTCAGGATATTCATCAGCATAAAGTATTTTTCTCCGTTGAGATCGTAATGATGAAGCTACAGGAAACATATTTAGTATTTCTAGGGAACTAGCAATACGCTCGGTTAATTGAACATACCTACTCATTAAATTTTTCATCGGAACGCATTAAAATCAAACTGTTTTTTGTATTTTCTAAAACTGTTATGCCAGTTGACAGATTAACGGGCGGACTTTGCAAATATTTACTAGTTTAAGTTATATTTTTTAAAATATCAAACCAAATTAGCAGGCAGCAAATAAATGTAAAATCAAAAATTTTATTTCCTAACTATTCTGCAATGTTTTTTGCCTCTAGATTTCTTAATTCTAAAAGGGCTTCATATATTTCTTCTTAATTTGTTTTTAAAGGCCTCAATGCATCTAACCTGCTCTCTCATCTAGTCTCAGAAGGAGGTTTCAAAGTATGACTTTGAATTTTTTTCTTATAAATATCCCACCTCGTTGTTAACTTGAAAAAAAGTTATACAAACATTGAATTGTATCGAAAAATTTAACTGCATAAAATGAGCACCGAGCAGCATCATTAACCACTAAATTTAAAATGCGGGCAACATGGAACGAAAAATGCTCTTGGTTGCAGGGTTCGAATTCGATTCTGAACACCTGCTTCTTCTCCTTTTATATTCGAACCATTATCATAACTTTGGCTTTGACAGTTACTTATTAAAATTTCATGTAATTCAAGCTTGTCTAAAATCAACTGAGTCAGTCACATTACGGTCTTGTCATAAACTACGTCACTTCTATTAAAAACTGATAGCTATTTATTTAATATTAATTAATCACCAAAGCGAAAAAAACAATTGAAACAATTTGCATTCTGCACCAGACTAGATATACATTAAAAGTAGCCGTTACAACAGTCATTAACTTTCAAAAAAAAAAAACAAACTGCCTGCGCAAGAACAATTCGACTTCACATAGAATCATCCCTCTTTAATTTTTAAGCTCTATGCTCCTTTACCATTCTATTAAAAATTTCATCTCCTGTAATCAGGCACTTAACTCTTACACTGTGTGCAATAAGAAAACCTGCACGCTCTGACCCATATGATTCCTCACTCAGTGAAGAGATGATGACCATCATAAAGGCTACGAAGAGAACCACCAAATTTGGAGAAAAGGTTATGGTGAAATTGGAAAACTTTAAATGTTTTCTACCGAATAAATTCTCCGATTTGACAGAGGAAGATATGGCCCAACTAAAAGGTTGCAGGATGAAGGTCATACAACCACCACCTGTGCTATATGGGGCATATACTATAACGTTTTCTGAGCCATCCAAGCGGGGAAGGAATGAGGATGAAGACGACGAAGAAGTAGCCGAACAGCATCCATACGGCAAAAAACGGATGAGGATTGAAAATTAAAAAAAAAAATGTTAAATTTGAAAAAATAAAATAAAATATAAATATAATTTAAAAAAAATTGTTTTCTAATTTCACTTATATAATTTTCTCAAATCTCCGTTGGTGCTTTTCTTTTCTTTTGCTTAGAAGGAGAAATCTTGATGAGGTTTGGGTTTTTTTTTATGAATGATTAAAACACTGCAGTATTTTACTTTTTAATATAGTTTATTCATTTTAAAATTGTTCTAGCACGGTTAGACTTCTTCTTTGTTGATTTGAAAACCATAAACAGTTAGTAAAAAAAAAAAAATCGTTTAAATAACAGACTCCCATAGAAATTAAACTAATTTTGTAAGACTATGACTTTTAGGTCAGTTTCACACATTCGGTTCATTTTCGGATCGATCCTGATAAGTGTGAATCGATGAAAACGGCAAGAAAAAAAAGAACCGAATACTGACCGAACCAAATGAAACCTCATATGTGTGAAACTAGCCTTCGAAATTTTTAAAAGATATTGTCTTGTTTATTAGTATTATTTTTGATTAAAAGGTATCCAAGAGTTGTGATCGGATGAAAACCGAGCCATTTTACAAATATTTTATTCTTTTTCGTCTGAAGCACTTTTTCAATCAGATATGTATCGGGGAAACTTTGTTTTTTGTAACTCTAGTTCATAGAATTGGCCCTTTATTGGATGCCCTTGATAGTCTTCTAACAGATATGTAAGAGGATTTGTGCGCTGTACTTTGATTATCTTAAAGATTTCAGTAGTCCAATTTGGAGTGTAGCCTTTATCAAAAACATGTTTGTATTTACTAATTCTTACAAAGTCTCCTACCTTGAATTTAGGAGTAATATGAATTTTGATGTAATTATATATTTTGGAGAGTAATTGTTTTTCGTTTGAGGCATTTACTTGAGATGGTTTCATTTTTATTGTACGATGTTTTAAATTATTATAAGTTTTAGTCAGCAACCCTATCATATCAATCCATTTATAGGTATGTTCCTTTAAAACTGAATTCTTTCCACATAAGAGTTTTCAATGTGCGATTAAATCGTTCGACAATCGATGCTTTCAGTGGAGTAAATGTTGAAAAATGGTTGATTTGATATTTTTGCATTAGAGTTTGAAATTTCTTATTGAAAAATTCTTTTCCATCATCTGTTTGTAAATTCTTAGGCCATCGACCTTTGTTGAATATATCTTGCATGGCAACAGTGACCATTGCCCCAGTTTTATGTTTAATGGGAGTCGTCCAAGCAAATTTAGAAAATGTATCAATAACTGTGAGAAGATATCGGTAGTTTTCATTTTCTGACGAATACGGTCCCATTTCGACTAGATCAGCTTGCCACAAATCATCAAGCCCCTTGATAACGACTCTCCTTTTTTTAAAATTTCTTCTTGCTGGCTTATGTAGTTCTTCGACAATGTCTCTTTTACTCATCTTTTCACTGAATGATTAAAACAACAAAACATTTTACGTTTTTATTAGTTTATTTATTCAAATTCTTTCATTTGATATAGTAACAAAATTTACCTATATGTATACATAGATACTATTTTAGTCTTTTATACAGAGATATCAATTTTTTTATTCTTAACATTCTATTTTCAAGCATGTGGCATGCGCATGTATCTGGTCCAGCTTTACAAAGATTTGAAGACCATGGACAGTTAGTAAAATGACACCCGTGTTTTGAAGTTGTACTCGATATATTCATAAATCTTTTCAAGAAGATAACATTGTTTAAAAGCTCCTCATGATGTTCTTCCAATATATTATTATGATTTATTTTCAAAAACTCCAAAATTTCATCAAAAATGAATCGAGTATCTATGTTAGACATGATAATTGAGTTGACACAATGAGGCATTAAGTTAAAGACTGAAGTGAAGTTATGATTGACTTTAAGTTAAATAGTAGTTTTCCCTTGAATTATAATTTTTTCTTTTTTTTTAATTAATTGTGTCAAACAAGAGTTTCTCAAATTTTTCAACAACTTCATATTTAATGTATTCTCTAAGTTGCTCGTTTGCGTTATCAACATATTTTTTGTTAGCAGCGTCTTCCTGTTCTTGTGGATCTTCAATATTTTTTAGTCGTTTAAACGTTAGATTGTAATCACCGCTTTCTGTTTTTAAAAAACCCTCACCAGCTGGTCCAGGCAAACCTCGCTCTCCCTGTAAACCTGGTGGCCCCGGCTCTCCTTGTTTCCCTCTTGGGCCTCTCGGTGGGGTCCTATATGAATAACGACCAAATTTATCAACACTCATTATTTTTTTATTCGATAATATCGGCTTCTTTAAGTTCTTCAATAATTGAAACAATTTCGTTAGAATGATTGTTATGTCCAGCTTGATGTGAAGCAATAAGAAGTCTCAATCGATCTACAAGCTCATTGGGATTATCCCAAAATATGTATATAGTCTTTTTTCATTTTTGATAATTGCATTAATCCATTTCCTGAAGTTGTTTGTGGTGTTAATGGTGAAGGTAATGGCTTAATAGAAGTGTTTGTGTTGAATCCTAATAATTTTATTATTATATTTTTATACTTATAACCACGATTACCAAGTATTTGTCGCTGTGAATCATGATCTTTTCTATATGCATTAGTGTCATGTAAAATGGTCTTGTAGTTTTTTAAATCTTTATCAGTGTAAATTGTCTTATCGGGATTTTTCTTAAATATAAGCTCATATAACCCTTTTGTTCCTTCAAAGGTTTTATTTTTAATTTCTATATCCCTTGTTGTGACCCGCGAGCCACAACTATTCTCAAACCCCAAATAAATCATTCAACACCATTCATTGGAAACCAATTCCCATCGAAAGGGCACCCAACCAATGAACCATGAAATAAAACACCGACCAAGCATAATTTCCATTTCATTCTTATTATGGAACAATACTTTGCAATACTTACATAATGACGCCATACGCGCGCCTCTATTGTAGCGAATGCAGAAATGTAAACAAACAACTGCAATGCAATAGAGTATGTCAAGTGCAATGTGCAATATGAAACCTACCAGCTGCGATCGATGATGACACACCCAGAAGTACTTGAGTGGGTCACCATACGATCGGCATAGAGGTCTAGGTATGTTCTACGTAACGATGAGTGAAGAATTGTGACCACGGTGTGTGGCCTGGTTGTGGTAAACTCGATGGAAGTGACCTGGTTTTGGTGATGGCAAGTAGTGTAAGTAGTGAATATGGTACGAAAACTGATAAATAGAGAACCAAATGGGAAGAAGGGCAGAGTTGAGAGTAGAATACTGAACAGCTAAGGTCGCAGCCACGCATAGAGACAGCGGGCCTTTACTGAAAATCAAATAAATAAAATTAAAATTAAATCTAAAGTCTTTTATTTTCAACTCTCCGTCATCTGCTCTTCCCTTACTACAAGGAAGCACGGCAGAAACGCAACATTGGTGGCAGGCGGTGGGATACCTACCAAAACAAGACATACTGACTCTTGATGCGTTCTGGGGCTATACACCAGAAAAGGTTAAAAGTTTAAAAGTGAAAAGATTAAAAGTAGAAAAAAAAAAAATTTAAAAGTTAAAGTACAAAAAAAAAAAAAGAAAAAGGAGACAATAAGCGAAAAAAAAAGGTGAAGAAAATAGTGAACCAGTGAAAAAAAAGTGTTAGAAGCCCTACAATTGTAAGTCCTTGCTAGCTATAGAGCGCAAGCATTTGGCAGACAGTAGGCAGTGAAAAAGACCAGGTTGTAATTATATCAACTGTAGGGCGTGAAGCTTGCCTGGCACGACACATCAACAACATCTGAAGACATCATCATCACCATCATCATCAACATCAACAAAATCAACATCAACAAATAGAAATCACACTAGTAAGACAAAAAAAAAATCACTATTATTAATTTATTCAAAACCAAATTTTCATAAATACAAATAAATACAAATAGAAATCACACTAGTTAGACAAAAAAAAATCACTATTATTAATTTATTCAAAACATATTTTCATAAATACAAATAAATACAAATAGGAATTTTTTTTTCGTGCATCAAAATTTCCTTTATTATTATTTTTCAATTTATATAAATACATTATATCTACAAATTATTTCTTTTTGCTTGGATTTTTTTTACCATTCTTTATACCTTGTTTTCGAGTGCGTTTAAACTCGGTCAGTTTTCTTATAAGTGTCATTATCGTTACTTTCCAAAATTACTACCCGTAATCAATTTCTAAAAGCTTCATTTTTCGAGGAGTTGCCTTTCCATTTTTTCAATAAAATGACTAACTCAGAGTATAAGATCAGTCTAAACGACATACTCACAATAGTACCGGTATTTAACGGGAAACCGGGAGACCTAGCAAAATTTTTGGCCTGCGGGGACATATTGTTTAAGTCTGTTAAAACAGACACTGAACAAAAAATGTTCCTAAGCCTAGTGAAAACTAGACTCGAAGGTCCAGCTTTTGAATTTATTCAGTTCAAAACAGTGAACAAATGGGAGGATTTACATTCTCTCCTAAAAAAGGAATATACGGTGGTGAAATCAAGATCCTCCGCTCAGAATGAACTACTGGCTGCTCGTCAGAGAACGAGAGAGTCGGTTAAGGAGTTTGGCGATCGCATAAGCCAGCTTCTTAACTCTTTGAACTCTGCTACGTATGCTAGTTCCACAAAAGAGGCAGTTGTTACTTTCTTATTTAAAGAGAATGACAAACTAGCAATCCAAACCTTTGAGGATGGTCTGAAGAATCAAAACCTCAGATTTATGGTTCAAGCACATGGGGAGTCGGATTTAAAAAGATCCATCGCATATGCTGAGGAACATTCTAATAGGTTGGAACGAGTTGCCCCTTCCACATCGATCAACCAGGGCCGCTCATATTCAAATTTCTCCCAAACGTCTAGTCCAACATGTCAGATCTGCAACAGAGTAGGCCATTCTAGGGAAGCCTGTTACAGTAACCCAAATAGAAATTCCAACACCAACTCCTCAAATCAAAAAAAGCGAGAATCGATCGTGTGCAATTATTGCAAAAAGAACAATCACCGTGAATCGGAATGTAGACTTAAACGGTCGCAGACAGGTCAGGGAACCTCGAACACATCTAACCCGTTTAAGGATAATCCGAATAACAATAACAAAACCCATTCTACTAGCAATGTACGACAGTACAACGTCCGACCAAGATACAGAAACTGGCAATCGGGCGAAGATTTTTATCCCTACCAACATGACTCGGGAAACGAATGTGTTCGGGAGGAAGACATCGGCCATCCCTCCCGAATGGATGCGAAGGTCGACTGTCCAAATTAGATACTAAAAGCATTACAGTTTCGCTTTGCCCAGAATTCGACGAACCAGTTGTGCGAATTCAATTCCGGCCCTCTGACAGGAAATACTCCACGTTCCTAGTCGACACTGGGGCGGAAATTAGCCTGTTTAAATACAGACCAGGGGCAGATGCGAATCTAAATAAAACCTGCTCTTTATCTCTATCCACGATTTCGGGTAGCACGACTTTCACCCTAGGAGAGATAACAGGTTCTTTTGTAGTAAACGAAAAGGAGAATCTTTCTTTAAAACACCCTTTCCAAGTTTTAACGGAAAGAATTAATCTAACCTACGATGGCATACTGGGAAACGACTTCCTCAGCAAGCACAGATGTAAGGTAAATTACAAAAAAAGGGTATTAGAAATTAACGAGATGAGTTTAAGTGATGACTCTGTAGCTGAGAAAGGTACCAACAAAGCTACCCCTCACGAGGCGGTGCCTACGGGCTATGACTTGGAAACAAAAGGTGATGAAAAGGCGGAGGAGAACAATTCTGTTCTAAAATCCAATGAAGCCACCATCAACCAAAAATCCAATAAGCAAAAAATGGATACTGATTCCAGCGGCAGAGAATCATCACCTTCTCCGTTAAAAGTAGAAGAAAAAACTACCCATAAGACTACACCGACAGAGGATGTAGCAGGTAGAGTAAACAACAAGACTTCAGAAAACAAAAGCAAAAAAAAACGAGGAAACTGAAGCAGACATTAAAAATAAAAAACCTTCAGAAAACAAAAGCCAAAAGAGCAAGGAAACTGAAGCAATAATTGAAACAAATTTAAAGGAGGATACATCCAAAAGTATCAATACTAAAAGTTCTATTAATTCAATAATAACCCTTCCCCCCCGTAGTCAACAAATGATTGAGATCCCATTTACTGAACATGGTAATAGTCTCAAGGACATTGTTGTTAGGAAACAACAAATTTCCCCAGTCGTTTATCTAGGTGAAACCATTGCTAGACCAGAAAACAATAAGATAAAAGTACTAGCAATGAACACCCTAGAAACGGAAAAACCCATAGAGATATATAATAAACATTTGAATTGGGATAACTTAGATCAGTACGACCAAGCTGATACAAGTAATTTCCACTGCAAAATTGAAAAACGTATGGAAAAATTAGAATCCATGTTAGTATTAGACCATTGTAACATCGAAGAGAAGGAATCGATCCTCAAGATTTGTAGGGAGTACAACGATCTGTTTTATTTGGAGGGAGATCACCTCACCAATACCGACTCCATCACACATAAAGTCAGTACTGACGAAAGTAAAGCCCCCCTCTACATAAAACCCTACCGACTCCCAGAAAGTCAAAAGGAAGAAATCCATAAACAGGTGCAAGAGATGTTAGACGATGACATCGTACGACCAAGCTCGAGTCCCTGGAACTCACCCTTGCTCCTCGTTCCGAAGAAACCCGGAAGTGATGGAAGCAAACGTTGGAGGGTGGTTGTAGATTTCAGGAAACTGAATGACTTAACCGTCGGCGATGCTTACCCATTACCAAATATTAGCGATATATTTGATCAATTGGGTAGAGCTAAATATTTCAGCACTTTGGATTTGGCTAAAGGGTTTCACCAAATCTTGATGGACGAGAAAGATCGATGCAAGACTGCATTTAGCACTCCTTTTGGACACTATGAATATAATCGGATGCCATTTGGTTTAAAAAATGCTCCTGCAACCTTCCCACGCCTGATGAACACAGTCCTCACTGGTTTACAAGGATTCGATTGCTTTGTATATATGGACGATATAGTTCTTTACGGATACGACCTTAAGGATCATAACTCCAAGCTTAGGAAAGTCCTCAATCAATTAAGTACACATAATCTGAAACTGCAACCAGAGAAGTGCAATTTTCTTAAGCACGAACTCATGTACCTGGGACATCTTATTTCTGAAGATGGACTAAAACCAGATCCAGGAAAAATTAAAGCCGTCAGAACATATCCTACACCTAAAAATGCTAAGGGTATAAAATCTTTTCTCGGTTTCGTTGGCTATTACAGGAAGTTTATAGAAAACTTTTCTACTATAGCAAAACCTCTTACCCAGCTGCTAAAGAAAAATTGCGTTTTTAAATGGGATGCCTTCTGTGATGAAGCTTTCAGGGATCTGAAAAACAAACTAATAAACCCCCCAGTTTTAGCTTACCCCAATTTCAAAGAAGAGTTTATTGTCACCACAGATGCTAGCGATGTCGGAATAGGAGCTATTCTGTCACAGGGTCCCATCGGACAAGATAAGCCGATATCTTTTGCAAGTAGAACACTGAATGATACCGAATTCAAATACAATACAACAGAAAAGGAACTACTAGCAATCGTTTATGGTATACAACAATTTCGTCCCTACCTTTACGGTAAACCCTTCACTATTTGCACTGATCACAAACCTCTGCAATGGTTGTTTTCTCGCACAGATCCTATGTCCAGACCAGCAAGATGGAAAATTTTATTATCTGAATATGAATATACAATTAAACATAAACCGGGGAAAATCAATCTAAACGCAGATGCTTTAAGCCGAAACATAGGTGAATCGGAAGAAAATAAAGAAAATAAAATAATGGTTGTAACTCGAGGTCAAAAACAAAGATTAAATGAAAATAACATTCAAGGCAAGGTAAATACAGCACCTATTGATGACTCAAGACCAAAATACAATGTAATTGAAAAATTCGAGTCCATATACATAAATAAAAATTCAAACCGCAAAATTATAATTCTTCCATTAATAGACTCAACAGATGAGCAATCCCTAGCAAAAAGAATACAAAATTTTACAAAACCCCCTATAGGAAAAATAAAAGTGTATGATTCTCTAATTGTAGTTACTTTACCTTTACCGTTCAGAGAAACGAAGGACGAGGAAATAACTAAAAAAATTCTCCAAACAATTAAAGAACAAATTAAAGACGAAAAAACTATTTCCTTTTCATTACCTATCCCAGATAACCAAGTTAGGCATACCTTCAAAAGTATACTGAATAAAGTTTTCGGGGATATGACATTAGACATATATTTACATATCGATGAAAGGATTTCCTTGAATGACTCAGAGACAATTGCGAAAATTTTATCTGAATACCATGATTCCCCTTTCGGAGGACACCAAGGTGTTTCACGAATGTACAACCGTCTGAAGGCGAAGTATACCTGGCCAAACATGAAAACAGATGTACAAAATCATGTAAGTAAATGTACATCATGTCAACGGAATAAGAGTAGGAAAAATCCACCCGTCCCAATGAAAATAACAACTACTAGTGTTAGGCCATTTGAAAGAGTCGCCCTAGACATAGTTGGACCACTTCCCGTTAGCTACGGTGGACACAAATACTTACTCACATTCCAGGATGATTTGACAAAATTTTCAGAAGCTATGCCAATACAAAATGCTGAAGCTTCAACTGTAGCTAGAACATTCGTGGAAATTATAATTTGTCGCCACGGAATACCTCTCTCTCTTTTGACAGATCAAGGAACAAATTTCCTAAGCGACCTTTTCAAAGAAATGTGTAGTCTAATGAAAATCAAAAAATTGAATACAACGCCTTACCATCCTCAAACAAATGGAGCATTGGAGCGAAGTCATAGGACATTAGCCGAGTACTTAAGACACTATGTGAACCAAGACCCTCTATCATGGGATACATGGATTCCTTATTCAATGTTTGTCTATAATACAACACCACATAGTAGTACTGGATTCTCACCCTATGAACTCCTATACGGATTTACCGCTAACATACCAAGTGTTCTGTCACAAAAACCAAAAATATCTTACAACTATGACAACTACGTCAACGAACTTAAGGCTAGACTACAATACGGATATGAGACAGCAAACTCTATCCTAATAAAGAAAAAAGAGAAATCAAAAACTCTTTACGATAAAAATGCTAGACCTAAAATATTCAACGTAGGCGACAAAGTTCTGGTAAAGAATCAAACTAGACAGAACAAGCTTTCGACCCTGTGGGATGGACCATATGAGGTTATAAGAATCCATTCGGATGAAAACACAGTAGTCAGGATGGGTAAGAAATCCAAACTTATACACAACAACAATTTACAACTTTTTAAGGAATAACTGCATCCACCTTTTACTTCAGATAATGGTGTATGAAATTAAATTCTTTTTACACACCACATTCACACAAAGAAAACACAAATCAAAAACATCAGCATTATATAGCATTAGACAGTATATAAATATAGGAAACCAACCGTTTTCTTTGGCATTGTAGATCATGGGTCCACTAAGTTACTTCATTCTATTACCGTTGTTGACCAGCGCAACTCTTAAAATAAGCCAAATTGATCAGAATCCTGGAATCTACTTCGAGGAGATGGGCAAGGTTGATCTCTATGCAACACAATGGAAGCTTATTGCATATTATGACCTAACATTATTCAATGGAGCACTAGTACACGCAGAATTTTATGTTAACGAGATAAACAGTCTGTGTAAACAATTAGAGGGTAAACCAAATTTTGACCTTCTTTGTAGTAGCGCAGTAGCGGAAGTATCGCACCTAATGGACGATATAAGGTTAAAATTTAGCTTAATACAATCCAAGCCTAAATCTAGAAACAAAAGGGCGTTGGTGAACGTTATAGGAACGATTAGTAAATCTTTGTTTGGAACACTGGATGAAGATGACGCTAAGTTTTACGACAAGCAAATAGAAAAACTTAGATATAATGAGAACTACCTCTTAGAACTCGTGAAAAACCAAACACTTATAATAGAAACAACAACCAATATGTTTAACAAATCAGAAATGACCATAGAATCTCAATTTAAAGCTATAAATTCAAAAATCGGGGACGTGAAAGACGCAGTTGACGGGCTCATTAATCAAACCTCAGATCAATCTACGATATTAAAAATAGAATCTCTCACTTCACTTTTAACACTCCTCATCATTAGGTACCAAAATACTATTTCTGACATTCTCGATATCCTAGTAAATGCGAAAAACGGTACACCGCATCCGACCATCATTACACCGGATCAGTTAAGAAATGTTTTGCTTAAAATAAGACAGGAACTCCCAAATGATCTGCAGTTACCATACTTGGGAAACGAGAATGACATTCTGCCGCTCTACGAAATAAGCAGTATGAGTGCAACAATTAGAAAAGAAAAAGTAATTTATGAATTTAAAATTCCACTTCCCTTTAGAGAAAATTTCCAACTATATAAAGTTATCCCTCTACCTACCCGTTTTAATAACAAACTTGTATTTGTACAACCAACTTCAAAATATCTCATCATTGATTACAAAAAAGAACACTACTATAACATAGAAAGTGAAGAATTGAGTCATTGTAAAAACTTGAATAACAATTTTTTGTGCGAAATGACACATCCATTATTTAACACAAACACCAATAACCCTCAATGTGAAATTCAACTTTTGCAAAGAACCCAATCTTTCCCGACTTCTTGTGAAATAAAAGAATCAAACATTTCAACTGTTTGGATACAAGTATCCCAACCCAATACTTGGCTATTTTCTACTTTAGGAAAATATATAGTAGACGAAATATGCCAAGATACCGTCGTAACACATACTCTAGAAGGAACAGCTATCTTAATACTTACCGGAAACTGTTTCCTAAAATCAAAAGATCTCACTATACGGTCCAAAAATGAAAAATCCACTTTCGTGTATAACTCCTTCATTCCTGCCTTTAATATTTCAGAAATTAGAGACAATTACCCGAAAAATGAAGCAAAACTCGAAGTTACATTTGTTAAATATTCTAGTCGCGATGAACTAAAACTTCTCTCCAAAAATATACAATTTCAAAAAACTAAAGAACTAACACCATTCTTAACAATAGACAAGCATGACTTACATCACTATACAGTTATATATTTTTAATCTTCACCATTCTTTTAATATCACTTTGCTACAGACGATACAAAACGTACAGATTAAAACATGAGAAAACAACAAATTTAGAAAAGGGTAAAATTGTCCAAGTAAACAATAAAGAAAACGATATACCAATTTTCGTGTTAAGCAATTGAAAAAAAAAATTATATTATCATCATATATTATATCATTAAAATTATATAAAAAAGAAAAAAAAAACATTATACACGTATAAAAACAAATAATAAATATTATTTAATGGATACATTAACATATAAATAGAAAAAATATAGGTATAAAAAAAAAAAAAAAAAAAATAAATAAATTTAAAATATAAATAAAATATGTGCATTTGATACTTATAGGTAATCATAGAACAGAAAAAGAAAAAAAAAAAAAACAAAAATTGCTGATAGCAATACAAAAAGATTTATACCTACATCTACTAAATTGAAAATGTACTTATAAAAAAAAAAATATATATAGATTAGCAATCATAAGAAATATAAACGAATCATTGTCAATTATAAACATAACAAAAAAAAATATACTTACATAAATTGTCTATAAAACAAAAAAAAAGAGAATTGTAAAACTGTTACTTCTTCGCACTTGGTTCAACTCTACGCGTTTCTGCGAAAATTCCTAACCTTTTTTTTTAGGCTACGAATTTTCTTTTTTCAAGAGGGGGAGGATGTTGTGACCCGCGAGCCACAACTATTCTCAAACCCCAAATAAATCATTCAACACCATTCATTGGAAACCAATTCCCATCGAAAGGGCACCCAACCAATGAACCATGAAATAAAACACCGACCAAGCATAATTTCCATTTCATTCTTATTATGGAACAATACTTTGCAATACTTACATAATGACGCCATACGCGCGCCTCTATTGTAGCGAATGCAGAAATGTAAACAAACAACTGCAATGCAATAGAGTATGTCAAGTGCAATGTGCAATATGAAACCTACCAGCTGCGATCGATGATGACACACCCAGAAGTACTTGAGTGGGTCACCATACGATCGGCATAGAGGTCTAGGTATGTTCTACGTAACGATGAGTGAAGAATTGTGACCACGGTGTGTGGCCTGGTTGTGGTAAACTCGATGGAAGTGACCTGGTTTTGGTGATGGCAAGTAGTGTAAGTAGTGAATATGGTACGAAAACTGATAAATAGAGAACCAAATGGGAAGAAGGGCAGAGTTGAGAGTAGAATACTGAACAGCTAAGGTCGCAGCCACGCATAGAGATAGCGGGCCTTTACTGAAAATCAAATAAATAAAATTAAAATTAAATCTAAAGTCTTTTATTTTCAACTCTCCGTCATCTGCTCTTCCCTTACTACAAGGAAGCACGGCAGAAACGCAACACCCTGCCGAGAATATTGAACTCAGCATTACCGATGTACCACTTTCCATTTTTTAAACGAATACCATACGTTTTATCAAGAGTGTTGGAATTATTAATAAATAAATCTATATATTTTTTAGGCGTGTCGTGAAATTCTTCTTGTGACAATCGTTCCATAAAGTTGCGATGACTTGCGTAATAGTTTGAGGTTTTCTTTGTTCTTTTTGGAGTATCATTGTCATCGACCAAAATAGGTGAATCGTCAATAAAAGACTTTGGCGTAATGAATTCATCATGTGGTTGATGTTGTTCCAGATTGAGTTTTATTTTCTTTAAAGGGCTCTCGATAAGACTGTTTTGAAACTGCTCGGAATTTGATTTTTTTTTACATCTATGTTCATCATATTGTAAAGTTAATTTCTTCTTACAAATGCAGTTGAAAAAATAAATCTCAAAGTTGATGAAAAAATCTTTCGATAGTTCTTGAACCAAATTTTTATTGCGCTTACTGGTCTTAACCGTATAGAATACTGGGTCTTAAACTGGATTGAACCGCTTTTAACTGCTATAATCTGTCGCTGAACTGTTCTGTACTGCTCTCAGGGAACATTACTGTACATATGATGCAAAAATCAAAAATTGTATCTATTTTATAGCTTAAGGAAGCAGTCAAAACCCTTTCTATATCGACCTTCATTCAAGGGGCTGTCCTTATCAATGACCACAAAACCGTAATTTGTGTTCCAACATTCTGCACATACCTTTTGAAACATTTTAAATGTCATATCCGAATTGACATGATCATTATAAATATGTTTTAAATTCATATCATCCTGTTTGAAGACGATGAGAAAATTCGCATTGTCTCGAATTAAGTGTTTCGGTATTCTTGTATATGTTTGGCACAAATAAAGACTATCGATGTGATGATGTCGTCCCATACTAAAATACACTCGAATCGTATCTTGTTTTTCACAGGCAATATCGTCAAAGATGAATATAGAATTTGGTTTAGCCTCTTCGACTCGAATTACATCACAATTATTGGAAAATGTAAAAAACCCCATGTTTTTTATTGGTTTTATGGCTTTTCGTAAAAATTCATACTTCGGTTGATGTAGAGATTTAGAATAAACATAGATATTTTCAAATTTCAAGCCATTTGGATGTAGTAGTAAACTCATCATGACATTTGTTTTTCCACAGTTTGAGGGACCAGTAATTAACCCCCTTATACTATGAGGGAATAATTTACCATGCTTTTTTCTCTCAATCTTGTTATCCAGTTCCATATTTTGTACCGGTAACTGGTATTGTTGCTTAACAAATCGCATAGTGATGAAAACTAAATAAATTCCTATAAATGTCAAATTTATATATAAAAAACCCTCATATCGCATCTAACCATTCTAGCGCAAAGATATTAATATAAAATGTTTGATTATTCCAAAAATTCTATCAGCCAAAGAAATATTGTAGAAGGAAAAGGTTTATTAAATACCTTAATAAACAAACTACCTCTTGAACTACATCTACCTGGTTATCAATACTGTGGTCCTGGAACAAAACTTCAAAAACGCTTAGCTCGAGGCGATCCGGGAATTAATTTGCTTGATCAAGCGTGCAAAGAACACGATATATCGTATTTCAAATTTAAAAATACATCTGATCGACACATTGCCGATAGGATTTTAACTGAAAAGGCCTGGCAGCGATTTAAATCTAAGAACGCTAGTATAGCTGAACGGTCAAACGCACTATTGGTTACCAACCTCTTAAAAGCAAAAACAAAATTCGGTATGGGTTGTTCTCAGAGTAAAGATAAGGAGCCTAAAAAAACAGCGAAAAATTAAAACGAAGAAAAGAAGTTCAAGATAGATAATAAAGCTAAACAACCCTCCTTTAGAAAAGTGATTCACACAATTGGGAATAATATCAAACGTTCCTTTCCTTATTCCTCTGTTTGCTGGACTTTCAGCACTTGGAGCTTTAACGGGTGGAGCTGCAGGAGTAGCCAAAGCTGTCAGCGATATCAGCATTGCTAAAAAAGATCTAGAGGAGAAAAAACGTCATAACGAGAAAATGGAATCAATTGCAGTCGGATAAGGCTTACACCATAAACCTTATAGAAAGGGGCTTGGACTTTATTTAAATCCAAAGTCAAAAAACTCCTAAGTTCGCTACCCAATCGTGCATTAAATGAAATAGATTTGAGAAATTTTGCAAAGAATTTAATTCCGAATTTTCGAGGAGTTTTCATGCGCGATAATTTACCAAAAACTAAACCGAAGACAAATGAATCTGGGATTGTAAATCTTGATTCCTCAATTGGTCCTGGAACACACTGGGTAGCGTATTATAAAGAAGGCAGTAAAATTGAATATTTTGATAGCTTTGGAAATTTACAGCCTCCTAATAAAATTATTAACTATTTGGGTGACAAAATTAACTATAATTATACTAAATATCAAGATTACGACTCTTTTAATTGTGGTCATTTATGTTTAAGATTTTTATATGATTGTTTATTTTCAAATAAATAAAGAGTTTTCTTTAAAAATGGTTTCATTGTATTTTTTATAAGCATGACGTTGACACTTACGCTAAGCGGAAGAACTTCACATCTATTAGCTGAATATTTTCCTCCTTTGAACCTGGATCAGGACTACGTTTGCGGATTGATTGATTTTCAAACGTACAACTCCATTCCGAATGTAGATGAATGGAACAATTTGTTTCATATAGGGGAATATGAAATTGAAATCCCAACTGGGTCTTATGAAATTGATAACATTGCAAAATTTATTTCCGAAGAATTATTATCACGAAATTCTACAGCTATTGTTCAAATAGAGGCAAATAATAATACTATGGTATCTGAAATCCGGAGCAACAAAAAAATATTTTTCAATAAGGATAGAACTATTGGAAAATTACTTGGTTTCAGTAAATGTGTTCTTGACCCCGGTGTGGTACATTTGTCGGATTTACCTGTTGATATAAATAAGGTGAATGTAATACGAGTTGAGTGTAATATCATTACTGGTTCTTATTTTAATAATACTCCTGTGCATACTTTACATGAATTTTCTCCAGAAACAGGAGCAGGATATAAAATCATAGAAGTCCTGAAAAATGTCATCTATTTACCTGTGAACGTCAATCGAATAACCAGTCTAACATTAAAACTCGTGGATCAAGACGGTGACTTGACTGTACGACTGCATTTAACTCCAAAATCACAATAATTTTAATCTATAATAGTAATTATAAAATAGATACGAAAAGTAACCATCCATTTAGTTCTAATTATTAGAACAGCACCACCGTCAAAACCAAAACTATCATCTGAAAATAAGACCTACCTTCTTACATTAGGATTTAAACTAAAGTAAAACAATATGAACGAAATATTAAACATTACCCATGGACCTAACTATGATAATAGCATATCTAAGTTTGAGTACCATAGTTACTCGCAATTTCTTCAGTCATTCAATCCAAGTGATGAAATACGTATCCCTATACAACAACAGGATTTGTGCATTTTACCCAGTGAAAGCTACATTTATATATGTAGATGGAGGTCTAACAAAATCAGATGGAAAGCCTTCTTCTACAGGAAAATTATCTAATAATGCGATGGCATTTCTTTTTGAAGAAATACATTATGAACTCAACGGAGTGGACATTGAGAACAATAAAAATGTTGGCATCACAACATCAATGAAAAATTATATATCATTGAATGAGAATGAAAGTAAAAGCTTAGAAAATGCTTCATGGACCGGAAACTCCAGCATTACACCTGCATCGGGTACTTTTAATTTTTGTGTACCACTAAAGAATCTGTTGGGATTTGCTGAAGACTATAAAAGGATTATAGTAAACGCAAGACATGAATTGGTTCTAATTCGTACTCGAAGTAATGAGAATGCTTATTATAATGGGTGATTTTTTTGAGGTTAGGATTTTCATGCATTAGTATTTGACAGATCACGCGGGATTTCAGACATGTTGTAAAAGAGAAAGATGCTCAGTATGCTTTGACATTTCATCATGAATAGACTTACTAACGAGCAACGCTTGCAAATCATTGAATTTTATTACCAAAATCAGTGTTCGGTTCGAAATGTGTTTCGCGCTTTTTTATCGACAAATTTTGTTCAGCGATGAGGCTCATTTCTGGTTGAATGGCTACGTAAATAAGCAAAATTGCCGCATTTGGAGTGAAGAGCAACCAGAAGCCGTTCAAGAACTACCCATGCATCCCGAAAAATGCACTGTTTGGTGTGGTTTGTACGCTGGTGGAATCATTGGACCGTATTTTTTCAAAGATGCTGTTGGACGCAACGTTACGGTGAATGGCGATCGCTATCGTTCAATGCTAACAAACTTTTTGTTGCCAAAAATGGAAGAACTGAACTTGGTTGACATGTGGTTTCAACAAGATGGCGCTACATGCCACACAGCTCGCGATTCTATGGCCATTTTGATGGAAAACTTCGGAGAACAATTCATCTCAAGGAATGGACCGGTAAGTTGGCCACCAAGATCATGCGATTTGACGCCTTTAGACTATTTTTTGTGGGGCTACGTCAAGTCTAAAGTCTACACAAATAAGCCAGCAACTATTCCAGCTTTGGAAGACAACATTTCCGAAGAAATTCGGGCTATTCCGGCCGAAATGCTCGAAAAAGTTACCCAAAATTGGACTTTCCGAATGGACCACCTAAGACGAAGCCGCGGTCAACATTTAAATGAAATTATCTTCAAAAAGTAAATGTCATGGACCAATCTAACGTTTCAAATAAAGAATCGATGAGATTTTGCAAATTTTATGCGTTTTTTTTTTTAAAAAGTTCTCAAGCTCTTAAAAAATCACCCGATACTACAGAAAACGAGGAAATAAAACTATCAATTTTCAAATTGCAATGGAGAGTTCCGCATATTACCTTATCCGATTCAAACAAGATTACATTATTGAAACAAATACAATTAAATCCAATTCAAATTCATTTTCGAACTTGGGAAATGTACGAATATCCAACACTGCCAACTAATACTGATCATGTATGGACAGTTAAGACTTCAACTCAACTTGAGAAACCGAGATATGTTATTATTGCTCTTCAAACGAATAGAAAAAATCAAAAGGATAAGGATGTGAGCAAATTTGACCACTGTGAAGTGAGCAATGTAAAGGTACATTTAAACTCTGAATCGTACCCTCGTGAAGATTTAAATCTTAAATATAAACTAGACCAGTATGCCATTCTCTATGAAATGTACAGTACATTTCAATACTCTTACTATCAAAAACACTCACAACCACTTTTATCACGACAAAACTTCAAAGATATCGCCCCAATAATGGTGGTTGATTGTTCCCGTCAAAATGAATCAATTAAAACAGGACCAGTGGATTTAAAAATTGAACTTAAAACAACACTTCCAGATCCACCTTTAACAACTATGTATTGCCTTATTCTTCATGACCGTGTAATAGAATATAATCCAGTTACTGGAGAAGTTAACGAACTTACTTAAATTGACTGCCATGGTGTGTAAACTAATACGTAATCAAATAAAAAAATCATTTTATCTAACAATATTTTAACCTATCGGGTTCATGCTCAATGATTTTGTTAAAACCAATACTCACCATGTAACCATTCCAAATAAATAAACACATAAACAATATTGTACTTCTAGTTCTTTTTATTTAATTCGTTTTTACATTTTTATTGCAATATTTTTCAAAGAAATATCAGAAAATGTTACAAATGCATTGTAAATCTAAGAGGGTAAGAATGCCGTGGGACTATTTTGACGATAAAATCCAAAAGGTAGGGAGCTATGGTTAGAGAGAAAGTGGCGTTTTTCCGATCTTGGTCTATAGGTCTTGCACTGAGTCTTTGTTATCACTTGATGATCCCTTGTCCTGCTAAATAATCTGAATGTGATCATTGTCATCGGCGTTAAGAACGGCTTGTTTGATTGCTTCAAAATTAACTTTTTTTGATGCTGAGTAATTTAAGCATAATCCCTTTACCTTGCAAATAACCTCTTCAGTGTTGTCTTTTCCACTTAAGACTTTGTAGGCATAATTCTTAAATCCTCCGCTTACAAATTCTGTTATGAAACTTCCTTCGCCGTAGCATTCTAGTTCGTCAGTCATATCTCCAATCATGTTGCCAGTTTCAGGATCACTATCCCCTTCTCTGCTTACGAATATTACGGAATCCGTATCGTAGTACAACACTCGTTTACTTAATTCCTCCAACTATTCGTAGAGCTTTAAACGCGCTTGTGTAGTCGTATATGCTGCAATGCAGACATTAGCTGTGTTCAGTAGCTTAGCAGATTCTTCTTTATATTGATAGTTCAATATTAAATTTGTTTCATTCACAGGAAATATTGAACAGACGTTCACGGAAGGATTTGTTATTAATTCATACAATTCAGCAGGATTATTTATAATGGATGTTTGGGGTTGGTTTTTTTCTTTGACCAAATTTACCCCAAAATGAATTAAGAATAAGTTTTGCCAAAGATCTTTTACCTTTATTTTTAATTATTTCGGAATAATCAAGCTCGATATTTTCAATTTTGAGGAAATTAGAAATATAGTTAGCCTTATCTTCTTCCGTTATACAAGCTGCAGGCCACCCCGACGCTTCTTGTTTAATTTTTAAAAATTTATCCATCATAGCGTCAATTAAGCCTCTTGAATTTGTATCCTTATCATACTGTATGGTATCATATTCCCATATTTCGTAAATTGTAAGAATTGTATAACCAGTCTTAATGGCTTTAACAACTTCTTCAATTACCCATGTTTCACATAAAGCTCTTTTACTATCAGAATGAGAACAAATATCATCACTACACACTTTATCGCTGCAAGATCTGCACAAGGTAAACATCAATTTGTTATTTTGTTTGATAGGAAGAACAGGATGAAATAGTAGATCCGGAGGTAATATTTTGCACTTGATTAAACCACTGATTTTTTCAAGTTTTAAATTTGAACATTCGGCATAATCTGTGTGTATTTTTGGGTGTCCAATGGGAAATTTTCCATATTTACACACCCAAGGATATAAGGAACAAACATCAATATATTTTATTTGTTCTCCTTCCGTGCATTGATAGTAGCTAGATGTGTTACCGGTTCGTCCACCATAAAAAGCTTCACGAGGATCGAGCGGAGATTTTTCAACGAGATGATGTGTTCTTAAAAATTCTAGGTACGTGTCCTTAAACAGAGATAACCTATTTTTAAAATGGCATTCCCATTCTTCGATGACATCATACTTGAATGACTTTAAACGAGCTGTTTTTGCTAACGTCCTTTCAAACCTTCGATTTAAAGTATCAAATTTATCAACAGTGAGAGGTTCATTCCTATTATATTTTTGACATTCAGGATGACCATGATAATAACACCCATAAAATTCAAATATTTGCTTAGTTTCCTCGCAAAATCCATCAACTTTGACTCCGGCAACAACTGCTTCTTTACCGTTTGAAGAATGCTTAATTTTAATACGTCTTTGTTTTGCCTCCCAAATTAACCATTGAATTGCTACCTTCGATTGGTTGTCGACGTTTCTGTAACCGTTTTTCGGTATAATTCCAATTGTATTTTCAACAAGGAAGTTTCGTCGGAATACTAGATTGCATGCAGATGCAATCGTAGTAGACTCCAAGAATGGTTCAACATTACATTGAAGAAGAAACAAATTTCTAAATTTAAGACAAGTATCAGTTAAAATTTTTACATCACTGACACAGTAGTCCACAAGATCACGTTCCATTATAAAGTTCCATTATTATGTTCTTCATACCATTTAAAGAAAACTTCACGTTCAGCTGTTTTCATTGAGTCAGGTCCGTAATATTTATAATGAGGTAATTTTCCATGGTATGTAGCATTTTCTGTAGTGTTGAAAAAGTGAGGGAAATAACCTTTCTTTAAAGTTGATGGTAAATCAAAAGCTTTTGGTAGTTTCGATAATGCCATTGGGAAATAATTAAGGAAACTATAAATTTTACATTTCCAACTTGCATGAAAATTATTTTTGTTCCACGCATGATCAATTGCGGTTTCAGACTTGTATTTTTCAAAATGTAATTCAATATAAATTGGTGGTCATACGCCTGACCGTTGTGAGCAATTACAATCACTGTTTTGAATACCTGACGAATCTTTAAAATATAGTTAAGAAAGTTAGGCACCACGTCTTTGGTTTCAACGTGATTTCTATAACTACACTGCTGACAGAAATGCAGATTATCTATGTCAATACATAAATTGCATCTTTTCTGGAAAACACACAAATTAGGCTTATGTAATTTGAATGAAGAGCCATCTGATTTTTTTTCTTGGCGGCTCTCAAAATCATAAAAAATGTAAAGACATTTGTGGAAATTTGGTTTACCTGTATTAGGTATCATATAGCATTGGTGATTTTGCGGGACATATATCTTGCATGTATGACAGAAATATTCACCGCACACATGTTCACTTTTTTCAGTAGTTTTCAGGCAATTTAAACATCTTTTGACTTCATCACACATAGATTGTTCTCCTGAACTTGAAGATTTGTGGTAATCGAAACATATTTCACCTCGAAAATTTCGATTACATTCTCCACAGAGAATCTCATTAGCAGTTGTTTTGCAAGCTGGTGTTTTGTGGCATTGTGGACAAAATTTACAACATCTGTGTGCTTTTTTATTATTATACGGCTTATGTCATGTCTCGCAATAGCAGACACAACAGAATGCAGCAGTTAATGAAATTATTACATTGAAATGATTTTTGTAGTAAAGTAAATTAATTCTTTTTCTGTTTGGTTCAGCTGATGTTGCTATCCCTTCGAATATTACTGTTCAGCCTTTTGTTGCATATTCATAAACCGTAATTATATAATCGGCTAGATATCTCTGAAATTCTTTCAATTCTTCTATACCACAACCATCGAATGGCACAGTGATATTGGCATTATTAACCAATATTTCCGCTCTTATTTTTTGCAGTTTTCCCACATCATTTCGCACTTTGTAAGCATCTGATGACTTGTCCGCATATGCTACTGCTACTGCTAAGGCTCTGGGTAAACACAAGTTATCCTTGTTTTTGATGGATATGATCCCACGTTTCTTAAGGCATTCTTCCTCATATGAATTGTAATGAGGTTCGCGGCTATTCCCTTTACCTGAAGGTAGTTTTATGGAAGTAACCGTTAATTTGAAAGTATCTGTGCAGAATCCTTCTGAGTTACTTTGAAATATTTTAAGCATCATTTCCCATAAATCCTCGATTTTAAATTCTGATGCGTTCTTAAAATTCACCCAACCACTTCCTCTCTCCTTGGAAAATCCTTTTCCATTAAACGTCACTCCAACCTTGTCCATAGCCCCCACACCCTGAAATGCAAATTTAAGTGCCTTTTCAACGGCAATTCTTACCCATGTTGTCGGCTCTGCTCCTTTGGGGATAGGACTGATCCTAAACTCTATTTTGTTGGCTTTCAGGTTGAACCGCTTTACTTTTGTTTCAGTGGATGAAACTACCTCATAACTCTATTGAATAAAAACAAAATTATCTATATTTTCCTTGTTTTTAAACCATTTTTTTTTATAACTTACTTTTTCTTCAACGGGTGGGAGGAATTCAAGTTTTGGTTGCCCTCCTGGAAGTGATGCTTCAGAAACCTTCAAAAAATAGCCTGAGAATAGAGCTATTTCTTCTTCTGAAAGTCCATTGAAGTTAGAAGGTAAAAATACCTTAAAACTCTCCATTTCCAAAAGAATTCTTGGACCGTATTTCGTAAGAGTTTTCTCACCATTTTTTATTAAGTAAGTAATGGATTGAAGATCGCTTATACTTTTTAATGGTTTAACCATACCCAAGTTATTCAACTTGTTCAAAAATTCAGAACTCATTTTGGATTTTTTTTTTTTATTTTATTTTTCAACCGATCACTGCAAAGTTCACAATTAAACTAACCAATCCTTTTTAAAAATCTTCCATACACCAAACAAAAACTTTGAACAGAAACACCCATTTATTTATAAGCTCACGCCATACAAATACATATTCCCATCTATTGTTCATTTGACAAAAGCAACCACAGTCATTTAATATCAACATAATAATTTTTCTTAATGTAGAATTTCTTATTACTTCTCTTCAAATCCAATACATCGGATCGCTTCATCCTAAAAATCGTTTGTCTACAGATATCAATTTAAAATTTAATAACAATTTGGCCCGTTACGGAATTCAATTTTTTTTCTTTAAAAAAAAAACATTGGAGCAAATCTAATCGTGTTGATTCATCCCCATTTGAAACGAGAGCTAGGCTAAGTACGCAACGCAATGCTTTTATTACCCCAGGGGCAGCGAGTGGTTAGGGATAGTGAGTTATAAAATTTTAATTGTTCTTTGTCTATAGTTTATGCTAGAAAATTAAACAAACAAACAAATCCAATACATCGGATCGCTTCATCCTAAAAAATCGTTTGTCTTCAGATATCAATTTAAAATTTAATAACGATTTGACCCGTTACGGAATTCTTTAAAAAAAAAACATTGGAGCAAATCTAATCGTGTTGATTCATCCCCATTTGAAACGAGAGCTAGGCTAAGTACGCAACGCAATGCTTTTATTACCCCAGGGGCAGCGAGTGGTTAGGGATAGTGAGTTATAAAATTTTAATTGTTCTTTGTCTATAGTTTATGCTAGAAAATTAAACAAACAAACAAATCCAATACATCGGATCGCTTCATCCTAAAAAATCGTTTGTCTTCAAATATCAAATTAACTTTAATAGCCATTTTTAAATTAAACTTATATCTTTTTGACAATTATTGTTATTTTCCTATAATACATTCTTATCCTATCCTCCGCAACGACATACAACAAAGACGACCACGACCACGACCATGACGACCACGACGACGCGACCGACCGACCGACCGACGGCAGCAACCACCACCAAACACATTACCCCACCCCCCCACCACAATCATCACGATCCATCCACCGCACATTCTCCAAATATCCAAAACCCTCCCTCCCGACCGACCGACCGACCGACGGCAGCAACCACCACCAAACACATTACCCACACCCCCACCACAATCATCACGATCCATCAAACGCACATTCTCCAAATATCCAAAACTACTTCACACACATCTTCTTTAAACTCCCTCCCTTCCGACCGACCGACCGACGCGACGGTAGCAACCACCTCAATCCATCCACAGCACATTCTCCAAATATCCAAAACTACTTCACACACATCTTCTTTAAACTCCCTCCCTCCCGACCGACCGACCAACCGACCGACGACGGTAGCAACCACCACAATCATCACGATCCATCCACAGCACATTCTCTAAATATTCAAATATCCAGAGAGGCCGCGCCGCCGCCTCTTCCTCACTTCTATTCAAATCCAATAAAACATTTACGATCCTCAACATCACAAACCAACCCTTCATCATCATCACTTCCGCATGCGGCGCCGCGGCGGCGTGCGCCAAACAATACATCAAACACAATACCGCACTAATTAAAAACACATTAAAAACTATTCAAAACAAAAACCATTAAAAAAGCCATAACAAAAATTCCCATGCTCAAACGACCCACATTCTACTGAGATATTTAAAAAAAAAAACTTATTTATTCGGATTTCGGAATCATATGGGTCAGAGCGTGCAGGTTTTCTTATTGCACACAGTGTAAGAGTTAAGTGCCTGATTACAGGAGATGAAATTTTTAATAGAATGGAAAAGGAGCATAGAGCTTAAAAATTAAAGAGGGATGATTCTATGTGAAGTAGATTTGTTCTTGCGCAGGCAGTTTTTTTTTTTTTTTTTAAAAGTTAATGACTGTTGTAACGGCTACTTTTAATCCTTTCGGGACGGAAGTGGGACGTTTACATATAAATATTCTTTGTTCTGTACCACTCTCGTACCGAAAGGATTAATGTATATCTAGTCTGGTGCAAAATGCAGATTGTTTCAATTGTTTTTTCGCTTTGGTGATTAATTAATATTAAATAAATAGCTATCAGTTTTTAATAGAAGTGACGTATTTTGTGACAAGACCGTAATGTGACTGACTCAGTTGATTTTAGACAAGCTTGAATTACATGAAATTTTAATAAGTAACTGTCAAAGCCAAAGTTATGATAATGGTTCGAATATAAAAGGAGAAGAAGCAGGTGTTCAGAATCGAATTCGAACCCTGGGACCAAGACCATTTCTCGTTCCATGTTGCCCGCGTTCCTTAAATTTAGTGGTTAATGATGCTGCTCGGTGCTCATTTTATGCAGTTAAATTTTTCGATACAATTCAATGTTTGTATAACTTTTTTTCAAGTTCCACAACGCGGTGGGATATTTATAAGAAAAAAATTCAAAGTCATACTTTGAAACCCCCTTCTGAGACTAGATGAGAGAGCAGGTTAGATGCATTGAGGCCTTTAAAAACAAATTAAGAAGAAATATATGAAGCCCTTTTAGAATTAAGAAATCTAGAGGCAAAACACATTGCAGAATCATTAGGAAATAAAATTTTTGATTTTACATTTATTTGCTGCCTGCTAATTTGGTTTGATATTTTAGAAAATATAAATTAAACTAGTAAATATTTGCAAAGTCCGCCTGTAATCTGTCAACTGGCATAACAGTTTTAGAAAATACAAAAAACAGTTTGATTTTAATGCGTTCCGATGAAAAATTTAATGAGTAGGTATGTTCAATTAACCTAGCGTATTGCTAGTTCCCAAATATGTTTCCTGTAGCTTCATCATTGCGATCTCAACGGAGAAAAATACTTTATGCTGATGAATATCCTGAAACTATATTAAGGTGCGTGTCCATTTGAGAGTACTTCTGCTAGTTAAATCTCGAGAGCAACTCTCGGGAGACTGTCCATTTGCGAGCCAAATTTTAGAAGTTTTGCTATCGCGAGCTCTCTGCTAGAATATTGAGAGTTTTCTTGCTGAGAGTACTCTCATAATCGTGTCCACTTGATAGATTTCTTCTGCTAGCATATTATCAGTTGGACATGTATTTTATCCACACTGATAACTTCCCATCCCGCCTGTCGATTTGTCTTGCTTAAAAGGTCTGTAGGTTTTCGTGTTTTGTTTAAAAATTTGTTAGTTGAATTATTCTAAAAGATTTAAAAATTACCAACAACATTTTGCATTTGATAAAATAATTTGTTTTCAAAATCTGTTTTTGTAAACGAGATTTTTAGTCGAAAAAATGTGTTTACCAATTTTAGTAGCATTTGTTAAAAAAATTTATTTCTTAAATAAATAAATACAAATTGGATGAATGAATCTAATTTAAAGTCAATATCTTCTATTGTTCACGAGATATCGAGAACCGAACATACATTTTTTGAAAATATGGATTTTTATTAAAAAAAACTACAGAATATCGAAAACAATATTTTCTGTGAAATAAAAAAAGTTTGAAGACAATGTTTTTAATTTTTGAAAAGCTATTTGAGTCGAAAGTAAATTTTTAACAAGTTTTAGTATTGTTTTTTTTTTTAGGTTTTTATTTTTTGTAAAAAAAACTGTCAATTAGATTTTTCTCAAAATTTGTTAAAAAAATATGTTAAAAACGTTATTCTTCGTTGCACCAAATTGTTTTGGAAATAAAATCATTTTTAATTCGTACAATTTTCGAGGTGACAAATTTTTTTTTATTTTTTGTTTTTTGATTTATAAAAAAACCTATAGTTCGATTTTTTTCATAAAATATACTTGTTTGGTATATCGTTACAATATACAATATAATATTTAATTCAATTCTCTAGCGTTTTTGGTTCGTGAGATATTTGGGGTTAACCAACATTTTCACCTTTTATTTAAACTGCTATGGTAAAAAAACCACCCACAATTTTCTTGAGATCCCTTTCTGCATCTTTCTGCATTATTATTTGTATATTTATTTGAAGTCGATATCTTTACTAGTTCTTGAGCTATGGACGACGAAAAAAACGTCGCGAACGTACGTACACACGCACGCACAGGCATCTTTCTAAAAATCTTTTATTTCGACTCTAGGGATCTTGAAACGTCGAGAAATTACAAAATTTTCAATTTGACTAATCGGACCCATTACAATAACTTCCTATGGGAAGGTCAAAATGTATTTTCAAATCAAATTTATATGAAAAAAAGACATAGTTTCCACTGCTTTGCCATGTTTACTCTCGACAGCTACTCGCAAAATACGAACTGTGTTGGTATTCCGAGAGCTTATCTCGGATAGTGGTAAACACATGTGTCCACTTGCGAGTGACTTTCAAAAAGATCGAATGTCGAGAGTAATTAGTCAACTCTCCGCGAGCTACTCTCCAGACTATGTCCACTTGCGAGATCGCTCTCGAGAGCAGCTTGAGAGCGACTCGCAGCACGTTTACTCTCAAATGGACACGCACCTTTAGACCCGAAACAAAGATTTAAAGTTGATTTTTTTTTTTAAATACTTGAAAGGTATAAAGATACGTATAGTATCAATTTTTCATTTTTAAGTAACATAAGCGAATGTTTAAAAAATAAAAATGTACGTGCTTAATGCCTTAATTGCAGAATGTTTTAACATAAAGTAGTTTTAAAGATTTAGATGGAGAAGAATAATTTCAAGAGTTAACCGTAATATCCCAGCTTGTTACACCACAAAGCTCAAGTTTAGATGTGTTAAATTTTATTTTTAGTTCAAACCTTGAAGATCTTGCTCCGAATTTAGTAATTGCTCTCCAAATCCTTAATACAATCCCGGTCATGGTAGCTTCAGGAAAGCTTAGTTTTTCTAAACTTAAAATTATTAAAAATTATCTTAGGACAACCATGACTCAAGAGAGATTGGTAGGTTTATCTATAATGTGAAAAGAAATTTTTAAATTCTTTAGACTTTGATGATCTCATTTCTGAATTTGCAGAATGTAAGGACATAAAAGTAAGTTTCCAAGTTTTAAAGTTTCCCCTCTGCTCATTTCTTTGCTGCGTTCTAGTTTAATGGTTTAGGCCTCCTGGGGATACCTCAATAAAAAAACGCATTGAAAGTCTACCTCCTGGGTAATGTGTGAAAGGCTTATGCCTTTTTATCAGTTTATGTGTAAAAAAAAGGGGCGCTTTCTACAAATCTTGCACAGGGCGCAAGTTTGGCTGGGGCCGGCCCTGACATACATACATATATGTAAATCAAAATCACTTATTCGTATACTTCTTGAAAACCTTAAAAAAAATGTTCATAAACTCAACATACTGCATGAAGAACTGTGGAGTTTTACCATGATCTCCTCTTAGGGTTTGACCGATGTATACTCTGTATTTCGATCAAATATCTTCAAGGAATGGGTTTAAACACGGGGTTTCATTTGGTGGCAAAGAGTTCTGAAATATGTCTTGTAAAACGTCTACAAAATCTTCTGCAATACCTATTTATATTATTTTCAGAACACAACCGTTGGAAATGCAAAGTTTGAATGGCACCTGACAATAACGGATGTATTCGTTTGCACCTATTGAAATGCTTACCATCTATAAATCCGTTTACTGAACCTTGAGCTATGTATATAGGTTATAACCACAGAATGCAACAAAAGCATTTTTTAATCTCTGCATTTTATTCTCAACAAAGGAAATGAAATCATATTCATATTCCTTTATCGAATATGCATATGATACCATTTCTTGTTATTGTTGTTATTCGTGTTATATTCATAAATAAAGACTTAACTAATATTCTGAGATAAAGATTAAAGAAACAAAGCGCTGACAAAGCGATTCATACACAAAAGATAAATTATGAAAAAGACTAGCTATCTGCGATAGCATAAGTTCAGTTGTAAAGTAATACTCAAATAATAAAGACACAGGAATCAAGAGCTCCGCTCTTTAATTCCTTTTTAAAAAAGCTTTTATATAAATTACTTATGTATATTATTTATATATATACGTTTGCATATAATTCATTTAATTTTCAAAACATAATTTACGAATCTTTTTCCGCAAATATTTTTTTTTTTTCAATTATGGTAAAATGTATTTTATTACATTTGTTTTTTGAAAAAATGAAGATAAATACTTTTATATTTCGTATGTGTTTTGTTTTTTTAATAATGAAGATCGAAAAATTTGTTGCAGAAAATAATTTCATGTTTTTTACGTATGTTTTTAACATACATTAAGACAAATAATACAGTTAAAAACTGTGGTAAAATACTTGTTTTTGATAATTTTTAAAATTTTTAAAACTTCAGTTAAAGGTTTTATATTGAGTTGACAGTGAAACTAATCATCTCACCCTTTTTTTCTTTAATTTGAGATACAAAACTTTGAAATTTCGGTAAGTAAAAAGTTAATGAATTTTGTTTTTTTTTTTTTCAAAAACAGCTGATCGGGCACATGTTTGGCCCATCAAAAGTTAGCCCGCCCAACGGATTCTTAATCTAGAGAGTCTAAGCTTTGATTTGATACCTCATTTGTCTAGTCGGCGGATGAGGTAGGTTTGTACCAAAAGTACCGTTTTTCGAGGTGGGCGGACAAGCGGTTTGGCCCGAGTTTTTTTGCCCGCCCTCTTGTTTTGAAATCTGTAAGTAAATCCCAATAGACCCGTTGTACATTTTTGCAGTCGGCTGATGAGGTAGGTATGTACCAAAAAACGGTACCGGAAGTAGCCATTTTGCCACCACAAGGCCCATCGAAAGTTAGCCCGCCCTGCAGTTTTGTATATGCCACGTCATACTCTATCCATTTCTGGCACTCAATTCCAGTCGGCTTATGAGGTAGGGTACCCTACGGTCGCCTCCTGGACTACTACAAGCCCGTACATTAGTAAAAATATATATATATAACTGTACAATACGCCGTCGTCATAGACACCAAATGATGAACCAACTTATGGCAACATTGCCAAAAGCACTTGAAAATGTACGCACCGCGAAGAGAACTTTTTTGGCGATTTTTGTGTGTATGGCAACCAAGGCCGTTCACATTGAATTGGCAGAAGACTTATCTCCAGAAGCTTTGATAAACTTTTTTACTAGCTTTGTAAATCGACGTGGTCCATGCACAGATCTACATAGTGATAATGGCATAGTGACAGTTGCAGCATTGCCAAGAAGCGATGAGAAGAGAGATGTGGACATAAGAGAAAGTTGCAGCATTGTCAAGAAGCGATGAGAAGAGAGATGTGGACAGATGAGAGAGGTACATAACGTAGGAAGAAAACCGGTGGAGGTCATTCTATTTTAGATTGGCTTAGCATTAACTTGTTTAAACATATTTGAACACATAAATCTAATGTATTTTATACAATATGTAAAAGTATTTTATAGCATTAATATTCCTTCAATTGTTTCAATTGGTAATGAAACTAAATTAATTTTGTTTCAGTTGACAGATCGTCTCTCTCAAAGTTAAAAATTCCCTATTTTTCATGATAAATTAGCTATATCTCCTATACAGATGCCCCTTTTACCACACAAGACAAAAGTCTTATGGAAGAGAGGGGGTTATTTCTCCCCGTTAAGTTGGGAGGGGCAATTTTATAAAAATAAATTTAAAGCAGAAACAAGAATACAGAGTCATCCTATAGAATTTTGAAAAGCTAAAAAGCCATTTTTAAAATTAATTTCTAAATAAAGATGTTTAAGTGAATAGTTTTTAAAACAATAACTTTTGAACTTGATAATTAAAAAAATATATATATTTTCATAATATTTGTAATTGAAAAAAACGCAAGATTTAAAAAAAGAACGTTATAAATCTAAATCAAACGAAAAATATTTATCAAAAAACAAGACCGGCTGGTATGGTGGTTGCTACAAAAAAACATTTGCTTAAGCTAATCATATGGTTCTAATCTTTAGTCGTGTTTTTATAGGCTCTATCTTTTCTTTATTTTTATACTATAAATCGTGTTTAAATATTTGTAGTGGTGTTAAGTTTCACTGAATAAGTGAACTTTATTTTGTTTTTATTTAATAACTATATAAAATATTGTGTTAAAATAGCTCTTTAATCAAATCTAAATTTTGTTGAATTTTGTGATATTTAGTTTGAAACAAAAGTTCTCCCCGGTAAGGTGTTCAGTATTTTTGTTTTTTTCCAAAGTGTTCCCTTGTCCATGTGTGAGTGCTTTTTGTTTTCAATTATTTCCTATTTGATTTTCCCCTACTTTCTTTGTTTCATTAAATTAATTCCACCTTCTTTGTTTTATTCGACTACATTTTTGTCATCCAATTTTTAAGGACTTGCGTAGGCAAGTTAGTAAGTGCGTGATTTAATTGAGAAATTTGTTGAAACACGTAGGTACGAGTCCCGCCTCCCGTGATTATTTTTTTTTTTTTTAAATGCAATTGTATCTATATTTTTTTATTATTTATTTTAACACTCCTTCGTTAAATATGGATTGCTATAATAAAAGCTGCAAAGAGGGTGGTAATAATAATCCTCTATTTGCCTGTTTCGGACCCTGTGGTAATCTTTACCATGCAAAATGCGTTGGTTCAACGAACGCTTTCATTGAAAAAATAGCCAATTCAAAATTTGCTTACTGGTACTGTCACGACTGCCGTAAGGTCTCTGTATCTCAACTAGCTTTTAAACTGTCTTCTTTTAAGGCTGACATTTTAAAACTTTCTAAAGATTTTGAAGAGCTACTGAAGTCTTTCAACACTGCAGTCTGCAAATTAAATGCATACTCTGTAACAAACATCATGGTCGATAGTTCTACTTCGACTAATGATTTGGCACAGCCTATTCCTACTACTTTCTCTTCTGCAGGTGAAGATATTCTCGCGCAATCATCAGGTTCTGATGTTAATAACGCAGAAAGTGTACCTGTCAAACAAAAAAAAAAGTCTAAGAAAAGAAGCCGAGAAAACTCTGAACTTGCAAGAAATTCTACCCCCCCATCAAAAAGAACAAATGTCAACATCACCCCAATACCTTCAGATCCCACCGGAACTCCCCATATACCTCAAATTGTTGAATCAAATTTAGCTTCCAATAGTGACTCCGTTACAGGAACTGTAATAAACAACTCCATCCCTATCAAAGCTGTCTCGAAACCAAAAATAATTTGTATATCTCGTCTGGACCCAGTTACAACGCCAGATGATATAACTTCCCACTTAGTATCTACCAAGAGCATACCTTCCAGCTCATCCATTAGGTGTACTAAGATCAGTAAACCAAATAGCTTTGCTCTTTTAAATTAATAACGAATCCCACTCTCTTTGATTCTATTTGCAACACAAATATATGGCCCGCTGAGACTTTAGTCAAAGAATTTACTCAAAGTCAAAAACAAGGTGTTGCTTTGAAAACCAAGTCAAAAAACTTAACAGGCTTGCGCTCTTTTATCAAAACGTAAGGGGACTTCGTAGCAAGACTGCTGACATTTTCCTTAACTCCCAATCATTTCCACACGACGTATTCGTTTTGACAGAAACTTGGCTTAATTCAAGCTTTTCTGACACAGAACTTTTCAGTCAAGAGTTCGAAGTTTACAGAAACGATCGTCATGTTGGTAATGCAAAGGATTTAGGTGGAGGAGTTCTCATAGCGGTAAAAAATACATATTTCTCTTCTTCTATATCTTTTCCATTTGAATTATCAATTGAACTGGTATGTGTAAAGATAATGGTACAGACTAAGACTATTTTCATTTTAAACGTCTACATTCCTCCAAAGAGTTTGGAGTCTGTTTATAACGATCTCTCCTTGGCATTAGACTTTCTTATAAATTTGTCCAGCTCTGACAACAATATTTTACTTCTAGGTGATTTTAATTTACCACACATTGACTGGATTCCATCCGAAGACGAATCCTGCCTTGAAGCCTCTCCTTCTTCTTCACAATTGGAACTATCTCTTCTCGATAAAGTCCTTCTTACTGACTTACAGCAAACAAGCTGTATTAAAAACTCAAAAAATCGAATTCTCGATTTAGTCTTTTCTTTTGACGCTATTAGTACTCTTGTTCTAGAATCTAGATCAGGAATTACTAATATTGATAAATATCACCCCCCTTTGGACATTTTTTTTGACTTAAGTAATCACCTTACTGAACACAGTAATTCCTTTGATTGCTTATATAATTTTGACTTCAGAAAAGCTAATTTCCAGCTGTTGTCTGAAGATTTAACCATTTCTGGAATTGCTGATACATTAGCATTTTCTAACATTGACGAAGCAGTTTCAACTTTTTATAAGATCCTTAATTATTGTTTGGAAAAAAATGTACCTTTAAAGAAATCAAAAAATACAAACTTTAGCCACCCTTGGTACACGAAAGAATTGCGTTTACTGCGTAACAAAAGAAATAAGGCATGGAAAATGTATCTCAAAACTCTGTCTCCAACCAACTTCTCTTTCTATGTTGAACTCTTTAACCAATTTAAGTCTCTTTCTAATTTTTTATATGCTAGCTATGTTACTGATATGGGCACCTCTTTGAAAGAGAATCCTAAAAAATTTTGGAAACTTGTAAACCTAAAGAAAAAATCAGATGGCTTTCCAGTTAACTTCACTTACAAGAACCTTTCATTAAATAAAACTGTTGATATCTGTAACGCTTTTGCAACAAATTTCCGTGAGTCATTTGTTAATAACCCTGAAGAAGTTGATGAAGTATATTTTCATAATCTTCACTCCTTTTCGCAAACTAGCTGTAGTCACATACCTGTGCTACAAAGTACGGTCCTTGATCTTTTATCCGCGTTAAATGATGACTGTTCAGCCGGTCCCGATGGTATTCCCCCGATAGTTTTAAAAAAGTGTAGTAATGCTTTAGTTGAACCGATTACGTTCTTATTTAAACTTTCTCTAAAAACAGGCAAATTTCCCAATATATGGAAAGAGTCATTTCTAACACCAATTTTCAAGAAAGGTAACAAGGCGGATATAAGCAACTACAGGCCCATTGCAAAGCTGTCTTGCATTCCTAAAGTGTTTGAACAAGTTGTTTGTGAAAGTGTAGCATTTTTTAGTAAGAATCTCATTTGCGAACAGCAACATGGTTTTGTGAGAAAAAGATCAACCGTTACTAATCTCCTCACATTCTCAAACATATGTTCAAACGCTTTAGAACAAGGTCATGAAGTTGACTGTGTATACACTGACTTTTCTAAAGCTTTTGACCAACTTAGCCACGGAATTATTTTATTTAAACTTAAAGCTCTTGGTTTTCCACCATTTTTCTTAGCTTGGATCAAATCATACCTTGAAAACAGATCCTATGAGGTAAAATTTAGAAATTGTCTTTCTGAACCTTTTGTTGCTCAATCTGGTGTTCCCCAGGGAAGCCATCTTGGCCCTTTTCTGTTCATCCTGTCTATTAACGATGTATCGTCATGTCTACGCTCAAGTGAAGTACTCATTTTTGCTGACGATATGAAGATTTTTAAAATAATAAAGTCCATCAATGATCGTATTCTTTTACAAGCCGACATTGATAGTTTCACATTTTGGTGTGAGAAAAATAGCCTTGCCCTCAACCCTTTAAAATGCCAGACGATAACTTTTACTAAAAAACGAATCGTTAGTGTATTTGATTATTATATATCACAGCAAAAACTCTGTCGCGTCTCCACAATTAAAGATTTAGGTGTTAATTTTTGTTCCAACTTAGAATTTACATATCACATTAATTTGATTGTTATTAAAGCAAGTTCTATGCTTGGTTTTATAAAACGCTGGGCAAAGGAGTTCAATGATCCCTATGTAACTCTTTCTTTGTATAATTGCCATGTTCGTCCTCATCTTGAATATGCTTCGCAGGTGTGGACTCCCTATTACGAAATTCATAAGAAACGTATTGAATCAATTCAACATAATTTCATTCGCTTTGCCCTAAAGGGTCTTCCTTGGGATGATCCTTATGATCTGCCTCCCTATGAACATCGTATTCAGCTTCTTCAAATGCAATCTCTCCATCAAAGGCGTGTTAATAATGACTTAGTATTTTTTCATCAACTCATTAATGGTGAAATTGATGCACCTTATTTACTATCTTGTGTACATTTGAATTACCGAAGCGGAACTCATCACCTGCGTACATTTGATTTTATACATATTGACTTCCATAGAACTAACTATGGGAAGAATAAAGCATTAAGTCGAATGAGCATTTTATATAACTTAAACTGTTCATCGATAGATTTAAATTTAAATAAGGTGGGATTAAAATCATTGTTTAGAACCAGTGCTCCGTAACGTCTTTATTTTATTTTTTGTACTGTAATAATTCCTGTTAAATGTTAATAAATTATTATGTTTTGTATTTTGTGCGTGTGTTAGGCTATAATTGTATTATTTTCCTACTAACAACTAACACATGCACTTATGATGAGCCTCTGATCGTAGTTTGACGCTTGCTATAAGCTTACTACTTTATGAAAATTCTGAATTGTAAGCGTAAATGGAATAACTTTTCTTCATCACTAAGTCGGGGGTGAGATATGTAAATTGCTTGGAACATGTCACGAAAAGTAGGCCAGGATTTGTAATCACCTTCAAAACATTCCGCGTCGCAAGGTGGAACCCTTATTTCATATTCTGAGTCAGATCTTTGAGGAGGCACAAAATCTTGTTTTGTATCCTTGAATGTACCCATGCCTATCGAATCTATAATACTTCCTACGGTAGTGAAGTAATTCGTTGAAACTGTTAAATATTTTGATTTGATTGTCAATAGTTTAGTATCATCTAAACTTTTATCTTCGTTCTTTAAACATAGTGTATAAACCGAACGAAAACTATCGGATAATACCTCAAATTCCTTTTTCCAGACTTTGAGCATACCAGAAGTCATATTTTCTCTATGTATTTGGTAAATCACGAAAACTATTGATAGTTTCGTTTATTTGCTTTACGCACAAATAAAAATCGTCAGAAAAAGACATTTCGAAAACGATGAAAAAATGGTTCACTTAATGGATCCCGAACGAAGAAAAAAGTTCACAACTCAAGCAATAAACTTTTAAAATGTCTATATTATTTTATTTTTATTTGACTTTCAACAAAACGAGGTGTTAAATTTAACGAAAATCTAAAAAATAATCCCTTAATCAAAGAAAATTCTTAAAAGGATTAAAAAACCGTAGATGGATTGTTCACACAAAAAAAGTTGAAAAGGTTTTAAAAATCACCAGATCAAAGAAACCGTAAGATCGCGAGATCAAAAAAAAAATGTAACGAGACTGTATCTAAACCTTACGATCAAAATTTGCTCCAAATATGTTCACTTCACAAATATATATATGTATATGTACTTATATGAATCACTTTTAATAATTTTCAACAAAATCAAAAATATACTTTATATAAAGAATCAAATCACAATCAAATCAATAATTTACTTTAATTTGCAAAAAAAATAATTGATTTAACTATCAAATATATTTATATGAATATTTTATAATGCACAGCACCTACCTCAGGTTAGGGATATGGGATTTCCATCTAGGTGTGCACAGTAGCGTAAAACCAATATGTATGCAAGGATTCCAAAAAAATCCGCACAATTTTATTCTTTCCAAAAAAAACTCACGGGGTTATGAGTTTTATTCCCAAATTTATTGCTGTCCAGTGTTTTAATCAGGCTCGATTGGACCAAAAAAAATGTTGGGGGGATTCTTCTTAATATGAATCCCAGGGCTCAAGTTGGTTTTTGCTGAAAAAAAGTGTAAATCTCCTTGCAGTACCACAATGCGAGTAAACGAAAAAAAAAACAAAGAGAACTAATTTTGTTTTACCTTCAAGGTTAATTATTATTTGCGTCTTATCTCTACAAATGTTAAAATTGAAGTGATTTTACAATTATTATTAAGACACGAATGTGCCTTAGTCAAACAGACTAGCTCGGTGGTGAAAACCATAAACTTAGTTTACATAGAGGTGAGATTATAAAATAGAGATTTTATGTCTTATTATATTCTCAACTTCATTATTGTTAAAATTAAGAACTTAATTTACGTTACGTTTAATAGTAACTCCTAACAGTATGTAATACATTTAAATAATCTGGTTTAAATAATCATTTAAATATTATTAACTGCTAATTGACGTCAACATGCATCCAAAAAGTTGATAGATTTTACGTAGCGAGTCCATCGGTGGAGGTATTTTGTTAAAGAAGCGCCTCGATTCGCTACTCAGGAAAAAAAATAAGATTAGTGAATCCAACGTTGAGGGTTGTTTAAAGAGTGCCCTTACTCACTCAGACATGTTAGTGGGAATACAAATGTCAGTTAAAAAAATAAATAGAAAAATTTATCGATTAAATTTCAAAATGTGCTGTGCAGAACCATCAATAAAATATCAAAAAAATAATGAATGTATTTAGTTAATAAGCTTAAATTTAATATATGTTTTGTGAAGCAAGATACACCTGGAACACTTCCCGATCGACAGGCAAAAGCCATAATTTAACTATAGGGCGTAGAATTTCGCCTTGTTGAGTTTTAACGGCAGCAACGCGAACCTTTCCATCTTTTCCAGGGTGAACAGCCACAATTTTCCCCAGTCGCCATTGAGTGGGTGGTAGATTTTCATTGCGCACAACCACAACGTCTCCAACTTCGATATTACGCTTAGGAAATTTCCACTTTGTTCTTCGTTGAAGATCGGTCAAATATTCCTCCTTCCATCGTTTTGAAAAAGAGTGTAAAATTTGTTGGACTCTTTCCCAATTCCTTATATTTGTAATTTCACCAACTTGGCTTTCGGGTAAGGAAAGCAATGGTGCACCTTTTAAAAAATGACCCGGAGTTAAGGGAAGAGGGTCAGACGGGTTCTCACTAATCGGAGAAATAGGTCGTGAGTTCAAACATGACTCAATTTTAACAAGCAACGTCGAAAACTCTTCAAACGTTAGTCTTGAGTTTCCAACAACCTTCTTAAAGTGGGTTTTAAACGACTTTATACCGGCCTCCCATAGACCGACCATATGAGGAGAAGCTGGTGGAATGAAATTCCACTTCAAATTTTTTGGTAGATAGAGTTTTTCAGCTTCCAAGGTAGCATCTGATAAGGCTTTGTTCAACTCCTTTTTTAATATTTTATTTGCACTTACAAAATTGGTGCCGTTATCAGAGAAAAGTTGTTGGGGAACACCTCTGCGACCGACAAATCTATCAAGAGCAGCTAAAAACGACTCGGTTGATAGACTTCCTACCGCTTCTAAATGTACAGCTTTTGTACAGAGACAAATAAAAAGACAAGCATACCCTTTTATTGCTTGATAGAACCGACCCTTTTGAACCTTTAATTCAAAGGGGCCAGCGAAATCCAATCCAACATGCGTGAAGGAATAGTTGACCCTTTCGGGTGGGAGTGTTCCCATAAGTTGAGTTTGGAATTCTTTTTTGTGTAAAACACAAACTGTGCAACTATTGATACATGATTTTATTAAATTTTTTAGTTTTGGAATCCAAAATGATTTTCTCATGAGGTATAGGACTTGTTGGTTCCCTCCATGTAGGGAAATTTTATGGACGAATCCTACTAACAATTTCGACAACAGACTTGAATATGGTAATATTATTGGAAATTTTTCATTACAACTCAAATTAGCATTGGTTAAACGGCCGTTTACTCTCATGATTATGTCAAAGTCTAAGGTAGGGTTAAGCGATAAAATTGTACTATTTTTGCTTAAAGGTTTCGAGTTATATAGAGCGTTGAGCTCTTCACTAAAATAGAAGCGTTGTGCTAGTATGATGAAGTGCCAACTTAGTAGAAAAGTATCGGAAAGGATAAAACCTTTTTCTTTTGCGAGGTTAATAAATCTAAACAAATATGCTATGACTTTTATAGCACGAGAGTAACATGAAAATCTTCTCAAAATATCATCGTTTGCGTTATGATTTACGACAAAACTTTTAATTTGTTTGATTTCAAGGTTCCAATTGGGATCCTTTTGAATCTTCGTTATTGGCCAAGTTTCATGGGAATTCTGTAGCCAACTTGGACCATGCCACCATTGGTCATTGTTTATTAAATTTTGAGGCATTACACCTCGTGAGGCAATGTCAACTGGGTTTTGTTCAGAAGGAACATGTTTCCAAATGCAACCTGGCGGACTCTCAGTTTGTACTTTAGAGACCCGGTTTCGGACAAACGTTTCCAATCGAGATGGACAGTCACGAATCCAATAAAGGACAATCATTGAATCCGTCCAAAGGTAAACATGATTGGTTTTCAGGCGTAGACTGCTTTGTACAGCGTTTACTAACTTTGTTAGCAATACAGCTTCACAAAGCTCCAGCCGAGGTATGGAAATGGCTTTCAGGGGAGCCACTTTTGTTTTTGAGCAAAGAAGGTTGGTAAATGAATCTGAAATCCTAGAGTAGACAGCAGCAGCATATGCACTTAGAGATGCATCGCAAAAGCCGTGTATTTCGATACACAAATCTGGGGTATAATTGATCCATCTTGGAATTCTGATATCCTTTATTATTGGAAAAGATTTCACAAAGTCTATCCATGTCTCTAACCGAGTTGATTTTATGGGTGCATCCCAATCGGTTTTGTCTTTCCAGACATCTTGCAACAAAATCTTTAATAAAATTGTTGTTGGTGCAAGCCAACCTATAGGGTCATACATTTTAGCTATATTTGAGAAAAGTTCACGTTTAGTCAAAACTGATTTTGGAGAAAATAGCTTACATCGAATATAGAAACAATCTTCCCTTGCATTCCACCCTATACCTAGAACTTTCGAATGTGAATTCTCGTCGAACATGAGAAAGTGTTGGTCTAAAACATCCCCCCTAGGAATGTTTTCCAACAGGCGAGGGTGGTTTGCAGTCCATTTTTTCAAACAAAACCCTCCAGACAAAAGAAGTGCATTTAATTGAGCTTGAGCTTGAACAACGGTATCTAGATCGAACCCTCCGGAAAAAACGTTGTCCACATAAAAATCTGACAATACCATATCTTTTGCTAAAGGATATTTGTTTCCTTCATCAGAAGCAAGTTGATGTAATGTTCGGATTGCCAAATATGGAGCACAGTTAACACCAAAAGTAACCCTATTTAGTTCAAAATCAGCCAAATCTGATTCTGAATTTGACGACCGAAAAATTATTCTTTGGAATCTATGATGATCGGGGTGAACATGTATTTGGCGATACATTTTTTCAATATCGCTATTAAAAACATAAGGATACTGTCGCCATTTTAATAAAATAGTTTGTAGATCGTTTTGAAGAGCAGGACCGCTACACAAAAAATCGTTTAGGCTATGCCCTTTGTTTGTAGAAGCACTTGCGTTAAAAACGACTCTAACCTTTGTTGAAGTACTATCCGGTTTCACCACAGCATGGTGCGGCAAATAAAAATGCTGTGGGGAAAGATTTAATTCACCTTTTGACCTAAGAGTCATGTGCTTCAAAGAAACGTATTCCTTCAAAACTTTGTTATACTCTTCTCTGAGAGATCTATCGCAAAGAAGACGCTTCTCTTGTCGCAGATATTGTAAAACTGCACTACTTCTTGAAAGACCTAAATCCGATATATTTAAATGAGGCTTGAATGGAAGTTTCACTGTATAGCTACCATCTAGATTACGAGTTGTTGTATCCTTATACAATTTTTCACAAAATTTATCTTCGTTAGAAAAGGGTTTTACTTCTGGAACCTCTTCGAGTTCCCAAAATCTCTGAATTTGTTTTTCTAAACAAACTTCACTAAAAAATGTGTGAAAAGTTGGTTTCTTTAAACTAACTTCACATGGTCCAGAGAGAACCCATCCATAAACCGTATTTTGAGCAACTGGTGAAAAGTCATTTTCTCTCTTAACACCTTCACGTAGAATAAGAGGGTAGATATCTGCTCCGATCAAAATGTCTATCGAAGCGGGTTTATCAAAGTTTGGATCTGCCAATCGCAATCCCTTGAGCTCAACCAAGTTTGATGCGTCGACAGACTGCGATGGCAAATTTCCTGTCAGCCTTTTCAAAACAACGGCTGAAACCGGTATATGTACATCAGGGTTGATGCGAGACTCGAGCGTGAGAGGACACATACTCGTTGAAAATTCGCTTTGAACTTGTCCAATGCCACAAATAGATGCATTGGTTGACCGTGTAAAAAGCTTAAATCGGTTCACTACGGACTGTAAAATATAAGTAGCTTCAGAACCAGGGTCGATTAAAGCTCTCAAGAGAATTGTTTGATTATGAACATTAATTTTAACCAAAGCTGTAGCTAGTATAATATTCTTTTGCTGGTTAACAAGGAAACTTTGAAGTGTAGAAGAATTAGAATTTCTATCCTTTTCCAAATCCAGCGTTGGTTGTTGTTCGATTTTCGAAGTGGACTGTATGGGGTTGGGGGTGGTAGCAAGAGGAGTTTGAGATAGAGGAGGTGATCTTGTATCCTGAGATGATTGTTTTTGTTCGGAAAAGTGAAGCAAACTGTGGTGCCTTCTACCGCACTTATCGCAAGAAACTTTACTTTTACACTCATACACCGCATGTGTGAGTGCAAGGCAGTTGTAGCAATACTTCTGGATTTGTACTACTTTACGACGAGATGAGACATCCATGTCCAAAAATTTCTTCCATGAACGCAAGGGATGATTGCTATTGCATAGCTTGCAACTAAAATTCTTTTGTTCAACATGAAAAGAGTTTACCTTTTTGGAGTTTAAATTGGATAATTGATTCGCACCTTTACGGGGACATTGCTTGACTTCTTCAACAGATTCAAGTATTTTGTATCTCGAAGCAAGAAAATCATCTAAAGATTTTCATGTAGGAATTTCATTTTCTTTCGGTAGACTTTGCTCAAAAAGAAACAAAGTGTTTTCAGGAATCTTTTGAGAAATAATACAAATTAGAATCAGATCCCAATTATCGGTTTTAACACCACAGCTTGAAAGGACCCCTAAACAATCACAAACGGTTCTATGAAGTTTTCTCAAAGCTGAGCCGCTTTCAGTTGAGATAGACGGTATAGAAAAAAGTGCTTTAAGCTGTGTGTTAATTAAGATACGTTTATTCTCGTACTGAGATCTTAATGCATCCCACGCTAGCTTAAAATTATCTGCCGTCAGTGAAACTTATCAACAACGTCATGAGCTTCCTTCTTAGTTTTTACAATAAAAATTGCCAAGAGGGTGCTAATAATAATCCTCTATTTGCCTGTTTCGGACCCTGTGGTAATCTTTACCATGCAAAATGCGTTGGTTCAACGAACGCTTTCATTGAAAAAATAGCCAATTCAAAATTTGCTTACTGGTATTGTCACGACTGCCGTAAGCTCTCTGTATCTCAACTAGCTTTTAAAATGTCTTCTTTTAAGGCCGACATTTTAAAACTTTCTAAAGATTTTGAAGAGCTACTGAAGTCTTTCAACACTGCGGTTGGCAAATTAAATGCATACTCTGTAACCAACATCATGGTTGATAGTTCTACTTCGACTAATGATTTGGCACAGACTATTCCTACTACTTTCTCTTCTGCAGATGAAGATATTCTCGTACAATCAGGTTCTGGTGTTAAAAACGCAGAAAGTGTACCTGACAAACAAAAAAAAAAGACTAAGAAAAGAAGCCGAGAAAACTCTGAACTTGCTAGAAATTCAACCCCTCCATCAAAAAGAACAAATGTTAACATCACCCCAATACCTACAGATCCCACCGGAACCCCCCATATACCTCAAATTGTTGATTCAAATTTAGCTTCCAATAGCGACTCCGTTACAGGAACTATAATAAATAACTCAATCTCTATCAAAGCTGTCTCGAAACCAAAAATTATTTTTATATCTCGTCTGGACCCAGTTACAACGCCAGAAGATATAACTTCTCACTAAGTGTCTACCAAGAGCATACCTTGCAGCTCATCCATAAGGTGTACTAAGATCAGTAAACCAAATAGCTTTGTTTCTTCTTTTAAATTAATAACGAATCCCACGTTCTTCGATTCTATTTGCAACACAAATATATGGCCCGCAGAGACTTTAGTCAAAGAATTTACACAAGGTCAAAAACAAGGTGTTTCTTTGAAAACCAAGTCAAAAAACTTAACAGGCTTGCGCTTTTCTACCAAAACGTAAGGGGACTTCGTAGCAAGACTGCTGACATTTTCCTTAACTCCCAATCATTTCCACACGACGTATTCGTTTTGACAGAAACTTGGCTTAATTCAAGCTTTTCTGACACAGAACTTTTCAGTCAAGAGTTCGAAGTTTACAGAAACGATCGTCATGTTGGTAATGCAAAGGATTTAGGTGGAGGAGTTCTCATAGCGGTAAAAAATACATATTTCTCTTCTTCTATATCTTTTCCATTTGAATTATCAATTGAACTGGTATGTGTAAAGATAATGGTACAGACTAAGACTATTTTCATTTTAAACGCCTACATTCCTCCAAAGAGTTTGGAGTCTGTTTATAACGATCTCTCCTTGGCATTAGACTATATTATAAATTTGTCCAGCTCTGACACCAATATTTTACTTCTAGGTGATTTTAATTTACCTCACATTGACTGGATTCCATCTGAAGACGAATCCTGCCTTGAAGCCTCTCCTTCTTCTTCACAATTGGAACTATCTCTTCTCGATAAAGTCCTTCTCACTGACTTACAGCAAACAAGCTGTATTAAAAACTCAAAAAATCGAATTCTCGATTTAGTCTTTTCTTCTGACGCTTTTAGTACTCTTGTTCTAGAATCTAGATCAGGAATTACTAATATTGATAAATATCACCCCCCCTTGGACATTTTTTTTTACTTAAGTAATCACCTTACTGAACACAGTAATTCCTTTGATTGCTTATATAATTTTGATTTTAGAAGAGCTAATTTCCAGCAGTTGTCTGAAGATTTAACCATTTCTGGAATTGCTGATACATTAGCATTTTCTAACATTGACGAAGCAGTTTCAACTTTTTATAAGATCCTTAATTATTGTTTGGAAAAAAATGTACCTTTAAAGAAATCAAGAAATACAAACTTTAGCCATCCTTGGTACACGAAAGAATTGTGTTTACTGCGTAACAAAAGAAATAAGGCATGGAAAACGTATCTCAAAACTCTGTCTCCAATCAACTTCTCTTTTTATGTTGAACTCTTTAACCAATTTAAGTCTCTTTCTAATTTTTTATATGCTTGTTATGTTACTGATATGGGATCCTCTTTGAAAGAGAATCCTAAAAAATTTTGGAATTTTGTAAACTTAAAGAAAAAATCAGATGGCTTTCCAGTTAACTTCACTTACAAGAACCTTTCGTTAGATAAAACTGTTGATATCTGTAACGCTTTCGCGACAAATTTCCGTGATTCATTTGTTAATAGCCCTCAAGAAGTTGATGAAGTATATTTTCATAAACTTTACTCCTTTTCACAAACTAGCTGTAGTCACATCCCTGTGCTACAGAGTACGGTCCTTGATCTTTTATCCGCGTTGAATGATGACTGCTCAGCCGGCCCCGATGGTGTATTCCCCCGATAGTATTAAAAAAGTGTAGTAATGCTTTAGTTGAACCCCTTACGTTCTTATTTAAACTTTCTCTAAAAACAGGCAAATTTCCCAATATATGGAAGGAGTCATTTCTAACACCAATTTTCAAGAAAGGTAACAAGGCGGATATAAGCAACTACAGGCCCATTGCAAAGCTTTCTTGCATTCCTAAAGTGTTTGAACAAGTTGTATGTGAAAGTGTAGCATTTTTTAGTAAGAATCTCATTTGCGAACAGCAACATGGTTTTGTGAAACAAAGATCAACCGTTACTAATCTCCTCACAATCTCAAACATATGTTCAAACGCTTTAGAACAAGGTTATGAAGTTGACTGTATATACACTGACTTTTCCAAAGCTTTTGACCAACTTAGCCACGGAATTATTTTATTTAAACTTACAGCTCTTGGTTTTCCACCATTTTTCTTAGCTTGGATCAAATCATACCTTGAAAATAGATCCTATGAGGTAAAATTTAGAAATTGTCTTTCTGAACCTTTTGTTGCTCAATCTGGTGTTCCCCAGGGAAGCCATCTTGGCCCTTTTCTGTTTATCCTGTCTATTAACGATGTATCATGTCTACGCTCAAGTGAAGTACTCATTTTTGCTGACGACATGAAGATTTTTAAAATAATAAAGTCCACCCATGATCGTATTCTTTTACAAGCCGACATTGATAGTTTCACATTTTGGTATGGGAAAAATAGCCTTTCACTCAACCCTTTAAAATGCCAGACGATAACTTTTACTAAAAAACGAATCGGTAGTGTATTTGATTATTGTATATCACAGCAAAAACTCTTTCGCGTCTCCACATTTAAAGATTTAGGTGTTCATTTCTGTTCCAACTTAGAATTTACACATCACATTAATTTGATTGTTAATAAAGCAAGTTCTATGCTTGGTTTTATAAAACGCTGGGCAAAGGAGTTCAATGATCCCTATGTTACTCTTTCTTTGTATAATTGCCATGTTCGTCCTCATCTTGAATATGCTTCGCAGGTATGGACTCCCTATTACGAAATTCATAGAAAACGTATCGAATCAATTCAACATAACTTCATTCGCTTTGCCCTAAAGGGTCTTCCTTGGGATGATCCTTATGATCTACCTCCCTATGAACATCGAATTCTGCTTCTTCAAATGCAATCTCTTCATCAAAGGCGTGTTAATAATGACCTAGTATTTTTTCATCAACTCATTAATGGTGAAATTGATGCACCTTATTTGCTATCTTGTCTACATTTGAATTACCGAGGCGGAACTCATCACCTGCGTAAATTTGATTTTATACATATTGACTTCCATAGAACTAACTATGGGAAGAATGAAGCTTTAAGTCGAATGAGCATTTTATATAACTTAAACTGTTCATCGATAGATTTAAATTTGAATAAGGTGGGATTAAAATCATTGTTTAGAACCAGTGCTCCACTATCGTAAACGTTCTCATTTTATTTTTTGTTCTGTAATAGTTAAATGTTAATTATGTTTTGTATTTTGTGCGTGTGTTAGGCTATAATTGTATTATTTTTTTACTAACAACTAACACCTGCACTTATGATGAGCCTCTGATCGTAGTTTGACGCTTGCTATAAGCTTACTACTTTCTGAAATTCTGAAGTGTAAAAGGCACTCCGAAGAACTATCTAAATCCAGTGAAACAGCTTCTTTGCAGTTGATCTCGCGCAATATCTCCCAACAGTTAGAGCTCCACTTGCTTAGCTCAAGACCTCCACACGACAACATCTCAACGATCTGCTTCTTCAGCTTTAATGTCTCCGACAACAAATCAGCCCCGCTTAAAGGTCATTAACATACATATCATGCATGAGCATGTGATTCTAACGAAAACTGGTGTTTGTAATCAAACGCTATTTGACGGAGAACTTTCATAGACAAATAAGGAGCTGGAGAAGTACCATATGTTACAGTCGACAAACGAAAATGCGAAATTGGGTTATCCGGGGATTCTCTCCAAACAATCCCTTGGAAATCAAGGTGCTTTCGATGCACCCAAATTTGGCGAAACATTTTAACAATGTCAGCACAAAACACAAAACGATGAAGGCAAAAACGAATACAAACGCTAACCAAATCACGCTAAAGTGGAGTTTCTACATGAGGGCAACAATTTTTGGTATCTTCATGCGAAACATCAAAGACAACGCTCCAGATATGGTGGTAGCAAATTTAACATTTTCCTGCCAATCACCCATTATGTATTTATTGTCCTCCATTGAAAAGAGGACATTGTTTAATATAATGGGTGATTTTTTAAGAGCTTGAGAACTTTTAAAAAAAAAAAAACGCATAAAATTTGCGTAAAGCGCGAAACACATTTCGAACCGAACACTGATTTTGGTAATAAAATTCAATGATTTGCAAGCGTTGCTCGTTAGTAAGTCTATTCATGATGAAATGTCAAAGCATACTGAGCATCTTTCTCTTTGACACCATGTCTGAAATCCCGCGTGATCTGTCAAATACTAATGCATGAAAATCCTAACCTCAAAAAAATCACCCGATACGACTAGTTTTCTGATCACAAGCTTATAAGCACTAGAACGATTATCGAGAAAATCAAGAAGGTCTTTAATCGTTGACTCTTCTTACATTTTGTTTTCTAGGGCCCAAGCTTTCCTAGTTTCTGAGTCTATTTTATTGTTCAGCAAATAAACAAGCCATAGATCTCTATATAATGACTTAACCGCTCCTAGCCCACGAATAACGTGAGAGCCATCACCCGAACCGACGCACGTTGGCAATTTTTAAAATTGTTCGATAAGAGAATTTATTATATAAAGTGGCTTATCATAACGATTTTCTAATTTCTCCCAAGCGAACTGATAATTGGAGTCCGAAATGCTAACATCGTTCAGAAGATTGAAAGCATCTTCGCGCAAAACCGATTTCAAGTACCTAAACTTTTGAACACTCCAAAATTTTGTGTTGCAGTCCACTGTTTGCAAAAACACATCACGAAAACCTGGCCATTCGCGATAGTCACCAGAAAATGGTGAAATATGCATAAGTTGTAGCTTTATATTGGTAGGGTTTTTATCTACCTGTCCTAACCTATCTAGCAATTCGGCTTGTGAAGAAACTTATTCCTGTAACGAGCCGTTATCTTCAACGAGAGTTATGTCGCTTAAACGTTTTAACAGAACCCACTTCGCAGCTATATATTTTGATTCCAACATCTCAAACTCGGGCTCAGGATCAACATAACCCTTTTCATCATAAAATTCAAAAAGAGCCGATTGAGAATCACATATGTATATCTTTGAAAGCCTTTTCTAGTCTTTTTAGACGCACATTCAATTCCAAACTATTTACATTTTCCAAAATATTTTGCGTGTATGTATACACCCTAGTAATAGCGCCTTTGTAATGTCCGCGAGCTTGCCTTAGGACTTCCATTTTGAAAATACCGTTTTCAATAAAGCAAAGTCTAAAACGAAAGCCGATTCAAAAAATTCAAAGCAAAGGAGGACCAATTTTGATTGAGAATCAATAAAAATGAAAGAAAACGCAAGCTTTACAAAAAAACGTTATACATTTTCTTTAATTTAAAACAACAAATTAATTTTTAATCAAACGAAAAATATTTAACAAAAAACAAGACCAACTGGTATGGTTGTTACTACAAAAAATTATTTGTTTAAGCTAATCATATTATTTATGCCAACCCATAAGCTCTGCTTGCTAAAAACCAGTATTTTAAATGTATTGATTATTGCGGAACAATAGTTCTTTTTCATTGCAACGGTTTTGGCAAGCAGAGCATATGCCTATGAATTTAACAAACCAAAACTGGTCAAAATTATATACATAACATAATGTAGCTGATTTTAATAGTAGCATAAAACGATGTGGGAAATATACATAGGGTAAATTACAAATGTTTGTCAATTTACAAAAAAAAATTAAATTAGATAAATTATTAAACCAAAATAAAAATTTTAAGAAAAATCAATAAATTATATAGTTCCTCAACAATTTGTATAATTCCTTGATTATGCCCCATGAATGGAAACTCAGTATTGTTTGCCCGATTCTGAAAAATGAGACCCTCTATACTGCACCAACTGTAGAGGAATCAGTCTACTTAACATCGCTTACAAAATCTTCCCTGCCGTAATATGTGAACGTCTAAAGCTCAACGTCAACAATCTGATAGGTTCGTATCAGTGTGGTTTTAGACCGGGAAAGTCCACAGTCCATCGTATATTTACATTACGGCAGATATGGAAAGAAAAACAAGAACATCAAATCGAATTCAAGGCCGCATATGACATCATTGTTCTTGTAGATGTGTAGAGCCAAACTCGTCCGTTTGTGCAGGATGACCATGGAGAATTCCCGCTGCTCCATAAAGGTTGGAAACAACTTAACAGAACAGAACAGACAAGGTGATGCGCTGTCATGCGATTTTTTAACATCGTACTTGAACTTCAACACTATTGGCACTATCTTTCAAAAGTCCGTCCAATTACTAGCATATGCTGATAACATTTACATAATCGGAAGAACTTAGCGTGATGTCAATGGGGCTGTTGGATGTTATATTGGAGGTAAAGCTTGAATGTTGACAATTTCTTGAGCAACTTACTGTTGGTTATTATATTATACACTTAATATATACACCTAAATCTAATAAATCGGTTTGTTTACAAACAGTAATATCTTCAATTTGTTTACAATTATTTATAATACCATATAATTTATCTATTACATTATTTATTTTATTTTTAGGGACGGCAAAATCACTGTGGTCGGACGATCCCGCAATCCATTTTTATCCTGTTCCGATGAAATCTAATGATCGTTTTGCTCTACTAACTTTAAGATTTTGGATGATATTTTGAATTTGCTCTAGTTCGTGGTGAATAATTGGAAAATAAGGGTTAGTTTCTGGAATTTGTTTTAGAAAAATATTTTGTGCTTTCGAAACGAAGTTTTCATGTGGAGTCAGTTCGACGGTGTGGATAAGTTTAACGTTCCCTTCGGAGACTTTAGCCTTTCCATTATTTAGGATAATGATGGGTATAGTCTAAGATGTTAACGGTTCCTTGGATTGGTTTTATAAGGCATCTGTGGTGAAAATGAATAGGGTTTGGATTCTAGAATTAGAAAATAAGTTTCAAATGTTGGATTTTTTAACAACTTTCAATGATTCTGTTAAAATTGAAGTCGATCAATTTTCTGTGAACGATTCATAGATTTTCTCTGCCTTCAAAAATCTCATAATTTCACCGAGTTGAATGAAATCTCTCTATTTGTCCATTACAGGTACTTGTACAAGGGGGTGAGTTAAAACTTGTATAGTAGTATAGTGAATCGAAGTAGTGATGAGCTAAAGGCTTTTTCGCGGTCTCAAACTATTAGTTTTGGTACTCTGAAGCTATAAAGGATTTCTCTAATTAGTTGTTTAATGTCTTCTACACCCCTTGACTTGATTAGTTTTGTAACCACATATTTAGAGAGACAAATCTATTGCAGTTATAACAAATATGTATAATTTCTCCAGGATATGTATATAGGAATTGGTGTAGGTTGTAATGGCACTTTATTCGGGTGCCTGTCGTATTTATTCTGTTTACAAATTAAGCATGTTTTTGTAATTTTCCACACTATAAATGAGTCTATGACTCGATGATTCATCGTTATGAAAATGAATGGTTGGAGTGAGAGAATTAAATTGTCCTTGGGCAGCTAGTGGTGGTCTATTTAGCGCATCCGCCACAACATTAGTACTTCCAAGCTAGTAACTGTATTCTTCGAGTTGAGCTTTCCAGCGTTTTAATTTTGTGTTTTTATTTTTACTACTGACACTGAGCGCGTAATTTAGCGGCTGGTGATCGGTAAAGATAGTCACCCTTATCACGAGCTCCCTGGTAGCAAAGTTCCGAACGTTTCGTTCGACTACGAACAAATTCATATCATAGGCCCCGAACGAAATGTGAAAAAGCATTGCCACACAGAAACCATTTATTCGGACTTTCGGAATCAGCTGGTAAACGTCAAAATGTGAAAATTAAAATTTAATCTTGGATCTTGCTGTTTGTGTATTTTTTAAAATGGATTCATTTGCAATCGCTATTTTTGCAATAAATGAAGAAATTTGCAACGAAAACGCGGATTAAAAATACAAAGGAAAATTACGACTGTCAAGTTAGCACTACATTTTTCGAAATTTAAAAAACTGAGTATGCAGTTAATTGTAGCTTTTTTGTTGTAAATTAGTTGTGGAAAAAAAAAATTTGTAGCTCGACGATTTTTCAAAAAAGTGGTATGTAGTGCTGGGTTGATATCAAGTTAGCACTACACTTTTTGATTTTGTTAAAACTAAGTACGCAATTAGTTGACAATTATTTGTTGTAAATTAGTTGTGGAAAGAAAAAAATTCCAAAAATTTTTTTTACCTTGATTTTTTTAAAAAAGGGGGGTATGTAGTGCTAACTTGACACCGTGAGTCCACGCATAAAACAAGGATATTCGAAAATGTAACGATGCAATTAATTGTAGCTTTTTTGTTTAAAATTAGTTGTGGAAAGAAAAAAATTCCAAAAATTTTTTTTACCTTGATTTTTTTAAAAAAGGGGGGTATGTAGTGCTAACTTGACACCGTGAGTCCACGCATAAAACAAGGATATTTGAAAATGTAACGATGCAATTAATTGTAGCTTTTTTGTTTAAAATTAGTTGTGGAAAGAAAAAAATTCCAAAAATTTTTTGTACCTTGATTTTTTTTAAAAAAGGGGGGTATGTAGTGCTAACTTGACACCGTGAGTCCACGCATAAAACAAGGATATTCGAAAATGTAACGATGCAATTAATTGTAGCTTTTTTGTTTAAAATTAGTTGTGGAAAGAAAAAAATTTCAAAAATTTTTTTTACCTTGATTTTTTTAAAAAAGGGGGTATGTAGTGAGTGCGTAAAATTAGCCCCCCTTTTTTAGATTTTCCTATTTTGGAAAGTTGTTCCGGTTTGTTCCGCATTGTTCCAAAGTTTTTTTTTTTAAAAAACACCCAAAAATGGGGGTCTTATACCCGAACAACTGTTTTTGACCTAGCCCCCCTTTTTTGAAAATCGATTTTTTTAAAATTGTTCCAGGTTGTTCAAGTTGTTCTAAACATTGTTTCAAATTTTTTTACTTCCATAATCAAAATTTCAAAAATTCTAGCCCCCCCTTTTTTCGAAATTCCAATTTTTTATATATTTTTAGATTTTAAAAAGTGTTCTAACCATTGTTCCAAAAACTAAGAGTCGTGAAATGTAAATTTTAAAAGATAATGCAAAATACGCTCCTCAATTTTTTTTAACCCTACAGCATAATAAATCGTGAATAAGCACATGTACATCAACCAAAACTTGGCATTTAAACTATTATTAACGCTGATGGTCGAACTTTCAAAAAAATCTCAATATCTTTTAATTTTGTGAACATTATTTTAGCTCCCCTTTTTCAAAAATCAAAAATTAAAAAAATGTTCTAAGTCAAACCATATTTCCTCCAGTTCGTGTCCAAATTTCATCCAAAACTGTAATCAAATATAGCTAAAGCTGCACACAATCGAAAAAAATAATAATTCCCCTCAATAGTGCCCCCTTTGAAAGAATTTAAAATTTTAAGCCAAAGCTTTATTCTTTCAGCAAATACCAAAAGGTCTTTAAGATTCCAACCTTATGAAATAAATAATGATTATGAAAATATTAAAAGAAAAACATCCCCAACCCCCCCGTTACAAAAACCCACATTTAAAAAATAGTTTTTTTATATGCATAATCACTCAGATCGAACTTTTCCAAACATTCATTGAAATATGTTCAAAAATAAATAAATAAAATACCACTTAACACTGTGCCATTCTGGTACAATGTAAAGTGGTATTTGGAATTATTATCTTTATTTTTGAACATATTTCAATGAATGTTTGGAAAAGTTCGATCTGAGTGATTATGCATATAAAAAAACTATTTTTTAAATGTGGGTTTTTGTAACGGGGGGGTTGGGGATGTTTTTCTTTTAATATTTTCATAATCATTATTTATTTCATAAGGTTGGAATCTTAAAGACCTTTTGGTATTTGCTGAAAGAATAAAGCTTTGGCTTAAAATTTTAAATTCTTTTAAAGGGGGCACTATTGAGGGGAATTATTATTTTTTTCGATTGTGTGCAGCTTTAGCTATATTTGATTACAGTTTTGGATGAAATTTGGACACGAACTGGAGGAAATATGGTTTGACTTAGAACATTTTTTTAATTTTTGATTTTTGAAAAAGGGGAGCTAAAATAATGTTCACAAAATTAAAAGATATTGAGATTTTTTTGAAAGTTCGACCATCAGCGTTAATAATAGTTTAAATGCCAAGTTTTGGTTGATGTACATGTGCTTATTCACGATTTATTATGCTGTAGGGTTAAAAAAAATTGAGGAGCGTATTTTGCATTATCTTTTAAAATTTACATTTCACGACTCTTAGTTTTTGGAACAATGGTTAGAACACTTTTTAAAATCTAAAAATATATAAAAAATTGGAATTTCGAAAAAAGGGGGGGGCTAGAATTTTTGAAATTTTGATTATGGAAGTAAAAAAATTTGAAACAATGTTTAGAACAACTTGAACAACCTGGAACAATTTTAAAAAAATCGATTTTCAAAAAAGGGGGGCTAGGTCAAAAACAGTTGTTCGGGTATAAGACCCCATTTTTTGGGTGTTTTTAAAAAAAAAAAAACTTTGGAACAATGCGGAACAAACCGGAACAACTTTCCAAAATAGGAAAATCTAAAAAAGGGGGGCTAATTTTACGCACTCACTACATACCCCCTTTTTTAAAAAAATCAAGGTAAAAAAAATTTTTGAAATTTTTTTCTTTCCACAACTAATTTTAAACAAAAAAGCTACAATTAATTGCATCGTTACATTTTCGAATATCCTTGTTTTATGCGTGGACTCACGGTGTCAAGTTAGCACTACATACCCCCCTTTTTTAAAAAAAATCAAGGTACAAAAAATTTTTGGAATTTTTTTCTTTCCACAACTAATTTTAAACAAAAAAGCTACAATTAATTGCATCGTTACATTTTCGAATATCTTTGTTTTATGCGTGGACTCACGGTGTCAAGTTAGCACTACATACCCCCCTTTTTTAAAAAAAATCAAGGTACAAAAAATTTTTGGAATTTTTTTCTTTCCACAACTAATTTTAAACAAAAAAGCTACAATTAATTGCATCGTTACATTTTCAAATATCCTTGTTTTATGCGTGGACTCACGGTGTCAAGTTAGCACTACATACCCCCCTTTTTAAAAAAAATCAAGGTAAAAAAAATTTTTGGAATTTTTTTCTTTCCACAACTAATTTTAAACAAAAAAGCTACAATTAATTGCATCGTTACATTTTCGAATATCCTTGTTTTATGCGTGGACTCACGGTGTCAAGTTAGCACTACATACCCCCCTTTTTTAAAAAAATCAAGGTAAAAAAAATTTTTGGAATTTTTTTCTTTCCACAACTAATTTTAAACAAAAAAGCTACAATTAATTGCATCGTTACATTTTCGAATATCCTTGTTTTATGCGTGGACTCACGGTGTCAAGTTAGCACTACATACCCCCCTTTTTTAAAAAAAATCAAGGTAAAAAAAATTTTTGGAATTTTTTTCTTTCCACAACTAATTTTAAACAAAAAAGCTACAATTAATTGCATCGTTACATTTTCGAATATCCTTGTTTTATGCGTGGACTCACGGTGTCAAGTTAGCACTACATACCCCCCTTTTTTAAAAAAATCAAGGTAAAAAAAATTTTTGGAATTTTTTTCTTTCCACAACTAATTTTAAACAAAAAAGCTACAATTAATTGCATCGTTACATTTTCGAATATCCTTGTTTTATGCGTGGACTCACGGTGTCAAGTTAGCACTACATACCCCCCTTTTTTAAAAAAAATCAAGGTACAAAAAATTTTTGGAATTTTTTTCTTTCCACAACTAATTTTAAACAAAAAAGCTACAATTAATTGCATCGTTACATTTTCAAATATCCTTGTTTTATGCGTGGACTCACGGTGTCAAGTTAGCACTACATACCCCCCTTTTTTAAAAAAATCAAGGTAAAAAAAATTTTTGGAATTTTTTTCTTTCCACAACTAATTTTAAACAAAAAAGCTACAATTAATTGCATCGTTACATTTTCGAATATCCTTGTTTTATGCGTGGACTCACGGTGTCAAGTTAGCACTACATACCCCCCTTTTTTAAAAAAAATCAAGGTAAAAAAAATTTTTGGAATTTTTTTCTTTCCACAACTAATTTTAAACAAAAAAGCTACAATTAATTGCATCGTTACATTTTCGAATATCCTTGTTTTATGCGTGGACTCACGGTGTCAAGTTAGCACTACATACCCCCCTTTTTTAAAAAAAATCAAGGTACAAAAAATTTTTGGAATTTTTTTCTTTCCACAACTAATTTTAAACAAAAAAGCTACAATTAATTGCATCGTTACATTTTCAAATATCCTTGTTTTATGCGTGGACTCACGGTGTCAAGTTAGCACTACATACCCCCCTTTTTTAAAAAAATCAAGGTAAAAAAAATTTTTGGAATTTTTTTCTTTCCACAACTAATTTTAAACAAAAAAGCTACAATTAATTGCATCGTTACATTTTCGAATATCCTTGTTTTATGCGTGGACTCACGGTGTCAAGTTAGCACTACATACCCCCCTTTTTTAAAAAAAATCAAGGTAAAAAAAATTTTTGGAATTTTTTTCTTTCCACAACTAATTTTAAACAAAAAAGCTACAATTAATTGCATCGTTACATTTTCGAATATCCTTGTTTTATGCGTGGACTCACGGTGTCAAGTTAGCACTACATACCCCCCTTTTTTAAAAAAAATCAAGGTACAAAAAATTTTTGGAATTTTTTTCTTTCCACAACTAATTTTAAACAAAAAAGCTACAATTAATTGCATCGTTACATTTTCGAATATCCTTGTTTTATGCGTGGACTCACGGTGTCAAGTTAGCACTACATACCCCCCTTTTTTAAAAAAAATCAAGGTACAAAAAATTTTTGGAATTTTTTTCTTTCCACAACTAATTTTAAACAAAAAAGCTACAATTAATTGCATCGTTACATTTTCAAATATCCTTGTTTTATGCGTGGACTCACGGTGTCAAGTTAGCACTACATACCCCCCTTTTTTAAAAAAATCAAGGTAAAAAAAATTTTTGGAATTTTTTTCTTTCCACAACTAATTTTAAACAAAAAAGCTACAATTAATTGCATCGTTACATTTTCGAATATCCTTGTTTTATGCGTGGACTCACGGTGTCAAGTTAGCACTACATACCCCCCTTTTTTAAAAAAAATCAAGGTAAAAAAAATTTTTGGAATTTTTTTCTTTCCACAACTAATTTTAAACAAAAAAGCTACAATTAATTGCATCGTTACATTTTCGAATATCCTTGTTTTATGCGTGGACTCACGGTGTCAAGTTAGCACTACATACCCCCCTTTTTTAAAAAAATCAAGGTAAAAAAAATTTTTGGAATTTTTTTCTTTCCACAACTAATTTACAACAAATAATTGTCAACTAATTGCGTACTTAGTTTTAACAAAATCAAAAAGTGTAGTGCTAACTTGATATCAACCCAGCACTACATACCACTTTTTTGAAAAATCGTCGAGCTACAAATTTTTTTTTTCCACAACTAATTTACAACAAAAAAGCTACAATTAACTGCATACTTAGTTTTTTAAATTTCGAAAAATGTAGTGCTAACTTGACAGTCGTAGGAAAATTTTAAGGGATGCATTTAATCCATTTGACAATGATGACAAAATGTAAGTAAAATTTAAATCTATCTTCTTAAACTTTATACATATGGTCCATATCCACATTCAGAAAAAACTATAGAGTTAACAAAGCAGCATTTAAATACTTATTGGAGGAGCTGGATCAAGAACTGGACCCGTGTGTGTTCTCATTTTCAATTACACCTATCAGCAGACTAGCAGCTGTGCTCAGATTCCTGGCAGAAGGAGGGTATCAATACGGCGCGGCGTAGGAAAAGACTTCGAGATTGGAATGGCACAGTCTACGTTTTCTGCAAACCTGAAAACTGTCTTAAACATTTTGGAAAGAAAACTGTATCCAGTATGAATTAAACTGGAAATGACTGACGCTGAAAAACTTGAAACTAAACGTGACTTCTACTCCAAAGCAAGATTCCCAGGAACAATCATGTGTGTCGATGGAACACACATAAAAATGATTGCACCAGTGGAAGAAAAATTTGTATACTACAATAGAAAAGGATACTACAGTCTTAATGCTATGGTCAGGGCCGGACAAAGCATATGTGCAAGATGTGCAAATGCACAGGGCGCAGAATTCTGGGGGCGCATTTCCAGGAGCAAGAAAATGTAATCTGATCTTGCAAACAAATATGTACTACTATTTGCCATTCTTTAACCACAAACATTCTTAAAATAATCTCAAAAAAACATCCATCACAACTGTCCTTAGTTATCTCTTGCGCACTAACTAACATCACTTTCATTGTTGCATTCAATGAAAATTTAACTCAAAATATCGCAGAACTAAAAATCCTACCTACCTCACTTCCAAATATTTCACCCAGTTCGTACAAGAGAAAAAAAGAAAAAATCTCAACACAGAAAAGTTCCATGCAAGAGAAAAAAAGGAAAAATCTCAACACAAAAAATTTCCATGCCACCTCATATGTGCAAGATAATTTTATGCACACCGAGTCCCAAAATTAACAGAGAGTATGACAAAGCAAAATACTTATTCATATTGAATCGTATGGGCTAGTACGTGCAGGTTTTGTATCACGCACGTACCTGAATGTGAGTTCTCATGATACAAAAAAAAAACAACAACAAAAATATATGGAGTGTCTTTGATTAGTATTTGTAGTAGAAAGTAGCACAGCAACCTACCTGCTCTCTTCTTTCGGAGACATTTTTTTGTTGTTTTCTTTGTAGATGAGAACTCACACTCAGGTACGTGCGTGATACAAAACCTGCACGTACTAGCCCATACGATTCAATATGAATAAGTATTTTGCTTTGTCATACTCTCTATGTTAATTTTGGGACTCGGTGTGCATAAAATATATCTTGCACATATGAGATGGCATGGAACTTTTTTGTATTGAGATTTTTTCTTTTTTTCTCTTGCATGAAACTTTTTTGTGTTGAGATTTTTTCTTTTTTCTCTTGTACGAACAGGGTAAAATATTTGGAAATGAGGTAGGTAGGTGTCTTTGCTACAAATGGTCAATGGATGTGCAAGTTTTCTTTTTTGCACACTGAGTATCAAAACTAACATGGGAGATATTTAAAAAAAAAACTTATTTTTGAGGAATTATATGGGCCAGAGCGTGCATGTTTTCTTATTGCACACAGTGTAAGAGTTAAGTGCCCGATTACAGAAGCTGAAATTTTTAATAGAATGGAAAAGGAGCATAGAGCTTAAAAATTAAAGAGGGATGATTCTACATATGTGGAGTCGAATTGTTCTTGGGCAGGCAGTTTGTTTTTTTTTTTTTTGTGAAAGTTAATGACTGTTGTAACGGCTACTTTTAATGTATATCTAATCTGGTGCAGAATGCAGATTGTTGCAATTGTTTTTTCGCTTTGTTGTTAATTAATATTAAATACATAGCTATCAGTTTTTAATAGAAGTGACGTATTTTGTGACAAGACCGTAATGTGACTGACTCAGTTGATTTTAGACAAGCTTGAATTACATGAAATTTTAATAAGTATCTAACTGTCAAAGACAAAGTTATGATAATGGTTCGAATAGGCTTCGTCTTGTTGAGTGGACGTAATTTTATAAAACTAAGAGACTGTGTCTAAGAAACAACTAATGTGCTTTACAAAAATAAACTAAATTAATATAAAATAAAAACTGTGTAGCCTGACCAATTCTAAGTCGGCAAATTAATAACAAGCTATTGAAATAACTATGTATAGTATAGGTACATAGAATTAAGAATCATAATTGTAAAAAAAAAATCTCAATAAAGTACATCCATACATACATACATACATAATGCTTCGAATATAAAAGGAAAAGAAGCGAGTGTTCAGAATCGAATTCGAACCCTGGAACCAAGAGCATTTTTAGTTTCATGTTGCCCGCATTCCTTAAATTTAGTGGTTAATGATGCTGCTCGGTGCTTATTTTATGCAGTTAAATTTTTCGATACAATTCAATGTTTGTAACTTTTTTTAAAGTTCCACAACGAGGTGGGATATTTATAAGAAAAAAATTCCAAGTCATACTTTGAAACTCCCTTCTGAGACAAGATGAGAGAACAGGTTAGATGCATTGAGGCCTTCAAAAACAAATTAAGAAGAAATATATGAAACCCTTTTAGAATTAAGAAATCTAGAGGCAAAAAACATTGCAGAATCGTTAGGAAATAAAACTTTTGATTTTACATTTATTTGCTGCCTGCTAATTTGGTTTGATATTTTAAAAAATATAAATTAAACTAGTAAATATTTGCAAAGTCCGTCCGTTAATCTGTCAACTGGCATAACGGTTTTAGAAAATACAAAAAACAGTTTGATTTTCATGCGTTCCGATGAAAAATTTAATGAGTAGGTATTTTCAATTAACCGAGCGTATTGCTAGTTCCCTAGAAATACCAAATACCTATGTTTCCTGTAGCTTCATCATTGCGATCTCAACGGAGAAAAATACTTTATACTGATGAATGTCCTGAAACTATATTAGACCCGAAACAAAGATTTAAAGTTGAATTTTTTTTAAATACTTGAAAGGTTTGATACGTATAGTATCAATTTTTCATTTTTTAGTAACATAAGCGAATGTTTAAAAAATAAAAATGTACCTACGTGCTTCATGCCTTAATTTGCAGAATGTTTTAACATAAAGTAATTTTAAAGATTTAGATGGAGAAGAATTGTTTCAAGAGTTAACCGTAATATCCCAGCTTGTTACACCACAAAGCTCAAGTTTAGATGTGTTAAATTTTTTTTTTAGTTCAAACCTTGAAGATTTTGCTCCGAATTTAGTTATTGCTCTCCAAATCCTTAATACAATCCCGGTCACGAGTCACGGTAGCTTCAGGAGAACGTAGTTTTTCTAAACTTAAAATTATTAAAAATTATCTTAGGACAACCATGACTCAAGAGAGATTAGTAGGTTTATCTATAATGTCAATTGAAAAGGAATTATTAAATTCTTTAGACTTTGATGATCTCATTTCTGAATTTGCAAAATGTAAGGCCAGAAAAGTAGGTTAGGTTAGGTTAAAGTGGCTGTTGGTTGGGACATCCAACACACTTAGACCAAAGTATGGTCCATTGTGATACCACATGGATCAGTTAATCAGCTTAACTCGTTGAACCAATTGGAGCTTCGAATGAAGCGTAGGAGACAAGTAATGTCTGAATTTTTTAAATCGCTGGTATCGTTAAAGTAGTAGTCTCCAAGGTGGATTCTACGTCTGTGTGATAAGGCAGGGCATGTGCACAGAAGATGAGAGATTGTCTCCTCTTCTTCTTCGTCCAAGCAACTCCTACAAAAATCATTTGCAGGGGCTCCAAGTCGAATAGCATGCCTTCCTATTAAGCAGTGCCCAGTCAGGACACCTATAACGTAGCTAATGTGCAATCTACTCAGAGAGATTAATTGTTTTGAGCGCCTGGCGCTGGTGGTGGTGTTATTCCACCTGAGGTTTGTTTTCTCTATGGTATCTTGCTTTAGCATAAGTTTACATGTAGCTAGAGGGATACCTATGTTAGCATTATGAGCCAGCAGAGGTAAAGTTGGCCAGAAAAGTAAGTTTCCAAGTTTAAAAGTTTCCCCTCTGCTCATTTCTTCGGGGATACCTCAATAAAAAAAAAAACGCATTGAAAGTCTACCTCCTGGGTAATCTGGGAAAGGCTTATGCTTGTGTATCAGTTTATGTGTAAAAAAATATAAAAAAGGGGCGCTTTCTACAAATCTTGCACAGGGCGCAAGTTTGGCTGGGGCCGGCGCTGGCTATGGTGGTATGAATAAAATGTTGCAATAATGCGTAGTTATATTCATTCATATATATTTTGTTCTAGATATGTGATAACAAGATGCGCATTAGATTTGTTGATGCAAGGTATTCAGGCTCAAGCCACGATTCTCATGTGTGGAATCTTAATTCGGCGAGAGCACATTTCCTTACTAAATTTCGAGAAGCCGAAAGAAGCACCTGGATTTTAGGTAGTATACAAATATATATGTATGTACGTATGTACAAATATATATCATATTTTTCCTTGCATTTTATTTAAGGTGACGTCGGATCTCGGATATCCTCTCGAGCCATGGCTTATTACTCCATATCGTTGTCCCGAGCCCGGGAGTCTTCAAAGCAATTTTAACTTAATGCATAGTAAAACACGGATTTCAAGAACTTTAAGTTTTAGCTCAATTTTACGCTGCAAGAGTTCTTCTTTAATCTTGTTATGTCTCTGGGACTCTTCAAGACATTTTTTTTTAATTCAGAGAGTTTTTCCACTCCTCTATTTATACGACGCAAGCTGCTTGAGATATCATCCGCATTTTTATTTTGCTTTTCCCAAAAAATTTCTGATTGACGATAAAATTCCTTTTGAAGTTTCATTTGTTCCCGCAAAAGGCAGGCGGTATCGTTTGAGTGGCTTTGTTGAAAAGTGGTTGGAAGACGCCGGCGTTGACGAACACTTCCCGAATCAGCAACGTCTGAGGACATCGACACATCTGGATTTTGATTATCTTCAACAACAACTTCGTTAATCTGTTGATTTTGATCTTCCAAAGAACTGTTGATGCCAAACGAACGAGAGCTTTTAATTCCACTTGTTGATGTTTCAAGACCAGTTAACTTGATAACACTTTCTTCAAGGTCTGAAAAAGAATGCGTTCTGTTCATTCCACCACCTGTAGCCTTGATTTCTTTTTTATTTTCTACTAGTTTTCTTTTAACATACGCCTTCCAGTCTAACCATACCTAAAACAAAGAGAGATTTTAGACGGACCTTTTCGCAGCATTATGTAAATTAAATGTACCTTCCTCCAGCTGCTGGCATCCTTTACAGGTGGACCAAGGCTGTTTAGTTCTTCTTTTACTTTATCCCAAATGGCGGCAACTTCCTCTTTTGTTGCTTTTGTGTACCCTTGAGCAATTTCAGGGCTTCCTTGGAGCAAATCCAATAGCCTTTGGTGGTGACGTGAAATAGTGCCAAATGAAATAACACCAAATTTCAAATTTGGCCTTATTTCGTTGTTCAAAACGAAATAAAACCAATTTGGCTTTATTTCGATTTATAAAAAGAAATAAGGCTAAAAAAATAATGGAAACAACGCCGAATATTTTAAAATTCAAAAGTTAATAAAAAATTTTTAAAGTTCACTTTTTTACATACAAAACACGCAAAAATGGTTGATTTATTGTCTAGAATAGCTTCTTTTGCTAAAAAGTTTTTTTGAATTGATAGCACGGCGGCGGCGGCGTACTAACAGCTAGGTATGTAAGGGGGGGCATGCTGCCCCCCTGTTTGGGATCACTATAGGATTTGGGGTGGGTGCGAGTTGTGGTAAATGCAAAGAACTTTTGCATTTGAGCACTAAAATCAAAGAAATTCCCAAATTTAAAAAGCAAGTATGGCTCACAGTTATGAAAGAATCACAACGCATTCGTGTTCTTTGCATATACCCAAAGTCGCACCCACCCTAAATCCTATAGTGATCCCAAGCAGGGGGGCAGCATGCCCCCCTTACATACCTAGCTGTTAGTACACCGCCGCCGCCGTGCTATCAATTTAAAAAAAACTTGTTTTAGGCTCCAATTTCAAAAATTTCAATCGATCAACAAGTATCTGTCATTTTTCAACTTTTTTAATTAATAACAAAAAATTGTTGCAAAATTGCACTTCCCCCGATTTTTTATTAAAGTTTACGAAAAAATACACCGATTTGGTTATTTTCCGAATTTTTTTTCTATGTTTTTAGCAAAAGTAGCTATTCTAGACAATTACCGAATTTTGTAATTCCCAAAATTGAATAAAGAATTTAATTTAGCATAGAGAGAAAACAAAAGATAATTTTACTTTATGTTTTTTTCTAATTCTGCAAAGTTTTAAATCGAAACAATGCCAAATTGCTATTATTTCGTTTTCTAAAGCGAAATAAACCCAAATTGAAAATTTGGCCTTATTTCGTTTTCAAAAACGAAATAATGCCAAATTTTTTGAATTTATTTCATTTGGCGTTATTTCACGTCACCGCCTTTGGTACTGTGTTTTGTTTGTAATTACTTTTTTGGACCGTTAAAAACAAAATATATATATTTTTCACAATAATTTTGTATTTGAACTTACTTTTTTGTCAATTTGTATCCATTCACTTTGGTAGACAAAACTGTTGTGTCTAGTTTTGAATTGCTCCTACAAAAAAATCTGTTCGTAGAAAAATCTGTCAAACTTACTATTCATTCGGGGCTAGTGATACCACTTTTCAGAACTCCGAATTTCGTAGCAGAATTTTTCGATACGAACGGAGCTATGATACCTTTTTTTCGGGATTCGTAGTACGAATCTATTACGTCGGGGCCTGTGATAAGGGTGAGTTTCTTAGCAGTAAGTACTTTCGTGGCATAACTTTCTTCAATTTCTTTCAAAGTCCTAGATATAAAGGTGATTGGTCTATTTTTTAACTTCCCATAGGAAGTTATTGTAATGGGTCCGATTTGTCAAATTGAAAATTTTGACATTTCTGGACGTTTCAAGGTCCCTAGAGTCGAAATAAAAGATTTTTAGAGAGATGTCTGTGCGTGCGTGTATAGGTACATTCGTACGTCCGTACGTCCGTATATCCGTATATCCGTATATCCGTACGTCCGTACGTTCGCGTCGTTTTTTTCGTCGTCCATAACTCAAGAACCAGAACAGATATCGACTTTAAATACATTTTGTTATACAGATAACAGATTCAGAAAGGGCTCTCAAGAAAATTGCGTATGTTGTTTTTTTACCATAGCAGTTTAAAAAAAAGGTGAAAATTTTGGTTAACCCTAAATACCTCATGAACCAATGACGCTAGAGACTTGAATTAAATTTTATATTATATATTGTAACGTGATACAAAACAAGTATATTTTTGGAAAAAATCCAATTAGCGGTTTTTTTTTATAAATCAAAAAACCTGAAAAAACTGGAGATTTTATCTCCAAAACAATTTTTTGCAACGAAAAATAATGTTTTTGACATCTGATAAAATTTTGAGAAAAATCTGCTTGACAGTTTTTTTATAAAAAATAAAAAAACTAAAAAAAAACATTACTCAAAGTTGGTAAAAATTGAATTTCGACTCAAATATCTTTTCAAAAACTTGAGATTAAAACTGATTTTATCTTATAAGAAATATTGTTTTCAACATTCTGAAAAATGTTGTGAAAAATCGAATTGACAGTTTTTCTACAAAAAATAAAAAATTAAAACAAAATTAATAAAAGTTGGTAAAAAATGATTTTCGACTCAAATATCTTTTCAAAACTTCGAGATATTGGCTTTAAACTACTTTAATCTCTCAAAAAATATTATTGTCAATATTCAGTAAAAATTCTAAAAAATATCGGATTGACAGTCTTTGTACAAAAAATTAAAAACCTAAACAAAATTTAACAAAAGTTGGTAAAAATTGATTTTCGACTCAAATATCTTTTCAAAAATTTGAGATTATGGGTTCTAACTAATTTTTTCTTATAAGAAATATTGTTTTCAACATTAGGAAAAATTTTGAGAAAAATCGAATTGACAGTTTTTTACAAAAAATAAAAACCAAAAAAAAAACAATACTAAAACTTGGTAAAAATTTACTTTCGACTCAAATAGCTTTTCAAAAATTGAAAATATTGACTTCAAACTTATTTTATTTCACAGAAAATATTGTTTTCGATATTCAATAAAATAAAATCTACAAAAAAAAGTACGCAAATTTGGTAAAAATTGATACATATAGACAAACTTTTAAGCAAGAGAAATTGACAGACAGGATGGGAAGTTATCAGTGTGGGTCGCATCACAGCCTCTATTTTTTTTTTGAATAGCACAGCGCCGATTGAGTAATCTGAGGCGTCAGTGGTAAGTTAGAGGGGTAAACTAAAATTGGGGTAACTTAAAATGATGTCTTCTGATTTTAAAGATCTCTTGATTTTCTTAAAGGCTTCGTAGGACTCTTCGTTTTTCTTGGACACACGTTCATCCTCCAGTCTTAAAAGGGATGTCAGAGGATTTGTAATTTTCGCGTAGTCTTTGACGAACCGACCGTAATAGTCTGACATGCCAAGAAAGGATCTGAATTCTTTTAGAGTTTTTGGAGCTGGAAAGAAGAGACAACAAAGCCCAAAAATTCTAGTTCTTTAAAGAACTCAAACTTATCGATTTGAACTTTCATATTTGCTTCATTAAGTGTTTTAAAAATGTTTTAAATGTGTAGTTTCATCTGGAATAAAGAATCAATATACACATAGCATATTTTCCCGACAAAGTCACGAAGTATATCGTCTAAAGCCCTTCGAAAGATGGAAGGGGTGTTTTTCAGTCCGAATGGTAAACTCGTATTTCAAATGGTTAGCCGAAAATGCAGTTTTTCCATGTCTTTCTAGGCTAGGTTTAGGTTCAATCCAAACAGTTGAATTGTACGATCTTGATCGCTTGATTATGCCGTGTTGTAAGCATAGAGAAATATACTTACCAAGAGAACCGACCGGTACCCTTCTTGCCTGAAAAACCCTCAAATTACATTTAAGATGAACTCTATAAAATTCCGTATCGGTGAATACATGTGAGTGGAGCAAAAAAAGGCAAAATGTCAGATTGGACTACAAGAACAAATTATGGAATTCTTGTGACCTGTCAAAAATGATAGTTCCACAATTTCGATTTGCAAAACCAAATATTTAATTTGAGATTCTACAAGTAAGTTTTTGTAAATTATTTTGTTTATTTAAATAAACTCAAAATTCTATCAATCAAGAGCTACAAGTTTATTTTATTGAATAAACGATGGACCAGAAACCAGAAGAAAACAACTTATTCAACACGGAGTTCAAGTAGGTACGTTTAAAAAAAGAATCTCGTAAATAAATGAATATTTTAGTTACTTTGTTTCAGCTATGGATTATTCCAATATTTACATATTTCTAGTATTTCAACGCACAGAAAAAAATACCCTCAAAAAAAATCTTTGCTCTTAAAACTGATTACATTTACTTCATTTTTGATCGCGATATTTTTTATTAACAAAGCACGGAATGTGGCCTCATCGAAACGTGTTAATGCAGTACCATCTTGACTACATCTAATTCAGGGCTAGAAAAGTCCTTTAAGTAAGAAGTAAGTAAAATCGCAGTTAAGAACGTGCAACAATTATCGATTTTTGTTTATATTTTGGATTGTGCCAATAACATACCATAATACAGGAAACAACTTCCTTCAAGAAATGTGGAAGACAAAGCTTGCATCAAAACAAGGGAGGTGATTTACAGGTAAGTTTTTTTTTTTAATTACATTTCTCTTAACGAGTAATTTATGTACATTTTTGTTGGAAACCTTTCAAAGTGAAGGATACATTTTTAAACGTTTAAACGGTTTCCAACATCCTCCTCCTTTTCATTAGATGCCAAGAAATATAACCCAAGTAGCTAAAAAAAGAACTATTCTTGCAGCATCATCAAAAGCAACATCTTCTGGTATCACAAGAGCAACACCGCGCGGAGATCAGTTGTGTAAGTGCGTATCGAAACATTCATGTCGTGATAAACTCGCTTAATCTTCATCCTTTAGGTCTAAATCCAGGCTTGTACCGCCAAATGTCTCACTATCTCGATGCCACTAAGAACGACAGGAACACAGGCAGCGACTACTGCTGCCACTGAGGCTGACACAGACGACGTAATGTCGATTTTAAAGCAACATGCTGGGTGAATATAGCACCTCCTTAAATACGGAAGTCGGAAATAATTGGTAAGCCTTCATGAAAAATAATTTATAAATAAATTAAATACGAAATAATCTCATATCATTTTCGTACGTACTGTTTTGATATCCGATCAATTTTGGTAAACTTAAACTGGCAAAATAGAAACTCAATTCCATGAATTTATAATGGATTATCACAACTAAGTGCATTCTGCACATAAACAACTGGAATCACACAGAACACCGCCGACACAGGAATGGCCCCACAAACTACCCTAATGGTGCTCCAATAGTGCCTGTTGAAAAAGTTGCGAGTCCGCAATCTGCACCTGCCGTAAATGTCCAAAATTGGAAATTGTTGGTGCGTTTGGGATTTTGAAATTTTCGTCGCAAAAAAAGGTCTACGCTAAGAAGCCAAACAATTTCAATTAATGGAGCAAATTACGAGCCCTATTCCAAGAATGGTATAATTATAACCCAATCAACTTATTACAATTTTATTGTGCCTTCATTGAACTCATGATGGCAAGACTACTCTAAAGTAAGTTTCACAAGCTTTGAAAGCACTTATTGATGTGTTTTTTTCAGCAACTAATCAAAACGAAGCTTCGAAGCAAGTGCGGATCCAGACTTTTAATCAGGGGGGGGGGGGGTCACACACTTAACATATAGACGAGTTTTTACTCACCGCTTAAAAATGTTATTTAATGTTTTGTAAAGGTGGCTATCAAAATTTAAATAACATAATGTTAATATTAACCTTAAATTTACACATTTAAAGGGCTTAAGTACCAACTTTAGTTATCAAATCAAATTAGAACATTGTTGTCCATCAAGGTATAAGTACAACAGTTTTCTAAATATGCCATATTTAAGAGATAAAAAAAACAATAGCTTAGAGGGTTTTTGTTGTTATATTCTTTTTTTATTGGCATTTCTATTAATGCGAAAAACGCTACAAAAATTCAAAAACCCAGAAAATGAGAAAGAATCTGATATTAAGAATATTTATGCCTTTTTTTGACGTGGTTTTTTCGAACTCAATTTTCGGGAGTCTATTATTACTATCGTTATCTGCCTGCTTAGATTTGAGCTGATGCTAGAAAATATGTTGATCTTAAAGGAGTCCACAAAACTTAAAAATTGTAGAAAGAAAAATGTTTGGTTCTTGAATTTAAGGAAATAGGTGCATTTAATTACATAATTTCTCTAAAAATGAAATAAAAACAAACTAAGGTAAACAAATAAGTTGGGAAGAAAATTTTGTGTGGCACTCTCAAATTACACGTTTGAGAATCTTTTTTCACTTCAGTTTTCAAGAGTTTCAAAGCTTTTATACTAATAGTTATGAGTAGTTGTAACTAGAGGGTACGAGGCCACCGGTGCTGCACCAGGGTTCTGATCTATGCTAATCACCGGTGCACCGGCATCACCAGGGTTCCGATCTATGCTAAATACCGATATTATTTTGGGTTCTGGACCATGCTTAGCAAACGTTAGAACGTAAAAACGTAAAATTCACGTTCACGTTAGAACGTAAAATTCACGTAATATTGGTTGTGGGATTGGATTTTTAGTGATAAATTGGTTGCGGGATATACTTTTGTAGTTGGATTTCTAGTTCAAAAATTAAATTTCTAATTGGGAATAATTATCAGTGGTTGGATTTCTAGCACCATCTGTATTTTTTTTTCATTTCAACATTGGTTGTGGGATTGGATTTTCAGTGATAAAATGGTTGTGGGATATACTTTCATAGTTGGATTTTTTGGATAGCACAACCTTTGTATATGAAAACTATAGCACTCTCATGGGCAGACATTTTTTTGCGCGACCGGACGCCGCACAGTGGGGCATCTTGTATGGGGGAGCGGACAAAACTCTATAAAATCTAAACTAATGAACCGATTTGAATGAAATTTTCAGGAATGATAGCCAATAGCAAGACAAATCTACACCAGAAAATTCCGCCCATTTCCACGCCCACTAAAAGAGAAAATGGCTTTTTTCGAAAAACATATCTGAAAACAAAGATTTTTTTTAACGAATTTAAGGTATATTGCGAATATAATAATAAATAGCGAAAAAAGAATTTTAAAAGCATTGTAAATTATTAAAAATTCAGTTTTAATATGCTTAAAGGTGAATGGTTGTGAGTAAAAAACATCTTTAGGTTTATTTTGTTTGCAGTTGTAAGGATAACACATTGGATTTATAATGACATAGATAGTTGGTGTTTTCAAAGCTTACCGTTTGATTTGTTTTAAATGTAATATAAAATAAATTTAAATAATAAATAAAAAAATAATTCAAGTAGGTAAATAAAAAAAATAATTCAAGTAAATAAAAAAAAAAAAATCATTTAATCTTAATAAGCTTATTCAAAATAATTCAAATAAACTTTATTTGACATATGCAAATCTATGAAGTTTCAATTTAAGGCATTTCTGATGGACATTTAATTCTTACATCCCTGGTATTATTAAAACTTGTTCAACGAGAAAATGAAGAAAAATCTTCGACCATCCTCAACCCATCATTCACCAGCTCTTCAATTTTTCTTTTCGAAAGAAACTCTGCAAGAAGGTAGAAAAGAAAAAGACCGTGTAGAAGCTCAAATTTTGAATCTCCGAGATACTGAAATTGAGTGCAATGGATTCTTTATTAAAATAAAACATGCAATGTATTTCACAATGATAGATGGAAAAACGGCACAAATTGTTACAAATACAACTTCTAGTAGTAATTGTACCATTTGCGGGGCAAAGCCATCGGAAATGAATGACATTGCAAAACTCCAGTGTAAACCAACAGATGAAAATGCTCTAAAGTTGGGAATGTCATCATCATCGTCAGAACTGGTGGGGAGAGTACGATAACTTTGGCGACAAAGTTTAATGACGGATTTGTATAGAACAGTTAAAAACAAGCATTTTTAACTATGGAAGGGGGGGTCTATCTCCCCCCGTTTAGGCGGTAGGGGCAATTTAAAAAATTAGTATTTAAATTAGTTTTCTCAAAAACTAAAAGACATAAAATCATCTAGTTTTCAGTTTTTGATCAAAAACAAATAAGAGAAATAAATTCTGAAATAAAAACAATGGTAGATAATCTTGAAGTATTGAAAAATTACACTTTAAACCTTTTTTTAACTTTTTTTACTCAAATTTTGAGTTTAAAATTATTTTTTTCAAAAACTACGCATAGTTTTGACTTGAATTAAAAACTGGCTAATAAAACAGAATGTTGGCTTAAAAAAAATGTATAAAACTTAATTGTAAGTATCACCGTTATTTTTTAATTATTTTTTTCCATTTTAAATACTAATTTTTTTAAATTGCCCCTACCGCCTAAACGGGGGGAGATAGACCCCCCCTGCCATAGTAAAAAATGCTTGTATTAAAACCCTCTACCAAAAACCGTTATTATATCTTGGCGCCAAAGTTATCGTACTCGTGCCGAACTGGTTAAAAGGCATAAATATCGATTTTTTTATATGACTTCCCAACTTAAAATTGCTCTAAAAACCGCATCCGGACGTATCCGGATGAGATTTTTACTGAAAAATGTTGCTGAGACCCTACACTATCTATTGGGAATAGTTTGCTAACAGAGGCAAACAGAGGCAGTAGTTAAAACCTTATGCGAACTAAAAAAATCACATAAATAGAGTGTTTCTTCGTCAAAAAATACCTTATCCAATTTTTTTTCAATAAAATAACATACTGTATTGTTTATCTATTTATTTCAATCATGTAAGCAGACAAAATTGTTTAAAACTTTCAAATTTCACAATATACTGATCATTTAAGGAATACTAATATTTTATCAGTTTTCACGATATTTGAACTTTGAGCGAAAATCTACTGGTCTACAATTTTTTTTTTTGAAAAACGGTTTTCATTTTCTGATTCTACAACCAATTAACTATAAGAAACACTTTCAGTTTAAAAAAAAATCCTACTTTCAGAAAAATAGGTTTTGTCCGCATTTTCCCCACTGTGCGCCGCCGCCGCCGCCCTCGTTGGCGGTAGTATCGGGGACCGAGAGAAAAATATTATTTCCATTCCCATGAGCAGCCAGCAGAATAAGGGAGACAGTTAATTTCATTCTATTTGAATCTATCCTTGTATATGTTTTCATATACTAAGCTTCCATATGAAGGTCAATGAATTTGTTTTTGTAATTTCTTTATATCAATGCATTTTTATATGAAAAACGGCAATGTCTTAATATTGTGTCTAATAAGGGGATGAATGAAATTTTTGTATGCTTACATCAGCTGTTTAAGATCTTGTACCGATTTTTGTTTTTATTTACATTCATGACTCTGCTTCTCCCTTTGTACGATTTTTGTATATGAAAAATGGTTGTATTATGTATACGAAGCTACGATGCTATTTTTGTGAAGAAGAAACATATTGGGATAGTTATACGTTTGGTTATAGTTATGTATATTTTGGCTGGTGTTTTTTTTTTTTTTTTGTAGATAAATATCAATTGGTAGGTGATTTTTTTTCAGGATATAAAAGATATTGGTAGGTAGGCAGGTAATTTATGAAATTTCATAGGGAATTCCTACTAGTATCCGGACAGTGCGATAATATCCGTACACTTAGCACTTTGTTTGAGATTAGTAGATAGGTAGGTACAGTATTTATAAATACCTATATAGTTTAAAATAAAAACAAAAATGCATTCTTTATGTTGGTTCAGATAATTTGATTAATTTGATAATTGAAATTTGTGTCTTTTTATGTTCCAATCCTCCTTTTGCTTTATCATTTTTAATAAATAAATGTAAACAATAAAGCTGGGACCTTAGGCATAAACAAAAAAAAAATTAGTTTATATTTAGGTAGGTAGGTAGGTACATATGTATATGTTGTTTGCTGTTGTAGGTACCTTTAATACAATTTTGTCAGCTCTTCTATTTTAAGATGTATGACTCTTAGGAAAATCCAAGTGAAAGTTTTTTTTAACTTATTAACTATTAGTAAGTATACCTATTTTCGTAGATGTAGTGTCGAAGTAGGTATTTTTGTATTGATTTGAAATTTTCTTTTATACGATTTCGCAGTTTTTTTTGTGCCACTTACCAACCAATAATTTTTTAACATTAAACGCAAAATTATATCAATGATAATTACTCATGTTATTTCACAACCTTGGTGTTATAACCTTGTTAAGATGAAGGATTCTTCAGATATTTAAAGTCAATTTAAGACTTAATTTCACAATTTAGAAAATCATGGTCTGAAATTAATATTTTTACTTGCGTCATATAGGCAAATTTTGCATTCGTAAAAAATTTCGAACTCAAGAATCAAAAATGACATTTCGATGGTAGAGAAGTAGAAAAAAGTGAGTCCACTGATTCCGTCCTGGCCCGTACCTTCACCCCAAGGCATTAGGTTGATTGACCTAAAATTTGGAAATTAAGGGTAAGAGCCGATTCGCGTTAAGTGTTATAAAATTCCCATAGGAAGTTATTGTAATCGTTCCGTTTTCTCGACGTCTGTGTGTGCGTGTGTACGTACGTTCGGGAAGTTTTTTTCGTCGTCCATAGCTCAAGAACCAATAGAGATATCGACTTCAAATAAATTTTGTTATACAGATAAAAATGCAGAAAGATACAGAAAGGACTCTAAAAAAATTGAGTGGGTGGTTTTTACCAAAGCAATTTAAAAAAAGGTGAAAATGTTGGTTAACCCTAAATATATCACGAACCAATAACGCTAGAGACTTGAATTAAATTTTATATTATATGTACATATATTGTAACGCAATACAAAACTAATATATTTTTTGGAAAAAAAAAATCAAATTAAGGGTTTTTTATAAATCAAAAAAACTGAACAAAAATATTTGTCACCTCGAATATTTTACGAATAAAAATATTGTTTTCAACTTTCACTTAAATTTTGAGAAAAATCGAATTGACAGTTTTCTTGCAAAAAATAAAAACATTACTAAAAGTTGGTAAAAAATTACTTTCGACTTAAATATCTTTACAAAAATTAAAAAATATTGGCTTCAAACTAATTTAATCTCACAGTGATTTTTTATAAAAGTCCAACAGTCAGTTTTTTCATAAAAAAATAAAAATCTACAAAAAATAGTACGCAACATTGGTAAACAATTATGTTGGGTTCTCGAAATCTCGCGAACAATAGAAGATATTGATCTCAAATTAATTTAATTCATCCAATTTGTATTTGTTTATACATATAAGATCGCACACCAGGATCTTTTTTAATATGAAATGTATGGCTTTTATTTGTATTACATAAATTCTACTTTTTGCTCCATTTTTAACAAATTAATGTGGACAACAAAGCTCGGACCTTATAGAGGGCATAAAAAACATATATGTAAATATGGTTTATATTTAGGCAGGCATCTACATATGTGTTGCTTAAGCCGATAGATTTTTGTATTGCTCCAGAAGGGTACCCCCACGTTATTTTGGTTTTAAGTTTTCTCAAGAACAAATCAACTGATTTCAATAGTTTTTTTCTGCACAAGCTCTTATATTGGCTTTATTTTTGGATTTTTTAAAAAATAGTACATTTTTTTCAAAATTCGATGTATCCAAAATGGGTCATTAGTTTCTTACGAAACTGTATATTAATTAGTTCAAAATAACTGCATACCAAAAATATATATTTTAACTAAAATTGAAAAATTGTATGTGTACAAAATTAATTTAAAAAGTAAACTGCTCTAAAGATTTTCAAATAAGAATTTTGAAACATTAAGGTTTTTTTTTGATAAATCAAATTTTGGAAACAAGCTTTTTTAACAGGAGCATTTTTAAATTTAAAAATACAGGAAATATTTTAAATAGTCTTGGTTTGTCAATTGAACTGATTCGTTCTAAAATTGCCTCTACCTCCTACACGAAGAGACGTACGTACGTATATTTTAAAACAGTTAAACGTTATGTTTATTTCAAATTTATAGAAAAATTATTCCTAAGTTAAAAACTTTGCTTTGGCATACAAAAATTGGATTTGCTAGAATTTACATAGATATATCTTTAGACTGAGACAAAGGCATCAAATTTATGTAAGTACAATTACAAATGCTAATACTTCTCTAAAAATAAAGATCCAAATAAAGTCTTTTACCTTATTAAAAGTAAACATTTGCTTATACCCTTGATCATTCAAAATTGTTGATAGGAAGGTCCTTCTTTTAATAAATACCTAAATAGGTATATCATAAGAACTTACGTTAAAACGCAAAAACGAAAAATTCGCGTTGAAACGTAAAATTCACGTTCACGTTAAAACGTAAAAACGTAAAATTCACGTTCACGTTAAAACGCAAAAAACGTAAAATTCACGTTAAAACGTAAAATTCACGTTCACGTTAAAACGTAAAACGTAAAATTCACGTTCACGTTAAAACGCAAAAACGTAAAATTCGCGTTAAAACGTAAAATTCACGTTCACCTTAAAACGTAAAAACGTAAAATTCACGTTCACGTTAAAACGCAAAAACGTAAAATTCGCGTTAAAACGTAAAATTCACGTTCACGTTAAAACGCAAAAAACGTTAAATTCACGTTCACGTTAAAACGCAAATAACGTAAAATTCACGTTAAAACGTAAAATTCACGTTCACGTTAAAACGCAAAAACGTAAAAATTCACGTTCACGTTAAAACGCAAAAACGTAAAATTCACGTTCGGAACGCAAAAATCACCATAGGAAACTGAACAAAATCATGAACAGAACATGATGTTTAAGAGTTAAGTTTTTTCAGAAAAGATGGTCCATATGAGTGAAGAGAGAAAAGAATCGTTAAGTAAAAAGACATGTTAATTTTTGTAATATTTTTTTATTTTTTAATTAAATTTTAAGGTCACTGCCACAAGATCAGTTTTACATTTCATTTTCAAGTTCTATTCGATAATGACCCCAAGCTAGTGTATTTATATTATTGGTACATATAAATCTTTTGTCATCAGAACAACTTAAACTTAATTTGTTTATACATTCGGTGTATATAGTATGGTGTTTAAATCTTAAGTTCAACATTTTACTATAGAAGTTTTGTTTGTGTAGCAAACAGTCTCTGTAATTTTGTAAAGACATTTTTTTACAGCTGCTGATTTAACACCCTTAGCCTTTTTTATTAGTGCTGCATCTTCTATGTCTATACTATACATTTTAGCTCTTAATCCTATAAATTCCTTCATTATTCTATCATTATTTTCATCCTTCATAAATCCTAACTTTTTCACATTGAGCTGGGGCAATACCGTAGCGGTTTTGGGGTGGATAGTCTGAAGTATCAAATTTATCTATTATATCATTTCTTATATCATTGTAAAAATCATCTGTTCTTATTTTATAAATAAATGAGTCGGTATCCATGTAGGCCAGATGTAGGTTGTCAGTAAATTTAGGTTTCGTGTATGCATAATGAAAGTCGTACATTTTATACTTTGAAATCTCCAAAACACAAAAACCTAAGTATATAGGCTTATTATATATGTTCACTGTAAATTCGTTTTAACTGAATAGCAGCCATGGTTTTCGAAAATTCTAATATGCTATGAAAATTAGGTTTAGCTATAAGAGCGCGACTACCGAGATGGGTGCCTTTGCTTTATATTGAATCGACAATTCGAACATCTTTTCGTTTGTCTACATTTTCCATAGTTTTTCCGAATACAGCATTATTGCAAAGTTTACGCTTTTTTACGGTTTTTTTTTCTTAGTTCATTGTTCAAATCAATATATTTTTTCAGCCATTGAGATTGTTTGAATTGCATCACTCTATGAATTTTTTTAAGTACCAAACCATTATCAAGGCATTGAATTAATGTTTTGTGATGAATTATATAATTAACTTTATTATTCAAATCAGCAATCTGATGCTTTAGAATTTTTGAATGGAATAAATTTTGAGGATGTTTAAAGTCAACGGAAATAAAAATATTTTAAAAATATTTAAATAGGGTTAGCCCTATATTTCTATAAGGATAAATGCCGACAATTAAAAATTACGATTATAATACATGCATTGATATATCAAGACCCTGATACATCGTTACCATCATGTCACTCATCTGACTAATAGGACTTGACCATCTATATCTATTGCTTTAGGATTTTTTCCTGTATTGAGGTAATAATTAGTGTAACAAAAGCCTAATGCCTCACTACCATCATATCATTCATTTGTCTAATAGGGCTATACCTCCTTTATCTATTGCTTTGCTAGCATCATGTCAATCATATTACTAAACCATGTCCCTTATCATTAAAATCCTGAAAAATGGTCCAAGGGTTATTTTTATTGCGGAATACAAATGTATGTCAATAAGGTCAACACATTATTTTATCTATAGGGATGGATGCCGATAATTAAAATATGCATTCATGATGATCGCAATACATAAATTTATCCAACTGCTTCCTTATATACACCGATGATATTCCAAGTGTCAACAATACAAATTTAACCTTAAACTACATGAATGAATGCGGGGAAAAACTCTATTGTTCTACTATTAGCAATCAATATGATATAAGCATGCATTATTACCCCAATACTTCTTTTCATTAGTTACTTTTCACCCCAAAGAAACGTTTTGGAATGTGTAATACGACATTTAGGATCATATCCTGTATATGACTACTTTCCTACCCCCGATGAAGCAGAATACTCCGTTTTTACTCTGGATGATTTCGCTGCTTTTGAAGCAAATTCATTAACCCTAGCCAGTGGATTCAAGCCAACAAAGAAGCTATCGGAGTTGGAAATGGGTCTAAAATATAACATTTATACCTTGCGAAAGGTTACGTCACGGTGGGGTGATAGAATCGTAGCGGATCTTGGCGAATATATGGTAAGATACAATTTTTCTCGTTCTGCTTCCTTTATACAAAATACTTGAAAATTATGATCAAACGTCGTCATGTTATCATAAAGCGATATGATGACTTGTGGCAAGCAGATCTGGTTGAAATGATACCTTACAGCGATCAAAACAATGGATTTAATTATTTGATGAAAGTTATCGATGCTTTTTCAAAATTTGCTTGGGTTGTCCCAATGAAAAACAAAAAATGCATTACTATTTTAAAAGGAATGGATGAAATATTTACTATTTCTTCTAGGATTCCAAAGAACTTGCAGACTGATGATGGAAAGGAATTTTTCAATACAAACTTCAAGAGTTTGATGGAAAAACATAAAATTAATCACTATTCTACATTCAGATCATTGAAGGTTTCAATTATCGAAAGATTTAATAGAACCTATAAGGAAAAAATGTGGAAAGAAATTAGTTTCAATGGAAGTTATAAGTGGATAAATATTTATAAGAAATTGCTTTATGATTATAATCATTCTTTCCACCGAACCATTAAATGTAAACCTGCAGATGTAATCAAGAAAAATTCAAAGTCAATGTTATCACTTTTCAAAAATAAGAAACAAGTGTTTAGTAAAAGAAAATTAAAAGTTGGTGATAACGTAAGAATTAGCAAGTATAAACATGTATTCGAAAAAGGTTATACACCCAACTGGACTACTGAGGTTTTTAAAATAAGAAAAGTCCAAGCAACAAAACCTATAACATATCTTCTCGAAGACTTTCAAGGAAAACCTATTCAAGGAGGCTTTTATGAACTAGAACTGCTGAAAACTGATTGTGGCGATGTATATCTAGTTGAAAAAGTTCTACAAACGAGAGGAAATAAAGTTTTTGTAAAATGGTTGGGATTCCCATCAGAACATAACTCTTGGATCGATAAAAACAAAATTCTGTAAAATTAATAAAAGAAATAAATTTGATTTTTAAAAATTTTAATTTTGACTCTTTTTCTTATACGTATATATACATATATATGCTTATAAATTATATTAACATAAAATTATTTATATTTTTGTAAATTTCAGCTCAAACGTTGATCCACGTTGATATGTTTTCTCTAAGAGCCTCCTCCAATTATTAATATGCTTTCTGTGGACAGCTTTGAGTATCTTATCGGTAAAAAGACCTATAAGAAAAAAAAATAATTTCAAGTATTTTGTATAAAGGAAGCAGAACGAGAAAAATTGTATCTTACCATATATTCGCCAAGATCCGCTACAATTCTATCACCCCACCGTGTCGTAACCTTTCGCAAGGTATAAATGTTATATTTTAAACCCATTTCCAACTCCGATAGCTTCTTTGTTGGCTTGAATCCACTGGCTAGGGTTAATGAATTTGCTTCAAAAGCAGCGAAATCATCCAGAGTAAAAACGGAGTATTCTGCTTCATCGGGGGTAGGAAAGTAGTCATATACAGGATATGATCCTAAATGTCGTATTACACATTCCAAAAGGTTTCTTTGGGGTGAAAAGTAACTAATGAAAAGAAGTATTGGGGTAATAATGCATGCTTATATCATATTGATTGCTAATAGTAGAACAATAGAGTTTTTCCCCGCATTCATTCATGTAGTTTAAGGTTAAATTTGTATTGTTGACACTTGGAATATCATCGGTGTATATAAGGAAGCAGTTGGATAAATTTATGTATTGCGATCATCATGAATGCATATTTTAATTATCGGCATCCATCCCTATAGATAAAATAATGTGTTGACCTTATTGACATACATTTGTATTCCGCAATAAAAATAACCCTTGGACCATTTTTCAGGATTTTAATGATAAGGGACATGGTTTAGTAATATGATTGACATGATGCTAGCAAAGCAATAGATAAAGGAGGTATAGCCCTATTAGACAAATGAATGATATGATGGTAGTGAGGCATTAGGCTTTTGTTACACTAATTATTACCTCAATACAGGAAAAAATCCTAAAGCAATAGATATAGATGGTCAAGTCCTATTAGTCAGATGAGTGACATGATGGTAACGATGTATCAGGGTCTTGATATATCAATGCATGTATTATAATCGTAATTTTTAATTGTCGGCATTTATCCTTATAGAAATATAGGGCTAACCCTATTTAAATATTTTTAAAATATTTTTATTTCCGTTGACTTTAAACATCCTCAAAATTTATTCCATTCAAAAATTCTAAAGCATCAGATTGCTGATTTGAATAATAAAGTTAATTATATAATTCATCACAAAACATTAATTCAATGCCTTGATAATGGTTTGGTACTTAAAAAAATTCATAGAGTGATGCAATTCAAACAATCTCAATGGCTGAAAAAATATATTGATTTGAACAATGAACTAAGAAAAAAAAACCGTAAAAAAGCGTAAACTTTGCAATAATGCTGTATTCGGAAAAACTATGGAAAATGTAGACAAACGAAAAGATGTTCGAATTGTCGATTCAATAGAAAGCAAAGGCACCCATCTCGGTAGTCGCGCTCTTATAGCTAAACCTAATTTTCATAGCATATTAGAATTTTCGAAAACCATGGCTGCTATTCAGTTAAAACGAATTTACAGTGAACATATATAATAAGCCTATATACTTAGGTTTTTGTGTTTTGGAGATTTCAAAGTATAAAATGTACGACTTTCATTATGCATACACGAAACCTAAATTTACTGACAACCTACATCTGGCCTACATGGATACCGACTCATTTATTTATAAAATAAGAACAGATGATTTTTACAATGATATAAGAAATGATATAATAGATAAATTTGATACTTCAGACTATCCACCCCAAAACCGCTACGGTATTGCCCCAGCTCAATGTGAAAAAGTTAGGATTTATGAAGGATGAAAATAATGATAGAATAATGAAGGAATTTATAGGATTAAGAGCTAAAATTTATAGTATAGACATAGAAGATGCAGCACTAATAAAAAAGGCTAAGGGTGTTAAATCAGCAGCTGTAAAAAAATGTCTTTACAAAATTACAGAGACTGTTTGCTACACAAACAAAACTTCTATAGTAAAATGTTGAACTTAAGATTTAAACACCATACTATATACACCGAATGTATAAACAAATTAAGTTTAAGTTGTTCTGATGACAAAAGATTTATATGTACCAATAATATAAATACACTAGCTTGGGGTCATTATCGAATAGAACTTGAAAATGAAATGTAAAACTGATCTTGTGGCAGTGACCTTAAAATTTAATTAAAAAATAAAAAAATATTACAAAAATTAACATGTCTTTTTACTTAACGATTCTTTTCTCTCTTCACTCATATGGACCATCTTTTCTGAAAAAACTTAACTCTTAAACATCATGTTCTGTTCATGATTTTGTTCAGTTTCCTATGGTGATTTTTGCGTTCCGAACGTGAATTTTACGTTTTTGCGTTTTAACGTGAACGTGAATTTTTACGTTTTTGCGTTTTAACGTGAACGTGAATTTTACGTTTTAACGTGAATTTTACGTTATTTGCGTTTTAACGTGAACGTGAATTTAACGTTTTTTGCGTTTTAACGTGAACGTGAATTTTACGTTTTAACGCGAATTTTACGTTTTTGCGTTTTAACGTGAACGTGAATTTTACGTTTTTACGTTTTAAGGTGAACGTGAATTTTACGTTTTAACGCGAATTTTACGTTTTTGCGTTTTAACGTGAACGTGAATTTTACGTTTTACGTTTTAACGTGAACGTGAATTTTACGTTTTAACGTGAATTTTACGTTTTTTGCGTTTTAACGTGAACGTGAATTTTACGTTTTTACGTTTTAACGTGAACGTGAATTTTACGTTTCAACGCGAATTTTTCGTTTTTGCGTTTTAATGTAAGTTCTTATGATATACCTATTTAGGTATTTATTAAAAGAAGGACCTTCCTATCAACAATTTTGAATGATCAAGGGTATAAGCAAATGTTTACTTTTAATAAGGTAAAAGACTTTATTTGGATCTTTATTTTTAGAGAAGTATTAGCATTTGTAATTGTACTTACATAAATTTGATGCCTTTGTCTCAGTCTAAAGATATATCTATGTAAATTCTAGCAAATCCAATTTTTGTATGCCAAAGCAAAGTTTTTAACTTAGGAATAATTTTTCTATAAATTTGAAATAAACATAACGTTTTACTACTGTTTTAAAATATACGTACGTACGTCTCTTCGTGTAAGAGGTAGAGGCAATTTTAGAACGAATCAGTTCAATTGACAAACCAAGACTATTTAAAATATTTCCTGTATTTTTAAATTTAAAAATGCTCCTGTTAAAAAAGCTTGTTTCCAAAATTTGATTTATCAAAAAAAAACCTTAATGTTTCAAAATTCTTATTTGAAAATCTTTAGAGCAGTTTACTTTTTAAATTAATTTTGTACACATACAATTTTTCAATTTTAGTTAAAATATATATTTTTGGTATGCAGTTATTTTGAACTAATTAATATACAGTTTCGTAAGAAACTAATGACCCATTTTGGATACATCGAATTTTGAAAAAAATGTACTATTTTTTAAAAAATCCAAAAATAAAGCCAATATAAGAGCTTGTGCAGAAAAAAACTATTGAAATCAGTTGATTTGTTCTTGAGAAAACTTAAAACCAAAATAACGTGGGGGGTACCCTTCTGGAGCAATACAAAAATCTATCGGCTTAAGCAACACATATGTAGATGCCTGCCTAAATATAAACCATATTTACATATATGTTTTTTATGCCCTCTATAAGGTCCGAGCTTTGTTGTCCACATTAATTTGTTAAAAATGGAGCAAAAAGTAGAATTTATGTAATATAAATAAAAGCCATACATTTCATATTAAAAAAGATCCTGGTGTGCGATCTTATATAAACAAATACAAATTGGATGAATTAAATTAATTTGAGATCAATATCTTCTATTGTTCGCGAGATTTCGAGAACCGAACATAGTTGTTTACCAATGTTGCGTACTATTTTTTGTAGATTTTTATTTTTTTATGAAAAAACTGACTGTTGGACTTTTATAAAAAATCACTGTGAGATTAAATTAGTTTGAAGCCAATATTTTTTAATTTTTGTAAAGATATTTAAGTCGAAAGTAATTTTTTACCAACTTTTAGTAATGTTTTTATTTTTTGCAAGAAAACTGTCAATTCGATTTTTCTCAAAATTTAAGTGAAAGTTGAAAACAATATTTTTATTCGTAAAATATTCGAGGTGACAAATATTTTTGTTCAGTTTTTTTGATTTATAAAAAACCCTTAATTTGATTTTTTTTTTCCAAAAAATATATTAGTTTTGTATTGCGTTACAATATATGTACATATAATATAAAATTTAATTCAAGTCTCTAGCGTTATTGGTTCGTGATATATTTAGGGTTAACCAACATTTTCACCTTTTTTAAATTGCTTTGGTAAAAACCACCCACTCAATTTTTTTAGAGTCCTTTCTGTATCTTTCTGCATTTTTATCTGTATAACAAAATTTATTTGAAGTCGATATCTCTATTGGTTCTTGAGCTATGGACGACGAAAAAAACTTCCCGAACGTACGTACACACGCACACACAGACGTCTCTCTAAAAATCTTTTATTTCGACTCTAGGGATCTTGAAACGTCGAGAAAACGGAACGATTACAATAACTTCCTATGGGAATTTTATAACACTTAACGCGAATCGGCTCTTACCCTTAATTTCCAAATTTTAGGTCAATCAACCTAATGCCTTGGGGTGAAGGTACGGGCCAGGACGGAATCAGTGGACTCACTTTTTTCTACTTCTCTACCATCGAAATGTCATTTTTGATTCTTGAGTTCGAAATTTTTTACGAATGCAAAATTTGCCTATATGACGCAAGTAAAAAAATTAATTTCAGACCATGATTTTCTAAATTGTGAAATTAAGTCTTAAATTGACTTTAAATATCTGAAGAATCCTTCATCTTAACAAGGTTATAACACCAAGGTTGTGAAATAACATGAGTAATTATCATTGATATAATTTTGCGTTTAATGTTAAAAAATTATTGGTTGGTAAGTGGCACAAAAAAAACTGCGAAATCGTATAAAAGAAAATTTCAAATCAATACAAAAATACCTACTTCGACACTACATTTACGAAAATAGGTATACTTACTAATAGTTAATAAGTTAAAAAAAACTTTCAATTGGATTTTCCTAAGAGTCATACATCTTAAAATAGAAGAGCTGACAAAATTGTATTAAAGGTACCTACAACAGCAAACAACATATACATATGTACCTACCTACCTAAATATAAACTAATTTTTTTTTTGTTTATGCCTAAGGTCCCAGCTTTATTGTTTACATTTATTTATTAAAAATGATAAAGCAAAAGGAGGATTGGAACATAAAAAGACACAAATTTCAATTATCAAATTAATCAAATTATCTGAACCAACATAAAGAATGCATTTTTGTTTTTATTTTAAACTATATAGGTATTTATAAATACTGTACCTACCTATCTACTAATCTCAAACAAAGTGCTAAGTGTACGGATATTATCGCAATGTCCGGATACTAGTAGGAATTCCCTATGAAATTTCATAAATTACCTGCCTACCTACCAATATCTTTTATATCCTGAAAAAAAATCACCTTCCAATTGATATTTATCTACAAAAAAAAAAAAAAAAACACCAGCCAAAATATACATAACTATAACCAAACGTATAACTATCCCAATATGTTTCTTCTTCACAAAAATAGCATCGTAGCTTCGTATACATAATACAACCATTTTTACTTGCGACATATAGGAACTATATGGCAAGTTTTGCATTCGTGCAAAATTTCGAACTCGAGATTTTAATCAAACATGATATTACGATGGTAGAGAAGTCGAAAAAAGTGGGTCCCGCGATTCCGTCCGGTCTGTTTTGTCTGTCTGTCCACGCTCCTACAGCCTAAACCATTGGGTCGATTGAGTTCAAACTTGGAAGTTAAGGTTTTCAGCAGATTCGCGTTAGGCGTTTTTTTCATTTTTTTTTTAAGACCAAAACTAACAGTGGCCCCCATACAATTTTTTTGGTCAAAAAACGAAAATTCGAATTTTCTCAAAAACAAACCGATAGATTTTTTTTAAATTTTCTCTAAAATTTTATTTTTAAACTTGGCTTCTTTTCATAAGAAAAACATATTTTTGTATTGCTCAGGAAAGGTACCGCTCATAGAACCGTTATTTTGTTTCTTAATTTTCTCAGCAACTTATCAACCGATTTCAATAATTTTTTTTCTGAATAAGCTCTTATATTGCCTTAACAATATTTGATTATCAAAAGTGAAATTTTTTATTGTTTGGATTTTTAAAAAAATATTGAATTTTTTTTTTTCAAAATTCTATATCTCAAAAACGGGTCAACATTTTTTTACGAAATTCAAATGTAGAGCGTATATTTACAATCACTAAACAACTGCATACCAAAAATATTTTTAGAACAAAATTTAAAAATTTTATATATAAAAAATTAATTTAAAAAAAAACCGCTCTAACGATTTTCAAAAAAAAAAATTGAAAAATCAAGGGTTTTTTGATTTATAAAATGGCATCTAAATTTTTGAAGACAAACTTATTTTTCAGGTAAAGTTTTGAATCTTAAAATAGTTTTTTTTTTTAAATTATTTTAACTGCATTAAATGTAATCCCCTCCCATCTCACCAGATCAAATCCTGTGCGTGAGCCCCAAAGAGCGCATTACATTGACAAAACTTTTATTATATTCAGCCCTATCATGAATTCCATCGTAATCGGAAATTTTTACGAATCCCGAAAAACTGTATCATGAAACCCGTTCGTAGTGGAAAATCTCATACAATTTTGCATTACGAACGGATTTCATGATACACTTTTTCGGGATTCGTAAAAATTCCGACTACGATGGAATTCATGATAGGGCTGATTACTATCTTTTATCCAAATTAGATAATGCATTTGGTACATATGTATGTATTGTTTATAACTATAACTATTGTAAATACCAATTCATTTCCGGGATGAGTTGTCCTAGGATGAGTTGTGTCTTGGGATGAATCGCGCGGTTTTTTTGACAAATCGAATAGCATTTAAATCTTTGAAGACAAACTTGTTTTAAAGGTATAATTTTAAATCTTATATAGGTGCTTTTTTAAACAGACTCTTTGCATACAGGAGCAAGTTCGTGCGACCCAGTCGTGCATTTTATTTATATACAAAAATCGTACAAAGGGAGAAGCAGAGTCATGAATGTAAATAAAAACAAAAATCGGTACAAGATCTTAAACAGCTGATGTAAGTATACAAAAATTTCATTCATCCCCTTATTAGACACAATATTAAGACATTGCCGTTTTTCATATAAAAATGCATTGATATAAAGAAATTACAAAAACAAATTCATTGACCTTCATATGGAAGCTTAGTATATGAAAACATATACAAGGATAGATTCAAATAGAATGAAATTAACTGTCTCCCTTATTCTGCTGGCTGCTCATGGGAATGGAAATAATATTTTTCTCTCGGCCCCCGATACTACCGCCAACGACGGCGGCGGCGGGCGTCCGGTCGCGCAAAAAAATGTCTGCCCATGAGAGTGCTATAGTTTTCATATACAAAGGTTGTGCTATCCAAAAAATCCAACTATGAAAGTATATCCCACAACCATTTTATCACTGAAAATCCAATCCCACAACCAATGTTGAAATAAAAAAAAACTACAGATGGTGCTAGAAATCCAACCACTGATAATTATTCCCAATTAGAAATTTAATTTTTGAACTAGAAATCCAACTACAAAAGTATATCCCGCAACCAATTTATCACTGAAAATCCAATCCCACAACCAATATTACGTGAATTTTACGTTCTTACGTTCTAACGTGAACGTGAATTTTACGTTTTTACGTTCTAACGTTTGCTAAGCATGGTCCAGAACCCAAAATAATATCGGTATTTAGCATAGATCGGAACCCTGGTGATGCCGGTGCACCGGTGATTAGCATAGATCAGAACCCTGGTGCTGCACCGGTGCACCGGTGGCCTCGTACCCTCTAGTTACAACTACTGTTATGGAACGTTCATTGTGTTATCAATAAGCCATTATTTTTTACAACAGTGTCATTTTTGCTGTTTTTGTTACATTTATATTCTTGAAATTCGTGTTTAAATCTCAGTTCTATAACATCTAAAGCAAATTCACTTCAAAAAGTAAATTTCTTTAATTTAAGTTTTTGTATTCAACAGAAAATCAATTTTGAAAGATGTAACGGAACCTGGGTTGGTATGTCAAGGACTATCATTTAGGGCGACTTCAAATCTCATTAACTAGAGAAGCCAAAACCCTCAATCAAAAATTACACAGCTTATCAAGAATTCATCCTAAATTTCAAGTCCTCCAAAACCCCCACTCCTCGCACTACCATTACAACTTCCAGCTCACAGGACTCTGAAGAGTGATCCTAGCAGCAGGAGCGGAGGGTGTCCTAACTACTATCGGCTCGGCATGCTCGCTTTAGCCAAGGCTCTGCTCGTCTGTTGGGTAGGTTCTTGCCTAAGTAGGCAAGGACGGGCGTTACGTATGATAATCATGCCGATCAATTAAAAGAATTAAATAGAAAAATATATAAAATGAAAGTTGGTAAAAGTAACTTAAAGACGGTTCAAAATCAAAATTATGAGACCGAATTACGTCCGTTCGCAAAGAAGTAGGCTAAAAAATATTCCTTCTGGACCCACAGTAAAGAGTAAAAAAAAATAATAAAATATCTGAGTGGCATCCTTGATAAGAGAGGAAAACAAGGTGTTCTTTGTTCTTGAGATAAATCCCCCCCACGTGACACTTTATTGTTACGTCCATGGTTACTGCGACCTCGAATGCTATTTGCAGTAGCCCCCTAAATCTACGTTAAAACAAAATCTAACTTAAATTCACATCAACTTTGTTTATTACCAATAGTATCCATAACTTCTCCACATCCACCCTTTAGTTTGGAATCATCAGCAATTCATTTTACTGTATTCATTTAATTGTTAAGCGAAATAACTTCCCGAAAAAAATTCCATCAAAAGAAATATCTTCAATTACCTTTTTTTTTTTTACAGTAGTTACAAAATTAAATCCATTTATTTAAAATAATAGAAACATATAATTTAAATCCTTCATTAAATTTTCAAAATTTTATATGTATATAGGGCTTTCATAAAATTATTCATCACAATATATTTTCCAAAACTAGAATTTTTGAATCAATTTTAATTTAAAACAAAAAAAAAATATAGGTAGGTTCAGAAATAAATTCCCATCAAAGATATATTTCAGAATCAAAAAGAAAATCTAAATAAAAAAAATCATAAAACTTCATATATATAAAGGGCCTATGCAATTAGGTATATCTTTCATAAGTTAATTATTCAAAATTATTATATTATAAGTTTAAAATTAAATTTTCATTAAATTCCCTTCTTTTTTATCTTTCAAGTATTTATATTTTAAATTTAGTTCCGATCAATTATGCAATTTAGTTCTAATACTATTTATTCATTAAAGAAGAATTATTATTTTGTTTTAATAGCACCTTTGAGTGGTTCTTATTCCAAGACAAAAAAAAATGGTTTAATACCTTGCTAAGCTATCTGAGCGAATTCGATAAAACAAGTTCAAATACATAAAAAAATAAAATGACTTACCAAAATTTTGTTGAAAAAAAATTGTATTGATTGATGGAGTATATGATGATTCTGCCGCCGAATGATGAGGTGCACCGCTTCATTGACTTGGCGAAAATATGATGTTTTGCGTGTATTTTGTGTATCAATTTAAACCTGTAGTAAATAAGTAAAATATTTGAAAGAATTTTAATCTTTTCGCTTTACAAAAATAAACCCTACTAAAATCTACTTGAAAATATAACTTAATCTAGATCCATTTAATTTTAATTTTCTCAAGTTTTTCTTTTTCTTAAGTTTTAACCTTTTTTTTTCTGTTTAATTAAAGTTACTTTAAGTTATGTTTTTTTTTCTTGTTTCGTTCTTTCTTTCTTTTTTTCGTTCTTTTTCGTTTTTTTTTCTTTTTTTTATACTATTTAGTTGAATGTTAGATATTACGAAACTGTCATTTTTATATCATATAAAATTGAAAATAATACAATTGCAAGTAGGTATACTTAGCTTTTATCAAATTTAGAAAATTGAACCAAATGTTCGTGCTGTCTGATGTTCTTGTTGTTTAAAGTTGATATTATTGTTCATTGTTGGATGTAGCTGCTGATAGACGAAGTCGGTATCTGATGAACGTCACCTTTGGGTGTTGTAGGTGTTGTGTGTAACTGCTGATATGTCGTAAGGTCTTATGTTATTTTAGGTAGGGTGTATGTGAACTTGTAGTTATTAAAGTTGTTCTGTGTTGTTTCGGTATTTAGTTCGTTCTTAAAACTGCATGCTACTTTTGATGATTATGGCTGGCCTGTTAGAGCTGCCGTCTTACGCTCTGGTTGTTCGTTTATGGACGTATAAAACAAACTATCTTGGGCTTCGCTTCTGGGCTAGTCTTCTGGGTGAAAATGAATTTTGCGCCTCCCCAGGTGATTGTCGTTGCTGCCCTCTGACTGTTCGTTGGCTTTGGAAGGTGGTGATTTAGTGGCGTGTTTCTCAGGTGCGCTTATGTTCTGTATGGTGGTGGGGTAGTTTGTCGAGGGTAGGTACTTTTGGGTGTGTTATTTCCCAGTTTTTTCCCGTCCGTTACCTGTATATAAAAAAAAACACTTCTGGGATAATACGAACTTCTTCGAAATTCAGTGATCACGTGTGCGTCACCGCCTTATTATATACTTACAGATTTTCGTTATCTTGTTATTCGTCGGTCTTCGTAAAATTTTTTATTTGGACAATTATACGATTCCTTTTTTTTTTTTTTTTTATTTTTATACATGAGCCCGGATCCATAAATCTGGCGATCGACAGCTAATAGTACAATAACTTAAGTACCAAAATATTATTTTACAATTTTAATATCTTAAACACACACGATCTGAGATCTCCGACTTTCCAAAACCAACTGGCTTCTTTTCTACCTTATTTTTCTTCTCTATGCCCGGTCACTATTTTTTTTTATACTTCTTCGGTAAGTTTGGTAACTATGGAAGTGCATCCGGCCACCGTTTTTTGGAGTTTTTAGACGGGATTTTGACCTAAAAATTCCAATTCTGGTCGCAAATTTAATTTTCGAATTTTTGAAAAATAAGTGTACCAGAATTAGTCTTCCTAAGTCAAAATCCTCCCAAAAACTTTTTTATTCCAGAATCTTCTAGCACCAACACAAGGGTGTTCTTTGGTCTTAGTTGACGAACCAATTCCTTCTTTTCAGCTTATTCCCATTTCATTAACTCAATCGACAAGGCCAAATCACTCTCAACTCTCTATCACCTTTACTTATGATAAGATCTGCTTCTTCTTCGATGGCCTACCGTGGTGGAGTGGTATAAACGGTCAATCCCCTCGCGATGTCCAGGTTTCCCGGTTCAAATCCAGCATTCGTTCTATATATATATATATATATATATATATTTTGATATTTTATTTTCCGCAGGTTGACTTTATAATTTTCACTATTTTATTTACCTTCCCTTTTAATTTTTTTATTCTTTTTTTTTTTAAATTCGTTTTATAGTTTTATAATTATTTTTCTTTATTAATAGACAACTTGGTCACCTTTTTATGAACAATTGAATTATCTTTCCCATTTATAGTTAGAGTATAAAATCTAACCAGATATAACCTACGATAAAAAAAATATTTTGAACTCCGAAAAAGCTTAACCGGTATAAAACACATAAAATAGTGAATAACTAAACCACCCTACAAATGCAGATTGTGGATCGTAAGCCGTAACTATTCTTTTGAATTTAAAATAATATGACTTACAGTAGATCCTATTCATAATTTTCTCACAAAGAAATAAAATTCATGACTGGGTCGCTAGAACTTGCTAATTTCTTTTAAAAAGTCTGTTTAAAATATTTCCTATATTTTAAGATTTAAAAATGTACCTGCAAAATAAGTTTTTCTCAAAAATTAAAATGCCATTTTACTTATCAAAAAACCTAGATTAACTTAATTTTTTTTTCCAAAATCATTTTAATTTTTAAATTTTGTCTTAAAAATATTTTTGGTAAGCACTAAATAAAGTGCTTATAAATATACATTTTACATTTAAATTTCGTTAAAAATGTTAACCCTATCGGGAATGTAAACAAAAATGCATATTTTTTTTAAAACAAATAAAAAAGTTACATTTTTGATCATTCAAAATAATCATCATCAATTTGATCATCGACAACAGCTTGCACAGAAAGAGAATATTATTGAAATCGGCCCATTAGTTTTTAAGAAAACTTAAAAAACAAAATAACGGTTTTATGAAGAGCACCTTTTTGAAGCAATACCAAAATATGTTTTTTCTTGTAGAAAAAAGCCAAATTAAAAATACAAAATTTAAAAAAAGTTTAAAAAATATCTATCGGTTAATTTTTGAAAAAATTCGAATTTTCGATTTTTAACCAACAAATTTGTATGCGGACTGCTGTTATTTTTCGTATTAAAAAATGATAAAAACGCCTTACGCTAATTGGTTGAAAACCGTAATTTCAATCGACACAATGGTTTGGGCTGTAGGGGCCAGGACAGACAGACAGATGGACGGAATCGAAAGACCCAATTTTTTCGAATTCTCTAGCATCGTAATGTCATGTTTGAATAAAGCTCGAGTTCGAAATTTTAAACCACTTCAATGTTCACTATTTATGCGCGCCAAAAAATAAGATGGAATTGAAGACTAGTTTAAGGCAACTTGATATAAAATTGACGATCTTTTATTCAAATTATGAAAATAATTTAAAGTCCTACTAAAGTTTTTCCAAATTCTAAATTGCGTGAAAACAAAAATTTTAGTTGTTTTTGACAGAAAACCACTTTTTGGTGAATGTTGTTAAATTACTAGCAAATCTTTACCTATACAATTTAACTGAGCTTTATGGCTCATGTGACCCCCCCTGGATCGTCCATTGGTCAAAAGTTGATGAATTTGTTCTGTTTTTTTGAAATGGGGCTGAATTTCCGATTCATATTAAGTCCTTGGCCCAGTCCTCAGTTAAAAGTTGTACTTTTAGCAACAAAGTTTAAGGAATTAAAATACAAATTTTGTTTTCATATAAAAAAAATAAATAATTCAAAATATAATGGGGGTCATATACATTAACGCAATACGATTAGTTTTGATTTGAAGGTAATTCCTACGAAATGACAAACAAATTATCTCCCAGGGAGGGGGGTCCTACGACCCCCCCCCCCCTTATGGATCCGCCATTGCTTCGAAGTGGATTTGACTGTGCCGTTCAGTTGATTCGACGACATGCTTAAAATATCATCCATGATTAATCAAGTTTCATTGGGGCACAGCTAGTTTTCAGATAAACTTGTAATTTTTTTCAAAATTGTATGTAATTTAGTATAATTTTTGTGTGTAAGATTTAGTGCCACTATTTATAAATTATAGATTTAAAAAATTATCTTAGTTTTTGAGTAATTAAAAAAAAAAGTAAATAAAAATAAAAATGTTATCGGATCAAGTCAATAATTAAGTTAATGGACTATAGATTTTGTATTTTTATTGAAATTTTAGCAAATAATAAAAATATAAATTAAGCTGCTTCAAGCAGATTTTTTTTTCATTGAGGCACATGTTCAATTCAACAAAATCAAAAATTTAATATTCTTAATCCTTATTTTCTCAGCACGTTCGTATGTGCCTATTCTTTCGCGATTTCATGTGGTAAACATCATTAGCTAGAAATTCTTCCTCTTCATCATCGGCCAGAGTTAAAAAACAAGGTATCCCTTAACTTTAAATTGCAAGATTAATTTTAGTTATGAAAAGACTCATGAGTCTTTATTTAACTATACCTGTAGTTTTGAAAAACCTTAATTGTAATTCTTTTATGGTTTTAAACAGTCCGTTTAAGAGCTAATTGTTGATGCTGACTACGACTCCGAAGACTCCGAACTCGTATTTTAGTTACATGTACCCAACATTATTTTTTTTTTTTTTTTTAATATACTACAGAACTTGATGTTATAACTTTAAGACTACAAACTCTTATGTAGAAGTAATAAACAAATTTAAAAGGAACATTGAAGAAAGATATTGTAGATTTGGAAAATCATCGCATTTGTTTTTGAAAAAAGCTACTACTAGATGCCGAATAGAATTCAAAAACATATTTTTATAAATGTGAAATTTAATGTGGACATAAGCTAAACAAATTGTTTTTATTTATATAGTCATCCTTGCCAATAAAAAGGATTAATTTTACATTTTGAACGGATCGATTCCAAATCGATATGTATGCTTCATTGAAGCCACATCAGGTATTCGGACCCTATGCAAAAAGAAAACATAAGAAATTAACAACTAGAAAATCATAATATTATAAAATTTACTTACATCCAAGCCTGAAGTTAAACTGCAACAAAGCATTAACAGCAGCAATACGATTTAGATGAAGATAGCAAAAATACACAGTTTGGGGTTTTCCCGCTCTGTTCTAATTGGCTCATAGGTTTCATCCAACAAATTTGGTATTACTAAAGATGAACGGTACCCGTGGCATGATGTTTAGTGCATTGGATTGTCATGCCAGAGGTCTTGGGTTCGATCCCTGCCTATTTCATCTAAAGGAATTGACAAATTCTCCTAGAGTAATTATTGTCATGAAAAGTGCTTTCTCATAGTAGCCGTTCGGATTCGGCTTGAAAAGTTGAGATTTGAAGTCACTAGGCCCTAGTTCTCAACGGACTGTTCCGCCACCCAATTTATTTATTTTTTATAAAGACGAACGAATGGATGATGGAGAATCCATGATGTATAGGGCGAATCAAAAATTTCATTATGGCATGGAAAGACGTCACTGTTGTATTTATAAAACGAAATAATGTTGGAAAATTGATAGATTGTTTGTGATGTTTAATTATGAGTTTCAATAACTGAAGTGGTTTGTCTGATGGTTTTGCATTAGCAAACCTTGTTTTTTTATTTTAATCTGATTGTTGAAAGTACCTATCATCAGACAACAACACTAAATATAACACCAAATTCCCACGGCAGCAACAGCAGTCGCTGCTTTTTAATGAAACATATTTTACAGTTAAGGTATAAGCATAACCTTAACTGTAAAATATGTTCCATTAAAAAGCAGTGTCATCAATAATTGTATTTCTGTTTATTATTTATATTTTCATTTGCTTTCCGCATATTCATAACGTTTAATAGGTCAACCTAAATTATTAATTATAAGAAATAATGATTTTGAAATAGTTATAAGCAATGTATGTATGTACGAATATTGGAGTTAAAATAAAGTAAAAGTAAGCATTAATTCTAGTATAAATTGACATAAGTTGCAGACAATAAATCAGAATAAGTTTATAAACCACAAAAAGTGTGTTCTCACTCTTTGCTTCTATCCCCCACCCGCGGTAAGATCGATTCAAAGTTTACATTATTGGGGGCTCAACCAAACCAAAAAAAAAAAAAAACTTCCTTAGGGCTACCACTAAGAAATCAATCGTCCGACCAAAGCGTCACAACCATTGAATAAATAGAAGCAACAAAATCTCATTCGAGCAGCAAGCAGACTAAGCAAAAATGGAAATAATGGCAGCAAAACAAAGTGGGACTGGAGAGGTTATCAAAAGTCTATTAAAAAACTTCAAAAAAGCACCGAAAATTAGAATAACCCCGGAGTTCCTGGCAAAGCAACGCCAGGTTTTGAAGGAACAATGGGATAAATTCGTTCTGAATGACACGGTGATCCATGAAGTTTATAAAGAAGAAGAACATCAATATAACTCAGAACATTATTTTGAAGAAATAAATAACATATACGAAGAAATGTTAAAATTAATGGAGGATGCTCATGGAGCAATCTTAACACTTTAGAACAGTATTGGAGAGACATCATAGCAAATCACGATGACATCATAGAGAACGCGATCACTCCAGACGAGTCAAACTACCTTCAGGAAGATAAATATGCTGAAATAGAAACCATGTACCAGGAAATGGCAGTCGAAACAAAAGAAAAAACTAGCAAGAAAAACCAGCACGAAAGCAGCAATGAGATCAAACTTGAGCGAATAAACATTCCAACATACAATGGACGTTATGACTCGTGGCCATCATTCCATGATCTATTCAAGACTCTGGTACACAACAACAAATCCTTAAGCTCTATCCAAAAAATGCAATATCTAAAGACACACTTGCAAGACAAGCCAAGAAACATAATCCAACATCTGCAAGTCACAGCAGAAAACTACGAAACTGCATGGCAACTTATTGAATAAAGGTTCAACAACAAGCGGCTCATATACACAACATATGTGCAAAAGCTGATGAACCAACCATGTGCCACAACAGACTCGGCAACTTCACTGAAGAAATTATTGGACACAACCCAGGAATGTATGGCTGCCATAAAAAACATGGGCATAGAAACAACCAACTGGGGGACAATAGTAGCTTACATGATTCTACAAAAATTAGACAAAGAAACACAAATATTATACGAACAGTCGCTAACGAAACCCAGGGATATTCAAGAATTGGAACCACTGCTGCAATTCACCGAAAAGAGGTTCCAATTAATGGAAAAAACTAATAACAACCCGTTTCGAAAACAATTCAAGAAGTTATACCAACCAAAGACGTACCATACAACCATACATCCGACCAAATGCGAGGCATGCACAGGAGATCATCCAATATACAACTGCTCAGAGTTTGTGCAAAAAGGGGTACACCAGAGAAATAAGTTTGCCAGAGACAACAAGCTATGCATAAATTGCTTGAAACCAGGACATTTCACCTCCAGTTGCCTGTCAACAAATCGTTATCTAAAATGTAATAGGAAGCACCACACGTCTTTGCACCTTGAACAAATTTCTGAAATTCCGAGGCGTGCAATGGCTCTCGAAAAACCAACACAATCATGGAGATTGCAGTCTCACAACTGCACAACCGACAACAATGTTCTCCTTGCAACAGCATTAATCAAAATAAGTGGACCTAACAACAAAGAAGAATGTATCAGAGCATTGATCGACCAAGGTTCACAGGTTTCTTTTATCACCGAAGATGTGGCAAACAAACTACAGCTATCAAAAACAAAAGTTGATGCAACGGTATCCGGACTTGGCTCTCACGAGGTATCAACAGTAAAGTACAAAGTGAACATCGCACTAAGCAGCAATCCACACATTTGTACCACTGCATATGTTCTTAAAAATGTCACAAAAACACTCCCATCCACACGCATAACAACGGAATGGGAGCACCTACAAAAATTAATACTAGCCGATCCTACATACAACGTCCCAGGCAAAATCGACATTATTGTGGGGGCAGAAGTTATTGCAGAAATACTCCAGGAAGGAGTCATCAAGGGAAAGCCAGGCTCACCTATAGCCCAACAGACAGTATTTGGATGGATTGTATTTGGAAATACTGGCAACAACACTCAACAGTTATCATTGTCATGTCATATCACACTGACTGGACAGTCAAGTACGCAAGTTCTGGGAATCTGAAGAACTTGGAACGGAAACACAAGAAGACAAAAACAGTGAATCAACATGCGAAGAATACTACAAGCAAACAGTAGCACGTAACAACGAAGGAAGATATATTGTAAGGATACCTTTCGAAGTTCAACCCGAACACGAAATAGCAAATAATCAATCAAAGAAGAGAGCAATAGCAAGATTATTACACATGGAAAGAAGCTTTGCAAAAAACCAGAAACTAGCAGAAGATTACCGAACGTTTATGAAAGAGTCTATCGAGTTAGGACACATGAGCAAATGCAGAACAAGCAATGAGCAAGGAGCATACTACTTACCACACCACGCTGTTAGCAATCCAAACAACGCAACTACAAAATTAAGAGTAGTATTTGATGCTTTAGCGAAATCTTCCACAGAAAAAAGTCTTAACCAACTTATGCATACAGGACCCAAAATACAAGAAGACCTCACTTCAATCCTCATACGATGGCAAAAACACCGAATTGTGTTCTCAGCTGACATACAAAAGATGTACAGACAAATCTTAATCGACCTCCCAGATCGTAAATACCAACGGATCTTATGGAGACACTCCCCACAAGAAGAAATCATGGAATATGAACTAAACACTGTCACCTTTGGAACAGCATCAGCACCATATGTGGCAATAAGAACACTGAAACAACTAGCAGAAGACGAAGGAAAGAATTATCCACAAGCCGCTCAAATTCTACAAACTGACTTCTATGTGGATGATGTCATGTCAGGTGGAGACTCGATTGAAGAAGTAAGAGAACAGAAAAAACAACTCACCAGTCTCCTTAAAACTGGTGGATTCCATTTGCATAAGTGGAATAGCAATATCAATAGATTACTGGGAAAAGAGGTACATTCCATGAAGAGTTTCGAATTAGACAAAGAAGAATACGTTAAAACACTTGGCATTCAGTGGCATCCATTGAAAGACTACTTTTCGTTCGAAGTCAAGCCATATGAAGCAAAATCCACCTGGACAAAAAGGAATGTATTATCAGAAATCACCCGAATATTCGACCCATTAGGCTGGCTAGCACCAATCGTTCTGCGAGCAAAATTGTTGATGCCAGATATTTGGATGGAAGAAAAACTTGACTGGGATGATCCACTCCCAACCACACTGAAAACGAAATGGGAAGATTATAGAAGCGATCTCAACAGTATAACAAATATCCAAATAGAAAGATGGACGAAATACTCACGTACTGTAAACAAGATTGAAATTAATGGATTTTGCGATGCATCTGAAAGAGCGTATGGAGCCACCGTATACATGCGAACAATAGATAAGAATGACAAGATTACAACAACCTTATTAACTTCCAAATCAAAAGTGGCATCGAACCAAAAGAAACAAAAGGGCAAGAAAACTATAACCATACCCAAACTAGAATTATGTGGAGCGGTTCTACTTGCAAACTTGCTGTGGAAAGTAAAAAAAGATCTGGATATCGAGAAGATAGAGACATATGCATGGTGTGACTCAACAGTTGCATTAGCTTGGATAAGCGGAGCTCCAAATAAATGGAAAGCTTTTGTTTCGCACAGAGTACAAGAAATACAGAGATTAAACACAGGATACTCATGGAGACACGTTAAATCAGAAGATAATCCTGCAGACCTAGCATCAAGAGGTACATCCCCAGGTTCCCTAAAAGAAGCATCAATTTGGTGGAAGGGAACAGTATGGCTGCACTCAAAACAACATTTGAAAATACAACCAATTTCAAACCTGAGAACAGAACTGGAACTAAAGGTCACGTCACATCATACAACCAAGGAAGAATTCTATCCACAAGACGACATCATTGCAAGATTTTCATCACTCACCCGATCAATAAGGGTGATAGCATTATGCGCCAGATACATCCACGTCATAAAGGGAAAAATAGAAGCACGAAAAAATTAAAAATGATCTGACAGAGAAATACAAGAAGAAAAAAAGCTTTACAAAAGAGAAATCTATTACCATTGAAGGTTAAAATAACACATCTTTCAAAACTTAGCACGGCTGAGCTAAGAAAGGCCCATATCAACATCATAAAAATAGCGCAAAAGACATTACACGAAGAATACAAGGTTCTAGAAAATGAAGGCTCACTTCCAGCGAGAAGCAACATAATTAACCTAAATCCATTCAGTCGAGAAGGTATACTACGGGTTGTTGGAAGACTACACAACTCACAACTGTCTTCAGATGCAAAACATCCAGTAATAATCCCACATAAATCACATTTGGCAAAGTTAATCATAGACTGGGCGCACAAGGCAACACTCCATAGTGGAAATGATCTAACCATGGCATGCATTTTAACTCGATATTGCATTGTAAAAGGAAGAGGTGATGTGAACAACTTCATTAAGAAATGTGTTAAATGCCAGCGATTTAACATACGAAGCCAGGCACATTTAATGGGAAATCTTCCTGCACCAAGAGTGTCTATATCAAGACCTTTCACACACACTGGAGTGGACTATGCAGGTCCGTTTATGATGAAGACTAGCAAACTTCGGAACGCAAAACTAACAAAGGGATATATCGCTGTTTTCGTATGCTTAGCAACAAAAGCATTTCACCTTGAAGCAGTATCTGATCTATCAACAGACACATTCTTAGCCGCATTCGATCGAATGATTTCAAGACGAGGACTGGTAAGTCACCTGTACAGTGACAACGCCACACACTTTGTAGGAGCCAGTACCAAAATCATAAATCAATATAAAAAAACAAAACGAAGAGATTACTGAGGCCATAGCAAACCAAGGAGTAACATGGCACTTCATACCACCAGCATCTCCTCACTTCGGCGGACTCAGGGAAGCTGGAGTAAAATCAGTAAAGCTCCACCTAAAAAAGACAATTGGCGACACTCATCTTACGTTTGAAGAATTTTCAACCTTACTTACAAAAATAGAAGCCTGTCTCAACTCCAGACCATTATGTCCAATGAGTGGGACCCAAGAAGATTTAGAATCGCTAACCCCAGCACATTTCCTGATCGGCTCAAATATGTTCTGCAGAGATACAAACAATGTCCTTAATACAAAGGAAAACCGGCTGACACGATGGGAATATCTGAACAAACTAAACCAACAGTTCTGGAAGAAATGGTCATCAGAATATCTCACAAGGCTACAAAAACGACCCAAATGGACGAAAACATCAGATAACATAGCAGAAAGTGACCTGGTTCTCATACGAGAAGATAACGTTGCTCCTTCAAATTGGTGTATAGGAAGAGTTCAAACAGCATACCCTGGAAAAGATGGATATGTCCGAGTTGTTACAGTTAAAACGCTGTCTGGATATTTAACTCGTCCCATAGCTAAAATATCCAAATTAGCTACAGATGAACCAGTAAGAACTGAACCAAACAAAGATACAATAGAGCAAAATCCAGATATTAAAGATATAATCGAGAATCCAGAAATTAAATGTACAATCGAGAAGAATCCAGCCGTAAACCAAAAAACGCAAAATCAATTAACGTGTCACCATCTCCAGTAAACAATACTAAAAACAAGAAAACCCATTGAAAAAGTAAAAATACGACCAACTTCAATCCCTGTCAGACAACCAATAGAAGAACTTATCGAAAGACATCAAGCCAGAAAACGAAGAAACGAAAAAACACTCGGAACTGAAACAAAAAAGGCACGCACCACTATTCCCTCACTGATTGTGTCAATTGCACTCTCTTCGATCATATGGCCATTACCAACACATGCCCAAGTTTCGAATGTACCGTTCACAAGCTATCCAGGACTCTACTTTGAAAAAAATGGCAATGTAAATCTTATCTCATCTAAATGGCGAATGTTGACATATTACAATTTAGCCTCATACAAGAGTCAATTAGTAGGATTACATATGGTACACGAGATAGGCCAAGGATGCAAGAATTTGAATTCTTCGGATTGTTTCAACATACTATCAATCTTAACACACAAAGTGAACATCGAAGAAAGAAATAAAATCCTTAATGAGAGAGGGGGAAGAGTCAAAAGATCACCTTTCGACATTGTTGGGAAACTATCAAATCAACTATTCGGAGTACTAGACCAGGACTATGCTCGTGACATTGAAGGCCTGATAGAGAAAATTAAACAAAATGATGAATATACCCGAAGACTCCTGAGAAATCAGACTTCAATAGTCGAAACTACTCTCAACATCTTAAAAACTACAGGTCAACAAACGACAAACCAATTTAAAGTACTACAAGAAAGAGTTACTTATATTACATCCGCAATGCAAAATTCCATAGACAAGGTTCAACAAACGCAACTGTTAACAGTTCTAGGTCTCACCACCCATATGTAATATGTATGTCACCAACATCGAAAACATTCAAGATTCATTGTTAGACGTTGTACTTAACACTCAGCATGGAACAACTCATCATCTAATAATAACTCCTGAACAATTGAGAAAACATTTAACTGATATTTGTCTACACATACCTGTAACTATGACTTTACCAGCCAGTGAACGCCCAGATCAATTAGTCCAGATATATAAACTAATGAATGTTCACGGGAGAGTAACTACGAGTTATATTATCTTTGATTGTAAAATTCCCATACTAGACTCGGAAAATTACCAAGTATATAGGATAATACCCGTTCTAACACCTTATCAAGAACAATTTATTTTTATTGCCCCATCATCAAACTTTATTATAACCAACCTAGGCCGAGACAAATACTATCCAATGCAGCAGAGCGAATTTGATAAATGTATACCGGTAGATGAAGATCTACATTACTGTTCAAAACTTCACCCATTACACAACCTACAATCCGATACATCTCAATGCGAAATCAATCTACTAAATCACAACAAAGAAATTGAAAGAAAGTGTGAAGTAGTACGAATGAAACCCAGAAAGGTGTGGATACTACTGCGGGATCTAAACAGTTGGTTATATGTAATGGATAAAGAAACTACCTTCAACTTGGTTTGCAGGGGAGAGGCATCTTCCATTACTCTAATCAATGACGGAATACTAACATTAGAACCAGGATGTCAACTAAGCTTGGATACTATGGTTATCACAGCTCAAGCATCATACACAACACGGTTAAATGCATCATTTACACCACAACTCAACTTAAGCACAATAATACCCAACCTCACTAGTGAACCAGTCGCCTATCATTCAAGCATACTAAATGTTTTTCATTATCCAGACGAGCAAGTAAGAAACCTAGAACACTCCATAAAACAATTAAAACAAGCAGAAAACTCCAGACCTGATGTCTCCTACAGCACTCACCATACCATTCACTACTCCAGTTTTACCATACTCATAAAAATATTAATCATTATTGCATTTGTAAGACGACACCAGCAAACTCATAAGCAAATTCAACTCCCGATTCCAACACCAAGTACTTCGGTCTAGAAGACAGGGGGGAAAATGTTGAAAGTACCTATCAACAGACAACAACGTTATATGATGCTACTTAAGCATCCATACATCAACCTCCAAACCCTAATCAACGTATTCAAAACAACCAAAACAAGCAACCACCACAAAAGATAAACAAAAACAAAAAGTATTTGTATATTGTGTTGCAAAAAGTAAAACAAACTTGCTGATCGACGACGTAATCATTGAAGTTCAAAGCAATTGTGACCTTTATAAACGGTCAAAGCAATGCTTTGGATACTCGATGAAGTAATTCGAAGCGTCATCAGAAAGTTTGTCAACAAGACGAACGTTGAACCAAAGCACAGGTGTGAAGTGCGGAAATGCATGGTAACTGAATGATATCAATATGAAAATAAGGTGAATAATGTAGTAATATTAAGAAATTAATGTTAAGGAAGTAGGTTAAGAAATGTAGAAATGACATCAATATGAAAATAAGGTAGTAATGTTAAGAAATTAATGTTAAGGAAGTAGGTTAAGAAATTTAGTAAGTAAGCATAAAATTAATATAAATGGTTTAGAAGTTGATGTCAGTAGGGCAGTCGAGCAGTTGTAAGGAGAGCAGAAGAACAATTGTAAAAGAGATAAGAAGAACTGTAAACAAAATTGGAGAAAAGATACCAATAAAAACTTATACCACAAAAGGATAATCAAATAAGAAAGGTAATTGTTGTTTTATTAATTTAAAATTTATAAATCGGCGCCGAGCGCCTAGAACTCTGGCTTACCTTGGCGAGCCCTTAAAGCCAAGGAAACCCCCTTAATCCCTTTCACAAAATCGCCATTATACAACATTGGCGCAGCCGGTAGGATGGAGTGTCAATTTGGAGTATACAAATTTGACCTAAAGACCCTGAAGAATACTCCACTTCAGAAGCGTCATCCCAACCTACCATTTCCTTAACCACAAATTCAAAAGTGGTTGGAAATTAAAATTTGTATTGTATTTACAATTTCCGAAATGCCCAAATTATCAACCAAAATGTCTCTGGGTTTCGAAAAACTTCTGAAAATCTCCCAAGGGATCCCCGAATTCGCTGGAGGTACCGACGCAAGGGTAGCTCAGATATTGCAAACCTTCCTTACATGTATACTTCCTATAATGGAACATACTCCAGAGGAAGATGAAAAACTCTTTCTCCAAATTCTACAAACGAAACTCAGGGAAGACGCTTTAGATTTGGTGCAAACTGCAAAACCAAAAGACTTCAAGGAGTTCGAAGAGACGCTCAATCGAGCATATCCACCTATTGAAGACTACAATGATCTAGTTAACTGTCTAATAACTAGTAGGCAGAGTCAATTCGAAACCTTAAATGTGTTTGTTGGTAGGTTACGACACTCCTTAACCCAATGTAGAGAAGCTGCCGAAATAAAGTATGGAGAAAAGGCAGATATCATAAAAACCTCATTATCTGATTTTGTGAAATCAGCCCTAGCATCCGGAGTTTCCAACAAACAGCTAGGGCAGTACCTTTTCACCCTGGAAAACAAAAGATTCGAGGATTTGATACGAACCGCACTCAGTATGGAAAAACATGTACAAAGAGTTAAGACAATACCGATGATGTCGTGCAATTCAGCTTTCACGGGGAACAAAAGTACCCTTGGGCGAATTATGCAACAAACACCACCCATCACAAATGAAAAATCAAACATCATCTGCAATTTCTGTAACGTGAAAGGCCACATCTACAGTGAGTGCTTGAAACGACAGAATACCCCTATTTGCCAAATTTGCAAATATTATGGGCATGAGGCTGCTACCTGCAGAAGGAAAAATGATAACCCTAACAGGGGCGGTGATAGTAATAAACCACGCGAAAGTAACAACAATCAAAATTCTCAGTACCAACAAGGTAATTCGGAACATCGTAAAAATAACCCTTTTAGATCAAATGATCAGAAATACAACAATGATAATTATAATAACAATTTTAGAAAAAATAATAGTAATAATAATAACAATAACAATAGTAATGCTCAAAACAGAGTACGTCACATAACAACTCGATGTGACTGGTGTGGAAGATACAACCACACAATAGATCAATGTCAGTTTAAAAATAATTGGCAAACAAACCAATCGGGAAACTCCCAATAGTCGATCGAAAGTTCCCCGACTCGACTTTAAATAATACAAAGAGAAAAAACGGGCAACCCATTATTATCAGTCATATACCACCTCACATTTCTCTACCTTCAATAAAAATAGGAATTGAACTAGGGAAGAAAAAATCGATACAACTGTTAAAAGATACAGGTTCGGAGGTAAGCCTTTTAAAGAAGAGAGTTATTGATGATATTAACTCATTAAACTCGCATACAAAATTGACCATTAACACACCTTGTCGAATCGGATATACATTAGGAGAAATCACTGGTACTATGCAAATACCCTCATTACCCAATTGCGTATTTCAAGTAGTAGAAAATGACCTAGCCATCCCGGGCGATGGAATCTTAGGGTATAATTTCTTAGGAGAATATTGTAACGTAGACGGACCTAACAATTTATTAACATTTTCAAAACTGCCAACGCAAGGTACAAAGGAATATAGCATACCACTGTTCGATACTAACAAGACTGAGTTAAACAATCCACATAATGGATGCTGTTACACAGGTAATCACTCGCATGTGAAAACCAACAAGTATCAGCAAACTCAGTCAAACCGTGAACGCAAGGCAGGTCAAGAATTCAGCTTACCGCACGACAACTGTACAAAGAGTTTACACGAAGAGAAATGTTGCTTTCAGTATAAAAAAACTGGACAAGACACTGATTTCGATACTCCAGGGGCATTACAAATGGATTCTCTTAAAGCCAATTCTTTCTCGTCCGAAACTTCACCTCGCAAAGTGAAAACAAGAGAAGAAAAGGCACCAAACAAAATGACTAACGAAAAGGTAAATCTGCGTGATTTAAATTCAAAAAGGCAGAAAAACCTTAAAGTCAACAAAGAAAGGAAATCCAAAGATGTCAACAGTTGTAAAACAATTGTGGGAAATATGATAGATATAAATATAGATACAGATTACATAAACCAAATTAATGAAAGCAATTCAAACATTAATATGACACTGCAAAAAACAGGTCAATTAACTAATGAGTCGCAAGCAGTGACCCTGCATGACTCAGAACCCATTGAAATAAAAATAATTAACAACTTTGCATTTTGTTTACTATTAATGCTGACTGTAATAAAAACAGTATGCAATTCGACACTATCGATTTTACGAAGAAAAAAGAAAAATGAAAATAAAGAGAAAATAAAAATATGTAATTTGAATACAGTAAAGAAAGAAAAAATTTGGTCAATAAAAATAAACCTAAATAAAGAATTAAAATTACTTCCAAGGTCTAGCTCTAGGTAGATTATAGAATTACCAGTTAGATAAAGGGTGTCCCAAAATTAACGCAAGATTTGAATTAAATAGAAAACGCCGTTTTTAGTCTTTTGATAGTTATATTTTTATTGACTCGTAAAGTACATAGGATAGGGTTATGTATGGAATAACACATCGGACAAATGGCCTCCACGGCTTTGCATGCACATGCGCACTCTTTTGTTGAAATTTTCCATGACCATTCTGCATAAATGTGGCTGAATTTCGTTGATGCAGCGTTGAATCTCCTCCTTTAATGCACGGGTGGTTGTGGGCTTGTTGACATAGACTTGTGATTTCAAATAACCCCATAAAAAGAAGTCTAATGGTGTTAAATCACACGATCTAGGAGGCCAATTTTGATCACCGAAACGAGAGAGTACACGACCTGGAAATGTCTCATGCAGTAATTGAATTGTTTCACGGGCTGTATGACATGTGGCACCGTCTTGTTGAAACCACATATTGGACACATCAATATCATCCAATTTTGGCAGAAAGAACTGTGTAATCATGTCGCGATATCGAGCACCAGTAACAGTCACTGCTTGACCAGCATCATTTTCAAAAAAATATGGCCCAATTATGCCTCCAGCCCAAAATCCACACCATACAGTCACGCGTTGTGGATGCATTTGTTTTTCGACAATCACATGTGGGTTCTCCGAACCCCAAATGCGGCAATTTTGGCGATTGACAAAGCCATCAAGATGAAAATGTGCTTCATCGCTTAGGATGATTTTGCTCGAAAAATCAGGGTCCATTTGTTGATGTTCAATAATCCATTCAACGAACTCTCTTCTCTGTCCATGGTCATTAGGCTTCAATTGTTGTGTTAATTGAATTTTGTAAGCATGAAGACACAGATCTTTGGTGAGTATACGCTGTAGAGAGGTTCTTGAAATTTGCAATTCTTGTCCACGACGTCGAATTGAGGTTCCTGGATTGTCAGCAACACTCTCACGCACTGCTTCGACATTCACATTTGAACGGCTTGTTTTTGGACGACCAGTGTGTTTGGCGTCTCCAACGGATCCAGTCTCCATGAATTTTTCAATTAATCTCTTCACAGTTGACGAAGTTAAAACACTATTCCGACCATATTTTGTATGAAATTTTCGAACTGCAGCCGCCAAGCTTTCACTATTTTTGAAATATTCTTTAATATGTCAGCAGTTCAGCAGTCAGCACATCAGCGGCTCAGCGACTCAGTAACCATTTTCTTTATTAATTCATTCGTTGCCTACATTTTATATAATAAAGATCAACTTTTATTAAAACTGCGTTTTTTATTACAGGTTATGGGCCCAGATGGTCTAAGACAGTCGATCGAAGGAAATAGAAGACAAACGAAAACGCCAGCGGAGTATTTCAGCGAGTCTTCATTATGTCGACTACATCAGTTCCAGCATCATTCGAGAAGCTAGATGGCAGATCAAATTTCGTTGATTGGAAGTACGCAATGAAAATCCATCTTTTAAATTGTGATTTATGGGAATTCGTCGATGGCACCAAATCCGACGAAAAACAAGAGTCACGTGCTCTGGCGGCAATTGTGTCTGGAGTGAAAACTCATATATTTACAGACATACGTGAACTCAAAACTGGAAAAGAGGTCTGGGGTAGGCTCCAAAGCGTTTACGAGCCAAAAGGTTTCTCCAGAGTGGCCGCACTTATTGAGGAGTTGGTTAACGTCCGTTTTTCCGATTGCAAAAGCATGTCGGAGTACCTAAACAAAAAGGTTATGTTTGCTCAACAACTGAAAGCAATCGATAACGAAATCAAGGAAGGGGTGCTTGCCGCTCTGATTTTTGTTAGCCTTCCGGATTTCTACAAGCCATTAATTATGGCACTAGAGAACTGTGGAGCCGATCTCACTACTGATCTGGTCAAAGAACGTCTCTTAGCTGAATCTGCGCGCTTTGAGAACGTTGGTAAGGAAACAGCTTTGTCTTCCAGAACACGTCCATTCAAGAAGGGTAGTAGTAAGTTCCGTGGCAAATGTTTTAACTGCGACAAAGTTGGCCACCGATCTGCAGAATGTCGTGCTGACAAAGTCCGTAAGAGAAAGATCTGAAACTGGTTTAATGTCACAAAGGCAGCTTAGTACTTCCACCGCACTCGGAGTTGGAAATTTCAACACTGACGATTGGTATGTGGATTCAGGAGCAACCGTTCACCTAACTGCCCGAAAGGACTGGTTAACGAATGTTAAGGTGTTGAATGGGGGTGGAAAGGTTGTTACAGCCTCTGGAGACCATTTCCATATTTCGGCAATGGGCGACACTGTGGTGTTGCGGTTCATACTTCTGGAGCAGTCATTGCTTTTGCAACTTCATCGGGGGATGACTTGTATAAGCTCAAACGTTTTGAAGAACCAATTATGAAGACCTGTTATTCGTCGTCAGTCTGCCCTGATTTTGAAACATGGCATCGTCGACTTGGCCATTTGAGTGTGGGCGGCATGAAAAGATTGCGAGATGGTATGGCAGAAGGCATCGTTTTTAAGGACAAAGAATGCGATGGGGTTTGTGTTGGCTGTGTAAAAGGGAAGCAACACAGAAATCCGTTCCCGAAAGGAAAAGCACGTCGTGCTAGCAGAAAGTTAGGGCTAGTACACACTGACTTGTGTGTACCCATGCAGGAGCCATCGATTTGGGGCAAAAGATACGTGCTGACTTTCACGGATGACTTCACACGTAAAACGTTTGTTTATTTTTTAGCAAACAAGGATGAGGCATTTGAGAAGTTTAAAGAATTCAAGGCACATGTTGAAAAAGAAACTTCATCCAAAATACGAGCTATTCGAAGTGACAATGGCAAGGAATTTGTCAACAATAATTTTGGAAACTTCATAAAGGCGCATGGTATACAACATAAAACCACAATTCAATACAACCCGGAGCAAAATGGCGTTGCTGAACGCATTAATAGAACTCTTGTAGAGAAAGCGAGATCGATGTTATTTGGTGCAAATTTGCCAAAGAAATATTGGGCGGAAGCAATCAATACAGCTTGCTACTTGAGAAATCGGAGTCCAACGGTTGCCGTCAATGAAAAGACACCAGAAGAAGCCTGGACAGGTAAGAAACCAAATTTAAAACATTTAAGAGTTTTCGGTTCTAGCGCATACGTTCACATTCCCCGTGAAAAACGCAAAAAGTGGGATGCCAAATCACAAGAACATCTTTTTGTTGGCTACTGCACAGAATCGAAGGGATACAGAGTCATTGATGTTGGAACCAATGAAATTGTCAAATCCCGTGACGTTATCTTTGATGAAAACAAAATAATGTCTTTAAGAAACGAAGAAGCTGAAACAAGTAGCGAGTTCCATATCAACGAAGCAAAAGATGACGAGGCAGCAGTTAGTAGAGAAGAGATCTTAATTCCAACCGAGAGCGATACAGTGGAGGCATCTAATGACGAAAATTTAGTTCCAACGGATGTTGATGATGAAGCTATTAGTCAAGACGAATTTTTTGATCCAAGCCCCTATCAAGAAGAAGATGAAGTTTTGGATACAGCTGACGGAGAATCAACTCGGGAACATGTTCAACGTAAACGTGGATTGCCAACGCGGTTCAAAGATTACGTTTTGTCTTCTGCACTCGACATTGTATCTGATGGAGATCCAAAGGATGTGAATGATGCTCTTTCTGCTTTTCAGCGATGCTGAAATGTGGAAGCAAGCCATGCGTGAAGAATATGATGCACTCATCAAGAAGGATACGTGGGAGCTGGTTGACTTGCCGAAAGACCGAAAAGCAATCTCATGCAAATGGGTTCTGCGTAAAAAGAAGAACGGAGCTGGTGACACAGTGCTCTACAAGGCACGTCTGGTTGTTCGAGGATGCATGCAGGTCAGTGGTATGGATTTTGACGAAACTTTTGCACCTGTGGTTCGTGGCACAACACCTCGTTTCCTGATTGCGGTTGCAACTCTTAAGGACTGGAACATTGACCAGATAGATGCAGGGGCGGCATTCCTGCAACCTGAGATAGATAAAGATATCTATATGATGCAACCAAAGTTGTTTGGGACTGAAAATGAGATAAATCCTAGAAAAGTGTGCTGACTACGCAAAGCATTGTATGGCCTTAAACAGTCTGGCTATTTGTGGAATGGAAAACTGGACAAGGACCTACGTCATCTTGGACTTGTTCAAGCCAAATTTGACACCTGCGTATATCATTGCCTGAGCAAAAAAGGTAATTATTATCGCTATTTATGTTGACGACTTTCTGCTTATTACAGACAATGAACAATCCAGAGTTTGGATTAAGGCAGAGCTGATGATAAGGTTTGACATGAAAGACCTTGGTGAAATCCAGTACTGCCTTGGGATTCAAGTCATAAGGGACAGAAAACGAGGTCAAACAACACTGGACCAAGCAGCATACATCGAAGCAGTTCTGAGAAGATTCAATATGAGTGATGCGAAACCTGTATCTACACCATTGGAATGTGGAAGAAAGTTGAGCCGAAACATGGCACCAATCAACGATGCAGAAAGAGAAGTCATGCATCATATTCCCTACCAAATGGCGATTGGAAGTCTTCTGTATACAGCACAAACAACACGACCGGACATTTCGTTTGCAGTGGGGGTTCTTAGTAAATTCAACTCTAACCCTGGCAAAGAACATTGGTCTTCAGTAAAACGCGTCATGCGATATCTTAAAGGAACGGCAGGCGCTAAGATAACTTATAAAACCAGTGGAAACAACAACATTGTGGGATACACAGATGCAGACTACGCGGATGATCCTGATGACAGAGTTTCGATGAGTGGTTACACTTTCAAGTTGGCGGGTGGTGTTATCAGTTGGTCTAGCAAGAAACAACAAACAGTTGCGCGTTCAACAACCGAAGCAGAGTATATAGCTCTTGCCCATGCTACTCAAGAGGCATTGTGGCTCAGGATGATGACAATAGAGTTTCAGATCTCATCGAGTGACACCATGATACAAATTGGATGTGACAATCAAAGTGCTCTAGATCTTTCAAGAAATTCTCTTCATCATGCACGTACAAAGAACATTGATGTGCAGCATCATTTTCTTCGAGACGCAGCGAAGAAAAAGTTGGTTGAGTTCTTCAAAGTGGCATCAGAAAAGATGATTGCAGATTCATTGACGAAGCCGGTCAACCGTCAAAAGCACGAGTGGTGTAGATCAGCAATGGGAATCCAAATTAATTAAAAGTATTAAACAGCAGAGAAGCACCGTATCAAGTGGGGGTGTTGAAATGTGTATAGCACCTAACCGATGATACCTGGCGCCATCTGCTAACTAAAAAGGGGAACTAAACATATGTTGCCACCTTTAACTTAGCAACATATGTTCAGCACATCAACATGTCAGCAGTTCAGCAGTCAGCACATCAGCGGCTCAGCGACTCAGTAACCATTTTCTTTCTTAATTCATTCGTTGCCTACATTTTATATAATAAAGATCAACTTTTATTAAAACTGCGTTTTTTATTACAATGCTTATCCAAAGAAATAAGGAAAGGCGTATTTTTAGGAAATTGTATAATAGCCAACAACAAAGAAAATATTAGGGTACCCATAATTAACACGAATCAATATGAAGTAAAATTTAAGAACATAGAGTTAGCAATAGACAATTTAAACGATTATGAAATAATAAGTTTGAGCGATAGGTACACGGATAAAACTAATAGAACAGCATTCTGTTACCATAATAGTATAGAAAATCAAAACGAACGAATAGAAAATCTCACCAAACAACTTGACAGAGACAGTACATTAAATAACGAGGAACGAAAAGCAATACTAGACCTTTGCATACAATATAATGACATTTTCTTTTTACTAGGCGACAGATTTTCTCATACAATGACTTTAGAACATCAAATTCCTATAAAACAAGATCAAGCCCCAATAAACACAAAGATGTATAGACTTCCAGAAAAACAAAGAAATATGATAAATGAGCAACTAACTGAAATGTTGAAAAACGATATCGTTCAACCCAGTAAAAGTTGATTTTAGGAAACTCAACGAATGTACCATAGGGGACGCATTCCCTTTACCAAGAATTGAGGACATACTTGACCAGCTGGGTAATTCTAGGTATTTTACCACTCTAGATCTAGCTAGTGGGTATCATCAGGTATAAGTGGTACCCGGTGATAGGGAAAAAACTGCTTTTAGTACAGCTTATGGTCATTACGAATTCAAGCGTATGCCATTTGGACTAAAAGGTGCCCCAGCCACTTTTCAACGACTAATGAATTACATTCTAACAGGATTACAAGGGTTGGAATGTTTTGTTTATTTAGATGACATTGTTGTATACGGAAAAAACATCGAAGATCATAATAGAAAGCTTGAGTTAATCTTTGAAAAAATGAGAGAACATAATTTAAAATTAAATGTAGAGAAATGTCAATTTTTGAGACGAGAAGTAGTATATTTAGGACACAAATGTTCTTCAGAGGGAGCACATCCAGACCCAGGTAAAGTAAGTTGTGTACAAACTTTTACAGTTCCTAAAAACTTGAAACAAATTCAATCATTCCTAGGATTAGCCAATTACTACAGAAAATGTATTCCCAATTTTTCAAAAATAGCCAAACCCTTGACTAATTTGACAAGGAAAGACGTTAAGTTTAACTGGACAGACAAATGCCAGGAAGCTTTTCAAAGCTTAAAAAACATATTAATATCCCCACCTCTTCTTATCTATCCCAATTTTGATGAACCCTTTATACTTACAACTGACGCTAGTGACGAAGCAATAGGAGCTATACTTTCGCAAGGAACAGTTGGAAAAGATAAGCCAATTGCATATGCAAGCAGGACACTAAGCAAAACGGAACGCAACTATTCAACAAGCGAAAAGGAAATGCTAGCAATAGTATGGGCTACAAAGAACTTTAGATGCTACTTATTAGGTAGGAAATTCACTGTATACACAGACCATTAACCGCTGGAAATTTTAGAACTAGAGACCCAACGTCTAGACTTATACGATTTCACCATAAACTTTCTGAATACGACTGTACACTTACATAAGTACAAAACGGGAAAAATTACAATAACGCTGACGCTTTAAGTAGAATACCGACTAACGAAAAACTTGAAGAACCTCCTACAAACGCAACATGCTTAGCTATAACAAGAGCACAAGCAAAACTACAACAAACAGAACCAAACAAAGATACGGAGGACGAGACGACGACCGAAGCAAATGAATCCAACAAGACACAAATAGATGCACTACCTCAGAAAGAAGACACGTCTGAAAGCATAAACACTCCCGAAGACATAAGGACTATACTAAGAGAATACCACGACTCACCATTTGAAGGTCATCAGGGAGTGATCAATACATATAAACGCATTAGAAGGAGGTATTTCTGGCCAAAAATTTTTGGAGATACATATATCCAAATACATAAAATAATGCCCAAAATGTCAAAAAATGAAGTCAAGTTTAGAGACAAAAATGCCAATGGTAATAACAGACACTTGTAGCAGACAATTTGAGAAAGAGTATTTAGATATAGTAGGACCCCTACAAGAATCGCATATGGGAAACAAATATATACTCACTTTCCAAGACAACTTGACGAAATTCGTTGATTTTTGCGCTATACCTAACCAAGAAGCAGAAACAGTAGCACATGCATTCTTGGAACAAATCATTACTACGTACAGAATTCCCAAACAACTAGTTACAGACCAACTGACACATTTTTTAAGTAAATTGTTTAAGCAGGTATGTAAACTACTTAAAATAGAGAAGCTCCAGACAAACGCTTACCACCCACAATCAAATGGTGCATTAGAAAGAGTGCATCGACCTTTAGTAGAATACTTAAGAACAATTTGCGATGAAAACACAAAATCTTGGGATCAATTTCTTAGAACAGCAGCTTTCGTTTATAATAATAGCATCCATGAAGGAACAAAATTTACTCCAATGGACTGTCTTTTTGGTTTTACGGCTAATATTCCTTCAAATCCAAAAAAAGAACCTGAACCCATATACGATCACGAAAACTACTTTTATGCCTTAAGATACAAATTACAAAAAACATACGAAAAAACTTAATAAACAGTAAAAAGAAATCAAAAACGTATTATGACGAAAAGAATAAAACGGAAACATTCCACGTAGGTGGCAAAGTACTTATCAAACACGAAAACAGACAACATAAATTATCCGAAATATGGACAGGACCATACGAAATAATTAAAATAATTAATCCCACTGACAGCGTCGTTCTAATAAAAAAGAAACAGTGTACGATTCACAATAACCGCCTCAAACATTACTTTGAAAGAATTTAGTAATAAGTCGATCATTAAAATAAAACCATTTATTTCTAGCACTATGTTACAAGAGAACAGAGTGTTGAGATGATAAAATGGTTAGGACAAATCAATGTGTTCGATTTCAAACTCCTTTACATCCCAATAGAAATAAAGGGACTGCACTGGTCGCTTATATTGGGCAACAATATAAACAAGACCATAAAATACTACGACGGCCTTGAAAACTCTGGAACAAATGCAATGAGGGCAACCAAAAAATTTTTGGAAGGAGATAGAAGAGAAATTTAAAGCAAACTAAAACACCGGAATACACCACAAAAAACGTACGGGTCCCAAACGAATTACAAGGCTTCGACAACGGAACCCTGACGTATAGCCTAATCCACTACCTAACAGAAGGGAGAAAACTGCCATTTAAGAAGGAGGAACTGTTACAACTGGAATTTATATATACAAAAAAAAAATTATGGTAAAAGAGGGAGATATTGAGCCCCAATCAAAAAAAAAAATTTTTTTGTATTTTCGTAAAGAGGTTTATATACCCACAGTCAAAATTTAAAAGAGGGAAAATCCCCATAAATTTCAAACTATCAGCACATACCCCTACCCTAAACTATGAAGGAAGGAAGAAGAGTTCCACACAAACTGACCGACGAAACTACAACGGAAGAGATCCATGCAAACCAAAAACCGACAACACGGGACACCGATTAACAGCACATCATCATCATTTTTCCTGTATTTTAATAATGTTCGTGTATTTACATACTTTTTTGAGCGATATATTTAAATACAAATACAAATACAAATATTCTTTTTAGAAATCAGTCAGTCATTAAACTTACCTTGAGTTGGCCGCTCGCTCGCGATAGATATTCTTGTTAAATAAATATTCAATATATATATAAATATAAAAGAAAAGTGTTTTATTGAATTGTGCAAATCCTACAATTGGGAGCTAGTCCGGGATTGAACGGAAAAGAAATCCTTTGTGGGTAAATTTGAAAAAAAAACTGAACAAATAAACAAACGGGCATCATCCCAGAAAAATCGTCGTGCGCGCATTGCACAAATAAAACAAACGGGCATCATCCCTAAACCAGTTTTAAAAAAAAATAGTGTTGTGCGCATTGAACAAATAAACAAACGGGCATCATCCCAGAAAAATCGTCGTATGCGCATTGCACAAATAAAAAAAAAAAAAGAAGAAGAAGCGACGCTAATTTTTCGGCAGCTGCGCCGTTGAACTTGAATTGTGCTGGTACATAACTCGAACGATAGCTGTACCTATGTGCATTGTCTTCTTCACCAACAAAAATTGTTTGTGTGTCTGGGTGCAAAAATAATAAAAAAGGGCTTCAACCTTAAGCGGTGCTAGTGTGCATCGTCAACTGCGTCTGGTGCGAAGAGAAACACAAAAACAATTGTGAGAATTCACACGAAGACCACCGTGGTTGCTTGCTCCAACGAGAACCACACAAGCAGAGTGTGTTGAATTTGAGTACATAAAGAGAAGAGCCGCGTCAAGGCAAAAGGAGAAGAGCCGCGTCAAGGCAAAAGGAGAAGAGCCGTGTCAAGGCGAAGAAGAAGAAGCGATAAAGAAGAAGAGATGAGTGCAGTCAAAGGGAAAAGGGGTAAGCGACGACCGTGCCGTGCCATTTATTTATATTTTGTTCTGTAACATTGTTCTTTTAAAACTTCTTATTGTGAGGGGTAAAATTAAGTAAATGTAAATATGGAGAGAGGCGCAATCTTAGGTATGACAGTGGAACTGTTGAAAGAAAAGCTAGGACAATTAAATTTACCGGCGACAGGACTTAAAACAATTTTACAGGACAGACTGCTAGAATATTATGAGCTATCACGAACAGACGCACCTAATGAAGACAACGCTAGCGAACATTTTGCTGATGCAGAAGCAGGCGTTAGGCATTCGGTTGTAGGATCATTTACTCTGCGGGATATAGAGGAATCATTCTTAGTCTTTGATGGTTCAGGTTACCCTGACATCAATCAGTGGATCCTGGACTTCGAAGAGAATGCAATCATTGTCAGGTGGAACGAGGTGCAAAAAAATTATTTATGCCAAGCAATTGATCAAGGGTGTAGCTAGTCAGTTTGTTAGGAGTCTGTCTGGGGTAAACAATTGGGTAGCGTTGAAAAATGCTTTGCGAAACGAGTTCTCAAAGAAGATGTCATGCCCAGGTACATAAAATGTTAAAAGCGCGTTGTAAGAAACCAACGGAGTCCTTGCAAGAGTATTTATACTCACTCATGGAAATTGCTAAATCAATAGCTTTAGATGAGGAAAGTTTAGTCGAATATTTTGCTGAAGGCATTCCAGACTCCAGGCAAAATAAAATATGTTTTTACCAGGCAAGAACAGTTACGCAGTTGAAAGACCAAATTAGGTTGTATGAGAAGGTGAGTGGACCTCCACAAAAGTCATCATACTTTCGAGGAAATCCACAACCCTCAACAAGTTTTGGGAGCCAAGCTAAAGTCGAAAGGAAATGTTTTAAATGTGGCAAAGGGTCGCATATAGCTAGGGAATGCCAAGCAGGCACATTCAAGTGTTTTAAATGCGGACAACAAGGCCATAGAGCAGTCGAATGTAGGTCAGGATCCGAACCGATCGTTAAGACAGAGAAAAATAATATTCAGATTGCGACTGTCAAAGAAAACACTGTTTCTGTTTCAAGGGCAAGAATTTGCTTCACATCTGGTTCCTATCGGGTCTTTAAACCAATAAATTTTGAAGTCTTACCGTATCAGCACTTTTAGATACAGGTAGCGACCTATGTCTTCTCAGATACGATTCATTGCTGATGATGGATTACATAGAACTTGATTCGGCGAAAATGAAACTTTTTGGCATAGGACAAACTCAGGTAGACACAAAAGGAAGTTTTACCATGATGGTAGATGTAGATGACTGTAAGTTAGAGATGACTTTTCATGTCATTGGCGAGGCCGATATGCCATATGCCGCAGTCATTGGAAATGATGTTTTGCATAAAGTGAACTTAGTTATTCAAGAGGGGGGTGTCACGTTTAAGAAAAAGCAGAGTTCGGAGGAACTGAGGGGTAAAGAAACCCTAGCAGGCATTAGTAATGCAGATGTCAATAAAGACATATTTGAGAAAAAGAAGAGTTCTGAGGAACTGAGGGGTAAAGAAACCCTAGCAGGCATTAGTAATGCAGATGTCAGTAAAGACATATTTGAGATAAGCAAAAAAACGTAGATGTCAACCAAGGTAGATTTGAGCAGGAAAAAGCGAACATAGGTTCCGATGAAGATATATTTGAGCTGAGCAAGGTGCTCCATGCTATTTGTATGTCTTCATGTGAGGGTGTATTTCAGTGTGATCTGATGATGGATCTAAACCACTTGAAAGTCGAGGAACAGAGGGTTATAAGAAGAATGGTTGATAAGTACTCACCCAAGAGGAATAAAACCGCTCCTGTAGAGATGAAGTTAGTGCTCAGAGATGTAGCTCCAATTTTCCAAGCACCTAGGCGTATGTCTAAGCCAGACCAGGAAGTCGTAAGTCAGTAAGTCAGAAAATGGCTTGACGAAGGTATCATACAGTCGAGCATGTCACCATACGCGTCTCCTATTGTTTTGGTATCTAAAAAAGATGGTTCGAAAAGGCTATGCTGTGACTATAGAAGGCTAAATGAGAAAATTGTAAGGGACAATTTTTCGATGGTCTTGATCGATGAAGTGCTTGAACGATTGCAAGGTGCAAAAGTTTTTACAACATTGGACTTAAGAAATGGTTTTTTCCACGTCCGTCCCTATGAACCCAGAGTCACGAAAGTATACTGCGTTCATAACGCATGACTCTCAATACGAATTTCTGTTTGTTCCATTTGGAATATCAAACTCTCCAGCAGTCTTTTGTAGGTTCATATTTGCCGTGTTTCGGACATTAATCCAAGCCGGTGTGGTAATCTTATACATGGATGATATGATAATTCCATCCAAGGATGAGGCAGAAGGGATAGAAAAACTAAGACAAGTTCTTGAAGTAGCTGAAATGTACGGTCTTCAAATGAAATGGGAAAAATGCCAGTTTTTGAAAAGAAGAGTAAACTTTCTTGGTTATATAATAGAGGATGGCACCATCCAACCATCTATTGAAAAGACACGAGCGGTAGACAAATTTCCAGTTCCAGTAGATAAGAAAGCGCTTCAACGTTTTTTGGGTCTAACTTCCTACTTCCGTAGATTTGTGAAGAACTTTGCACTTGTAGCCAAACCCTTGTCTGATCTACTGAAGAAGGATACAAAGTACAAATTGGAAGCAGAACAGTTAATAGCCTTCCAACAACTAAAGATAGCGCTCACTAAAGCACCTGTTCTAAGGTTATTTGATCCTAAGGCGGTGACAGAAATTCACACGGATGCCTGCAAGTTTGGTTATGGGGCAGTGCTACTGCAAAAGGATGAATAAGACCAAGGGTTTCATCCGGTCCAGTACATGAACCGGAAAACCACGGCTTCTGAGGAAAAGTTCCATTCTTACGAACAAGAAGTGCTGGCCATAATCGAGGCTCTTAAGAAATGGAGAGTCTACGTGATGGGATTGCGGTTTAAAATAGTAACCGATTGCAACGCGTTTACACAGACTATTAAGAAACGAGATGTACCATTAAGAGTTTCAAGGTGGGCGATGTTTCTCCAAGAGTTCGATTATGAGGTGGAGCATCGTTCTGGAACCCAGATGAGACACGTAGATGCGCTTAGTAGGGTTTACTCCCTGATGTTGCAAGAGTCGCTAAACCTTCGCATCAAGGAAGTCCAACTGGAGGACCAGTGGACGAAAGCAGTTCGGAAAATCTTAGAGGCAGAAGTTTATGAGGACTATTTTATGAAAGCGGACGTTTTATTCAAGGATCCTGTAAAGGAGTTAATAGTAGTGCCCACACAGATGGAGCAGGAAATCATTTCGATGGCACATCAACAGGGACATTTTGGTGTCAGCAAGACAAAAGACCTAGTAGAAAAGACGTTCTATATTCCGCAATTGTCAAGAAAAGTAGCTGGTATTGTCAGAAGTTGCGTAAAGTGCATTATCACTGAAGCAAAACACGGCAGAAAGGAAGGACTACTTTCACCAATTGATAAAGGAGACACGCCTTTGGAAACGTTCCATGTCGACCATGTGGGTCCAATGGAAAGTACCAGGAAGCAATACAATTATTTGCTAGTCGTCGTTGATGCTTTTTCAAAATTCGTGTGGCTCCATCCCACGAAGAGCACCGGAACTGAAGAAGTGATTGAAAAGCTGAAAAAACAGGCTACGATATTCGGTAATCCAAGACGAATTGTCTCGGATAGAGGAGCTGTATTCACTTCAAATGCTTTTAAGGACTACTGCAGTGTTACAAAAATTAACGAACCGAATTTATGATGAATGTACGAATAATACGATGGCGGAGTGATTGTCCGCAAACTCAATAATAATTATCAAAATCGCAATCGAATTATAATTTCGTAAAATAGGTAGCCGGCGCGCACGAGTAGTACCTATTTGTGATTAATTGAAATAATAAACAACTGTCAGACGCGAATAGGTTTGTTCGTTAATTTCCGCACAGACAGCAAAAGCAGTGCTGTCGCCCGATAGCTCAGTTTTGGGGTGGGTTTGATTAATTGGGTACAAGGTAATTTTTATTAATCGAAACGATTTAATCTTATCAATTTAATTTGATTGAAGACGATGAATATAGGGTGTTCTTGAAATATATGGAAAAAAAAATAAAAGAATCAAAATGGGCGCCAGTAATTTTTTTTGTAAAAGGAAATCACAAACCTTTTGGAGCAGAACCGAACAAAACAATTTATGAACAAAATAAAAAAAAAGAAGATGTTTTAAACAGGTATAAGTATTTTTAATTATTTTAAATTTTGCTTGGGAAACCTTACAAGTAGGATTAAAACCCAAGATCTTTTAGGAATTTTGAAAGACAAAGAAATGGTGTATAACACCGAAGATGGACCGTTAACCTTTTGTCCCGACTGGACAAAGACAATTTTTAAATACGGGTCGCGAGTTCCGCTTTTTCGGAATTACCTTTTTTTTTCTTTTTCGAAACGAAAGTCCAACGATTCTTACACAATTCTCAATATTAATTATCACGCACAAATAAAAAAAATCTACTCTTCAAATGCCAAATAAGATACTTAGCTTTTCCTGATGTCCTGCCAACTTCCCTCTCCTAGTTGTTTTGCAATCCTTTTTTTTCTTCTTCCTTCCTCCAATTTTCACTTTATTTTCTTCTCCAAAAAAAATCTTCACCTTTTCTACTACGTTATGATTTAAAACACTCCACTTTCTTTCCAACTTTACAAAATTTCCTTTCTCAATTTTTGTTTTCACTTTTTTTTTTTTTTGAACCTCCGGCTCAGTTTCTATATCGCAAAGAAGTCATCTTCCAGGCTTTCACCTTGCCTTGATGACCTCTTCTTTGTTTTCCATTCCCACATGCTTTCGGCCAATCAGAAAGTGTGGGTCTCGTTCGCGTTTTAATTCAGCTACACCTAGCATATTTGCAAGAGTGAGCGAACGCAGTTGAGACACCACTACTTTTCCTACTCGCACGTTTCACCCCAGCTTTATGCACTACCACCGTCATTGGATTCGCCGACCTCTGGTACTTCTTCCAGTGAGCGGGAATTCAATGGGTGCATTCAGCCACCCTATTCACACCCCCATAATTTTGGAGAAACTTTGATAAGTTGCGTGAAACTCAAGTGTTTAACGCGTTCATTTTTCCCCTCGTACAAAATTACAATTCTGTAAAAATTGATGAAAGCTTTATTTTCTTTGTTTTAACTGTCGGAGGGTGAAGTTGGCAGTGGTTTTTGATTTCGCGATTCTACTCTATTCGTCGTTGGACTTTCGCGCAGACTAGGGGATTAGGGACTCGTGTTAACGTTCCATCTTTTACATAATGAAATTGATTTATGTTGGGCATGCAGCCATTCTCATCTGAGTAACATCAGCAATCGAGGACCAAGTGTCGCTCGTGCTTTTTTTGTTTGTTTTGGTGACCAGACCACCTGTCTGTCACCATGATTGGTATTCGTGCAGACCATCTGTCGTACCAAGAGTCATTTTGTGGACCGCCCGTCACACAAATGTACCATGTTGTCCACACCTGTTTTTGGTTGCTTTTCCAGTATATAATAAGAGCAGGACACTGACTGATGGAAGACAGGATTCAACTGAACTCTTAGAATATTTTGGAGCCACAACGAAGAACGGAAGGTTAAAAAGGGAAAAGGATATACAATAGGCGAGTGAAACTTGTTGTGGTAAATTTTACCGCAACAGCAGTGATGAGGTCATTGAGCACTTACTGATTGCTACTGGGGTCCCTCGTAGAAATGGACAAGTGGAAAGAGTCCATAAAACAGTAACATCGATGTTGGCGAAGTCTTGTTTGGATGATCCGCAGAAATGGTATAAACACGTCGACAAAGTCCAGCAGATTTTGAATAGCACTCCACCAAGGAGCACTAAAGTAAGCCCATTTAGGATACTTACTGGATTAGAGATGAGGGTTCCGGATTACCCTGATCTGAAAGCGATGTTGGACGAAGAAGTTGTGAAGGAGTTAGAAGTGGAGCGCACAGCGGTGCGGGAGGAGGCTCGTAGGAACATTGAGGTAATCCAGCAAGAGAACCGAAGGTCCTTCGACAGAACGCGAGTCGTCGCACAGACGTACAAAGTGGGAGAGTTGGTCGCCATTAAGCGTACCCAGTTCGGCACCAGTATAAAGTTGCGATCTAAGTTTTTGGGTCCATATCAAATAACAAAAGTATAGAAGGACCCAACCATTCAAATACAGTCACAGAGTTCCTTGAAAAATGGGATAAGTCATTCGAGGCGAATGATCCGTCAGGATCGGCGAATGTGGGATTCGCATAGACACAAAGACAAGAACGTACGACCAACAAAAGACACGTACACATACCCTTACAGACAGACCGTATAAACGACCACACAAAAGAGATTGCGCACCCCTTCTTATATTCTTTTTTAGAAATCAGTCAGTCATTAAACTTACTTTGAGTTGGCCGGTCGCTCGCGATAGATATTCTTGTTAAATAAATATTCAATATATATGTACATATATAAATATAAAAGAAAAGTGTTTTATTGAATTGTGCAAATCCTACATACATACATACCTTTTTTCAAAAAAAAAAAATTTAGCGTACATACATAATACATATGTATATATACACAGACAAAAGGGACGAAACATTTTATTTCAATTAATATACAACATAAACGTAGAAGAACAAATAAACATTTTCAATATACCTATACACAAGTAAATTAAATTATTTCAATCCTTAACTTTAAAACTCATCAATAGAAATATGTAATACATAAAATTTAAATTGAAATCGTTTTATCAATATACACAAACATGTTTAATAATTATTAAATTATGTATGCACAGAATACTTACATACATATATCAACTATTATTATTAAAGTTTAAATTATGAAATAAAGCAAAATAAATATTAGAGACGGCATTTTTATAGATAAATTTTAAAGTTTAAGATCAAAAGAAAAATAAACAACATTTTTAAGTTTTTGTTAAATCCCTTAAAGACAAATAACAATAAATCAAAAATGAACAAAAAAAAAAAACAAAAATTCAACAAATACATTATATCCCTTATTTTCATATTGATTCAAAATCGCTTTCGAAACACTTCAAAATAAAAATATCTACGCATGGTTCAACAATTTTTGTCTCTTCCATACAATAAATATTTTTTAAAAGGGGGGAGGTGTTATATGATGCTACTTAAGCATCCATACATAACCCTCCAAACCCTAATCAACGTATTCAAAACAACCAAAACAAGCAACCACCACAAAAGATAAACAAAAACAAAAAGTATTTGTATATTGTGTTGCAAAAAGTAAAACAAACTTGCTGATCGACGTAATCATTGAAGTTCAAAGCAATTGTGAACTTAATAAACGGTCAAAGCAATGCTTTGAATTCTCGATGAAGTAATTCGAAGCGTCATCAGAAAGTTTGTCAACAAGACGAACGTTGAACCAAAGCACAGGTGTGAAGTGCGGAAATGCATGGTAACTGAATGATATCAATATGAAAATAAGGTGAATAATGTAGTAATATTAAGAAATTAATGTTAAGGAAGTAGGTTAAGAAATGTAGAAATGACATCAATATGAAAATAAGGTAGTAATGTTAAGAAATTAATGTTAAGGAAGTAGGTTAAGAAATTTAGTAAGTAAGCATAAAATTAATATAAATGGTTTAGAAGTTGATGTCAGTAGGGCAGTCGAGCAGTTGTAAGGAGAGCAGAAGAACAATAGTAAAAGAGATAAGAAGAACTGTAAACAAAATTGGAGAAAAGATACCAATAAAAACTTATACCACAAAAGGATAATCAAATAAGAAAGGTAATTGTTGTTTTATTAATTTAAAATTTATAAAATAAATTTAGAACTCTGGCTTACCTTGGCGAGCCCTTAAAGCCAAGGAAACCCCCTTAATCCCTTTCCCAAAATCCCCATTATACAACAACAATATTAAATATAACACCAAATTCCCACGGCAGCAACAGCAGTCGCAGTATGCTTATACCTTAACTGTAAAATATGTTCCATTAAAAAGCAGTGTCATCAATAATTGTATTTCTGTTTATTATTTATGTATATTTTCATTTGCTTTCCGCATATTCGTAACGTGTAATAGGTCAACCTATAAGCAATATGTATGTATGTACGAATATTGGAGTTAAAATAAAGTAAGTAAAAGTAAGCATTAATTCTAGCATAAATTGACATAAGTTGCAGACAATAAATCAGAATAAGTTTATAAACCACAAAAAGCGTGTTCTCACTCTTTGCTTCGATCCCCCACCCGCGGTAAGATCGATTCAAAGTTTTCACTGATTTTGAATTGGAGTTGAATTACTGCTTTAGCTAAATCTATTGCGTCTCACGATCCGAAAGAGCACGGCCACCAGGGAACTTGGAAAGCATTAAAGAATCATTTCATTTATCACCCCGGCCTGAGAGTTTAATCTTTGTACAATTACTTCACGTGTTATACGCATTCCCCTCTCGTCCTCATAATGAGACATCCTATGTGCAGTTCTTTGTATCTAGCACTGCGGATCTTAATCATCGTAGATTGGCAGTGGTGTTCCTAAGGAGGTGGAATCAGACCGGTTGGTTCATGATAATTCTGATGTCTTAGATATTGTGAAACAACCTTTAAATGAGTAAATCAATGAATTAAAATTCGTTTTGGATTTTAAATAAACTTACTTCTGGTGGTGTAGCTCTGTCCTTGATGTAGTAGTTTTTATTTTCAAAATCATTTAAGAACAACCATCACACTTTTCATCATCTTCCTTCTTCTTGCCATTTCGAGATCGATTTAATCCTGTTCCTCTGTGCTCTCTGCAAGACATTCCTCTTCTTATGCTGCAAAACTAGGACATCCTTACCATGATTTAAGCTTTGTAAACTTTGTCGTGAACTTACGCGTGACGACCGCAATACAACTCCTTCTCGTCGATCCCGACTTATTAGATCCAGATTCCATTGATGTTGCTGACTAATAGATCCTACCAATTTAACCAATTAAAATTTTGAGCGTTTTGGTGCTTCTGAGCTTGATGCTCGTGAAATATTCTGTGAATTATTACCATCCAATGAATCCGACTAGTTCAAGGTCGATGAACGTGACTCATCTTCTGAATCCATCTTCGAGTTTTTGAAATATCCTGATTAGAAACAGGTTTTGATGCTTCCTTTCAGTGCAGCTTGTAGGTCGAAAGAGAGCAAACTCCATAAGTCAGTTCTCTTGGTAGATATATTTCTCTATAATTGATATACGGCCTGTATCCGTTTTTCAACTGATCGTGTTCTGAGCTTTTTTAGAGCGTGCTCTATGAGCCCATAATAAAATAACTGAGCAGACCGAGTTGAATGCTGAACACAAGCATTTGACAGGTGAAATTGAAGAAAAAAAAAATCAAGCAATTTAAATGGCGCGATAAAATAGTCGTGCCAGTGCAGAAGGTACGTTTATATAAGAAATGACAATTAAAATTAATTTTTTGATTGTTTGGTGTTTTTTCAGGAAGCCTGAATTGGACGAGTGTTCAGGTGTGTTTCAAAAATAATTTTAAACGCTCAGAACACGCTCTGTTCAGAGGATGTTCAGAGCATGCTCGATATGCTCGGACTCTGTACAATTCTGAGTTAAAAAAGAAAAACGCCTATTTAGAATAAATATGAGTTTCTGTTCTCATTTCTCCCTTGACATTTGTAATACATGAGAGTGTATTATGTGGGTCATCGGATAGTCTATGAAATTTTTCAATTGCTCTTTGAATCATTGTCTTTTGTACGTCGGATATAGGGTTCGTCCTGATATTGACAGTATTGACTGAATACGCTACTTATTATTCAATTTTGATTCTACTTCTAACAATCATTAAATTATCTTTCATGTGAATAACTGCCAAGAGGTCTTTTAGGCTATCGTTTCCTAGAACGTCATAAAACGATTTTAATTCAGGCATGAGGAGAAATTTTATCTTGATGTCGTGAAGACCGAAAAGGTTCAAAGGTAATTTTAACATTTCCTTCTATAGAGTTCGCATAGAAATTTGTCTCATTAGTCCGAGGGTTTTGTACTTTAATAGAGTATTGAAATTAATAAAAAGGCAAATAATGAAACGCGTCCGAATTGTTTAATGCTAGGCCAAAGACTGTTTTAATATTTCTTTTTACATTTGGTTAACCATGGTTTCATATTACCGACTCTCCAGACTACTTGTTAGGTAAACGCCATATATGGTGGTACGGTAACATCTAATATCTATCATTACGAACCATTTAAGTTACCCGATATGGTCCTCAAAATTTTGGGATTAATTTTTTTGACGCGCCCGGATGAGAATCAACATTTTTTACCATTACACATTCTCCCGTTTTATAACTTTTGTGTTTACACCTTTTCTTGTCTACATAGCGCTTGTTAAATGCTTGAGATTTCTCTTGTTCTAATATTGCTTGCTGTCATATCTTACCTAAATCATGTTAATCTTTTTCGCCTTCTAACTCCTTTAAACTTTCCACAACTAACAGCTTGCCTTTCTGATCAACTCCAAATAACATCACGCTTGGATGTTCTTTAATAGTCGATTGACTGTATTATTTAAATAATGCTCGATTTTATCCAATACGTGGTCCCAAAATATTCCTTCTTCAGGCTTGACCAGTTTGGCTATCATTGGTCTTAAACTCTTGTTTATACTTTCTACTTGCCCGTTTGCTTGTAGCGATCCCGTTGCAATCTTGATGTGTTGAATATCCCTCTCAGACAAAAACTCTTTGAATTCAGTGGAAGTAAAGCAACTTCCTCTATCTGATATTATACATCTCTGTTTACTATAAGCTCTAAAGTATTACTTCTTTTGTGCTGGTTGTCTTAGTAATGTAAACTCTCACAAACTTTGTTAAAGCATCTATTATAACATTATATATGTATGTATTGTATATTTATGTATTTTTTAACCTATATATGTACATATATTTATATATGTATTTTTTAACCTGTATTGAATTATCCGTTAACCCAAAATGATCTATGTTGATTACGAACGGTACATTTCCTTTTGGCATATTGTAGAAGACCCTGTTTAGCAGAAACCAGAACCAATAGTTCTTTGACACAAACTGATATACTTTGTAAGCACCTATATGACCTACTTTATCGTGATACCTATACAAAACATGATTTTCAATTTTATCTGGTACAAAAAATACAGCATTACCATCATTATTCTTTTTGTATATCACTCATTTTCTCATTTCGTATAATGCACGTTCCGATTTTTTGAACATCGCTTTTTATCTTAACTATTTTTTGTCTTTTCCCTGACAAATAACCAAGTTTTCTTCAAAGGTATTTGTTTCTATTGTTAAAACATTTGTCGAACTGCTCAATGCATCTACATGTTGTATTCTTGATCCTGTTTTACGCTCCAACACATAGTCTTAATTCTGTAACTCCAGCGTCCATCTAGCTACCCTGGGATTGAGCTCATTCTTATTAAGCGTTAGAGCTAAGGAATTACAATCGGTCATTATTTTAAACTTCTTGCCCTGAAGATAAATTTTAAAATGAGCTTATGTGTTTACTATTGCTAATGTCTCTAATTCAAAACTGTGGAATTTCTTCTCAAAATCTGTGGTTCTTTTGGAATAATAAAAGACAGGATGCAACTTATTAACTTCATTTCTTTGCAACAAAATATTTTATTAATGTGTCTCTGAAACGTTGAAGGCGCATTTTTGAGGCCAAATGGCATTCTCAAGAATCTGAATCTTCATGCATGTATACGTGAAAAAAACCATTTTTTAAATCTAATTAAGAAAAAATTGTTCTATCTGCAAGTCTATCTAATAAGTCGTCGATTAAAGGGATAGAATAACTATCCTTTGCTGTAACCTTATTCAAAGTTCGAAAATCTATACACATCCTAAGCTCTCCTGTTTTCTTTTTTACTAAAACTATAGGCGAAACATAATCAGATTCACTTTCTTCAGTTTCATTATCTGTATCTAGACAATTTTTTTCATCAAAACCATCTTTTATATTTAATAACATTGATTGATTTTTAAACTCCGTACTATCTGTTTTTTCACAACTACAATCTTTTTCTTTATAATTCTCAAGTTCAGAAACCAACTTGAATTTTCCGTTTCTGAGGAAGTCTCTTCCCAATATTGCCTCATAACCCGTTGATTCATCATTTATCACCATCAAATCTACTTTAATTCCAACTTCATTATGCAGCAGACAACTTTAAATATATCTTTAGTATACTTTTATTTAAACCAACATATTTTTTGTTTAAATTACATTTTTTGATTGACACATTAAATGAAATGACTTTTTAATAAGCAGGTTGATATGACTTCCCGAATCTATGAGACAATCTAAAGCGGCATATACATTGTTCAAATGCTTGTCAAGCATGTGAGAGTGTATTAGTAAATTTTGTTTGACGTGTCATATACACACATCATGCATAAGCTTTCAATCATTTATATTTATTTTAATTTTGAGGTGAATAGACTGCGGTTGTTTTATCGGGAAAAATATTTTTTGCGAATTTGATCGTTTCATTTCATTTAAAAAATATAAAAGATTGGTCAAGCAATCAATTTCGAATATACATTATATCAATGATGTCTATCTGATTGAAGAAAAATCAAAACATTTTGATTTTGCTTCAAGCATACACACATTGTATACGTGTTTCATTTTAACTAATACTCTCTCACATGTTTGACAAGCATTTGAACAATGTATATGCCGCATAAGGGAAAACTTTTGTCACTAATTATAAAACTGTTATATTGCAGACATTTTTGACTGTTATATTAAAAAGCTTTCTTTATGCAATTACTTATGTAATGTATTTTAGCGTAGTTTAGTTAGTTATTAAGAAGAACTCAACGCGAATGGTTGATCCATCGCGATTTAATAAAATGAAATCAAACTTAAAAGCGTGTATTATTTATGTAATTCTAAAGATAGAACAAATTGGCGACGAGGTCAAAAACTAAAATCAAAGAAGTGATTCAGTGTACAAAGTTTTAAAGAAAAAACTAAAAGATACAAGTACATTTTAAAAAGTGCACGTGCAAAATGCAATAAAACAATAAAATGGCAGTTGCACCTAACATAACGCTTATGACAAACATAACGGGCCCATTCAATCAATTCAACGAGGCAGAAGAGGAATGGGAAAATTATATCGAAAGATTTGAATTGTTCGTGACGGCAAATAAAATTAAAACCGATAATAAAGTGAGCACCCTTCTTGCCTGCGTTGTTGGGCCGAAAATGTATAATCTGTTAAAAACACTATGTTCACCTGAGACACCAGTATCTAAATCGTACGAGGCGATCGTGAAATTAATCAGAGAACATTTAAACCCTGCACCATATTTCCTATCAGAACGAATGAAGTTTTCAAAACGGGACCAACAAGTAGGCGAAAGCATTGCAGAATATGTTGTGGACTTGCGAAAGCTCGCAACACATTTCAAATTCGGTAATAACTTAAATGAACAGTTACGAGACCGTTTTGTAAGTGGCATTCCTAATCCGGATGCTAAACGAAAGTTCAGAGCGGAGAAAGAAGAAGAGCTTACATTCAGTAAAGTCATCGAAATTGCAAAGGGCATAGAGCTTATGGAAAGAGATGCTATGCCTAATACGTCATCAAGATCAGCAGCAGTTAATTTTATGAAACAAGACAACATGAAAGGGCTAGGAGCAGGACAGCAGCAACATCGACACAGGCAGCAGCAGCATACAGCAAGCAACTTGCTGCGAAACCAGAACAATAGCAAAAGCTTTGGCAGTGGAGATCAGCATACAAACGTTCAAAATGAGGGCAACGGAGACAGGTATAGTGCTTGTAAATGTTGTGGTAAAATGAACCATATGTATAAAGATTGTAAATTCAAGAATTATAATTGTGTAGTATGTGGGGGAAAGGGCCATTTAAAAGCAGTTTGTTATAAAGAAAAAAGGCAAAATAATTTTATGGATACAGCCCAAAATAAAAATGAAATTGTACAGGGCATTTACAAGTGCATGAGTCTTTTTACTTGTGAGTCGGTGTTTAGTCACAAAAATGTAGATCCGTTTTCAATTGAATTAAAAATCGATGGCATTCCGAGATGTATACAAGTAGATACGGGTGCCGGTGTCTCGGTCATTTCAGAAAAGAAATACCGCGAAAAGTTTTCTCATCATACTCTTGAGAAAAGTAATTTAGTTTTAATGTCGTATACGGGAGAAAAAATCTCTCCAATCGGAATGATTGAGCTGCAGGTAGAATATAGATCGGTGGTGTTTCCATTAAAGGTGTGTGTTGTTGCAGGTGGATCTCAAATGCTGGTAGGTCGTGAGTGGCTTCAGAAACTCAATATATCATTACAGGATAAGCCAATATTTACGTGTAATGCGGAAGGTAAAGAAGAAATGATAGGGAACAGTGAGTCATTTAAAGCTAAATTGTATGAAAAGTTTCCTAGTGTGTTTTGTGACAAGTTAGGGACTCTTAAAGATAGTCCAGTGAAAATCCGGGTAGTCGATGGTACGAAACCAAAATATGTTCGAAGAAAAAGTTAACGTGGAGCTAGACCGCCTTCTTAGAGAGAAGATCTTGGTCAAAGTGGAGACAAAGGGGTGGGGGACTCCAATAGTTCCCGTGCTAAATTCAGACGGAACAGTAAGGATATGTGGTGATTATCGGACCACCATTGCAAGAGGGTATTTCTGGTGGCCTTCTATGGGTGAGGCAGTAATTAACATTGTAAATGACTTTTGAATGTCAAAAACATCGTCAAAATCCACCAAAAGATAGGTCTCATTTTTGGGAAATTCCAAAGGGAGCTTGGAAAAGGTTACATCTAGATTTGTTGGGTCCTTTTCGGGGAAAAACTTATTTGGTGTTAGAAGATGCATTTTCGAAATGGATCGAGGTTTTTAACATATCATCAATGGAAACAAAACATATAATAGCTAAGTTGCGAGAGGTATTTGCGAGATTTGGGTTACCTGAACATATAGTAACAGATAATGGTAGAACGTTTACTGCTCATGAATTTAAGTTGTTTATGAATTCCAATGGAATTAATCATACCTTTTCTCCACCGTATCACCCTGCATCAAATGGGCAGGCTGAAAGCGCCGTTAAAATTGTAAAAACTTCCTAAAGAAAAATGAAAGTTCAGATTCAGAAACTGAGTTAGCCAGGTTTTTGTTTGATTATAGAATTGCTACGCACTCAACAACAAACGACAGCCCAGCTAATCTTTTGTTAAAACGAAAACTCAGAACCAGGTTTGATCTCTTAAGGCCAGATCAAAGAGAACCTATATTATTGAAACAAGATAAAATAAAACAGAATTTAGAGAGAAAGGAAAGGACGTTTGAGAGGGAAGATTCCGTTTTAGTTCGAGATTATAAGAATTCAGGGAATAAGTGGGTGAACGCAGTTGTTGAGGAGCAATTAGGACCTGTTACATTTACCGTGAAAACTGATAGTGGGGAAAGATGGAAGCGGCATTCAGATCAAATTATACCTTGCAGAAGCAATCATAAAATGCCTGAAAGATATGAATCAGAAGTTGATGATTATATAATCTCAAGAGTCGATGATAAAATTGAAAATAACCAGAAAGAAACTTCAACGGTTAACAAAGACAAAGAGTCTAATGAACAAGATGTCAGTCAACCTATTTCAGAAAAATTAGTGGTTGAAGAATGTAAAAGATATCCAACCAGAATAAGAAAACCTGTATAGCGGTTCCAACCGTCTTAGAATATTTATGTATGGAAAGAACAAAAATACATGTATAGGTACACCTACACATAAAATGTTACAATTTTATTTTATATGTAAGAATATGTAGTTGATTAACTAATATGTATAAAATGAATATTAATTAACTACTGAAATATTATCTCAAAAATATAAATGTATTATTTTTAAATTATTAAGAATTTTTAAATTATAGGGGGAAGAATGTTATATTGCAGACATTTTTGACTGTTATACTAAAAAGCTTTCTTTATGTAATTACTTATGTAATGTATTTTAGCGTAGTTAGTTATTAAGAAGAACTCAACGCGAATGGTTGATCCATCGCGATTTAATAAAATGAAGTCAAACTTAAAAGCGTTTATTATTTATGTACCTAATTCTAAAGATAGAACAAAAACTAAAATATAAAAATATAATATAAATTACATAATCTTCGGCTTTATCGTCTTTTGACAGCTGGTGGACTGCCGACTTCCTCTCAACACAAGTTGTCACTTGGTGTCCCATTGCACCACGGGCATAGCACGCTCCATTTTCCCTTTTCGGCTTCCTGCATTCATTTTCTATATGCCCTACCGAGTTGCAATTAAAACATCTCACCGTTGCTATATTCAAAGTCTTCTTTCCTGTTGTCGATCTTGCCGCTCCAGTCGTCGATCTTGTCTCGATTTCTTTTGGCTTCTGTAGAATTTTGTGATACGCTTTATACAATCCTGTCTTGGTCGTAAAGTTGTTAACGTGGGCATAAAGTCTTAAATTTTCGTCAAAAAGTCCCTCGATGATATATTCTACTAACTCCTCTTCCCCCATATCCAATGCAGCCACCAAACGTATTTTATCACTGAAGTATTCTGCAAAAGTTTACTTGACAATCTATTTTCTGCTTTCGCATTTTTTTCTTAACGTCATCTTATTGTCTCTGTTGCCGAAAATTTCTTTTAGTCCCATACAAAGCTGTTCCACACTATCGTGTATAGCTTATATCCCCTTATTAGACACAATATTAAGACATTGCCGTTTTTCATATAAAAATGCATTGATATAAAGAAATTACAAAAACAAATTCATTGACCTTCATATGGAAGCTTAGTATATGAAAACATATACAAGGATAGATTCAAATAGAATGAAATTAACTGTCTCCCTTATTCTGCTGGCTGCTCATGGGAATGGAAATAATATTTTTCTCTCGGTCCCCGATACTACCGCCAACGACGGCGGCGGCGGCGTCCGGTCGCGCAAAAAAATGTCTGCCCATGAGAGTGCTATAGTTTTCATATACAAAGGTTGTGCTATCCAAAAAATCCAACTATGAAAGTATATCCCACAACCATTTTATCACTGAAAATCCAATCCCACAACCAATGTTGAAATGAAAAAAAAATACAGATGGTGCTAGAAATCCAACCACTGATAATTATTCCCAATTAGAAATTTAATTTTTGAACTAGAAATCCAACTACAAAAGTATATCCCGCAACCAATTTATCACTGAAAATCCAATCCCACAACCAATATTACGTGAATTTTACGTTCTTACGTTCTAACGTGAAAGTGAATTTTACGTTTTTACGTTCTAACGTTTGCTAAGCATGGTCCAGAACCCAAAATAATATCGGTATTTAGCATAGATCGGAACCCTGGTGATGCCGGTGCACCGGTGATTAGCATAGATCAGAACCCTGGTGCTGCACCGGTGCACCGGTGGCCTCGTACCCTCTAGTTACAACTACTGTTATGGAACGTTCATTGTGTTATCAATAAGCCATTATTTTAACAACAGTGTCATTTTTGCTGTTTTTGTTACATTTATATTCTTGAAATTCGTGTTTAAATCTCAGTTCTAGAACATCTAAAGCAAATTCACTTCAAAAAGTAAATTTCTTTAATTTAAGTTTTTGTATTCAACAGAAAATCAATTTTGAAAGATGTAACGGAACCTGGGTTGGTATGTCAAGGACTATCATTTAGGGCGACTTCAAATCTCATTAACTAGAGAAGCCAAAACCCTCAATCAAAAATTACACAGCTTATCAAGAATTCATCCTAAATTTCAAGTCCTCCAAAACCCCCACTCCTCGCACTACCATTACAACTTCCAGCTCACAGGACTCTGAAGAGTGATCCTAGCAGCAGGAGCGGAGGGTGTCCTAACTACTATCGGCTCGGCATGCTCGCTTTAGCCAAGGCTCTGCTCGTCGGTTGGGTAGGTTCTTGCCTAAGTAGGCAAGGACGGGCGTTACGTATGATAATCATGCCGATCAATTAAAAGAATTAAATAGAAAAATATATAAAATGAAAGTTGGTAAAAGTAACTTAAAGACGGTTCAAAATCAAAATTATGAGACCGAATTACGTCCGTTCGCAAAGAAGTAGGCTAAAAAATATTCCTTCTGGACCCACAGTAAAGAGTAAAAAAAAATAATAAAATATCTGAGTGGCATCCTTGATAAGAGAGGAAAACAAGGTGTTCTTTGTTCTTGAGGTAAATCCCCCCCACGTGACACTTTATTGTTACGTCCATGGTTACTGCGACCTCGAATGCTATTTGCAGTAGCCCCCTAAATCTACGTTAAAACAAAATCTAACTTAAATTCACATCAACTTTGTTTATTACCAATAGTATCCATAACTTCTCCACATCCACCCTTTAGTTTGGAATCATCAGCAATTCATTTTACTGTATTCATTTAATTGTTAAGCGAAATAACTTCCCGAAAAAAATTCCATCAAAAGAAATATCTTCAATTACCTTTTTTTTTTTTACAGTAGTTACAAAATTAAATCCATTTATTTAAAATAATAGAAATATATAATTTAAATCCTTCATTAAATTTTCAAAATTGTATATGTATATAGGGCTTTCATAAAATTATTCATCACAATATATTTTCCAAAACTAGAATTTTTGAATCAATTTTAATTTAAAACAAAAAAAATATATAGGTAGGTTCAGAAATAAATTCCCATCAAAGATATATTTCAGAATCAAAAAGAAAATCTAAATAAAAAAAATCATAAAACTTCATATATATAAAGGGCCTATGCAATTAGGTATATCTTTCATAAGTTAATTATTCAAAATTATTATGTTATAAATTTAAAATTAAATTTTCATTAAATTCCCTTCTTTTTTATCTTTCAAGTATTTATATTTTAAATTTAGTTCCGATCAATTATGCAATTTAGTTCTAATACTATTTATTCATTAAAGAAGAATTATTATTTTGTTTTAATAGCACCTTTGAGTGGTTCTTATTCCAAGACAAAAAAAATGGTTTAATACCTTGCTAAGCTATCTGAGCGAATTCGATAAAACAAGTTCAAATACATAAAAAAATAAAATGACTTACCAAAATTTTGTTGAAAAAAAATTGTATTGATTGATGGAGTATATGATGATTCTGCCGCCGAATGATGAGGTGCACCGCTTCATTGACTTGGCGAAAATATGATGTTTTGCGTGTATTTTGTGTATCAATTTAAACCTGTAGTAAATAAGTAAAATATTTGAAAGAATTTTAATCTTTTCGCTTTACAAAAATAAACCCTATTAAAATCTACTTGAAAATATAACTTAATCTAGATCCATTTAATTTTAATTTTCTCAAGTTTTTCTTTTTCTTAAGTTTTAACCTTTTTTTTTCTGTTTAATTAAAGTTACTTTAAGTTATGTTTTTTTTCTTGTTTCGTTCTTTCTTTCTTTTTTTCGTTCTTTTTCGTTTTTTTTCTTTTTTTTATACTATTTAGTTGAATGTTAGATTTTACGAAACTGTCATTTTTATATCATATAAAATTGAAAATAATACAATTGCAAGTAGGTATACTTAGCTTTTATCAAATTTAGAAAATTGAACCAAATGTTCGTGCTGTCTGATGTTCTTGTTGTTTAAAGTTGATATTATTGTTCATTGTTGGATGTAGCTGCTGATAGACGAAGTCGGTATCTGATGAACGTCACCTTTGGGTGTTGTAGGTGTTGTGTGTAACTGCTGATATGTCGTAAGGTCTTATGTTATTTTAGGTAGGGTGTATGTGAACTTGTAGTTATTAAAGTTGTTCTGTGTTGTTTCGGTATTTAGTTCGTTCTTAAAACTGCATGCTACTTTTGATGATTATGGCTGGCCTGTTAGAGCTGCCGTCTTACGCTCTGGTTGTTCGTTTATGGACGTATAAAACAAACTATCTTGGGCTTCGCTTCTGGGCTAGTCTTCTGGGTGAAAATGAATTTTGCGCCTCCCCAGGTGATTGTCGTTGCTGCCCTCTGACTGTTCGTTGGCTTTGGAAGGTGGTGATTTAGTGGCGTGTTTCTCAGGTGCGCTTATGTTCTGTATGGTGGTGGGGTAGTTTGTCGAGGGTAGGTACTTTTGGGTGTGTTATTTCCCAGTTTTTTCCCGTCCGTTACCTGTATATAAAAAAAACACTTCTGGGATAATACGAACTTCTTCGAAATTCTGTGATCACGTGTGCGTCACCGCCTTATTATATACTTACAGATTTTCGTTATCTTGTTATTCGTCGGTCTTCGTAAAATTTTTTATTTGGACAATTATACGATTCCTTTTTTTTTTTTTTATTTTTATACATGAGCCCGGATCCATAAATCTGGCGATCGACAGGTAATAGTACAATAACTTAAGTACCAAAATATTATTTTACAATTTTAATATCTTAAACACACACGATCTGAGATCTCCGACTTTCCAAAACCAACTGGCTTCTTTTCTACCTTATTTTTCTTGTCTATGCCCGGTCACTATTTTTTTTTTTATACTTCTTCGGTAAGTTTGGTAACTATGGAAGTGCATCCGGCCACCGTTTTTTGGAGTTTTAGACGGGATTTTGACCTAAAAATTCCAATTCTGGTCGAAAATTTAATTTTCGAATTTTTGAAAAATAAGTGTACCAGAATTAGTCTTCCCAAGTCAAAATCCTCCCAAAAACTTTTTTATTCCAGAATCTTCTAGCACCAACACAAGGGTGTTCTTTGGTCTTAGTTGACGAACCAATTCCTTCTTTTCAGCTTATTCCCATTTCATTAACTCAATCGACAAGGCCAAATCACTCTCAACTCTCTATCACCTTTACTTATGATAAGATCTGCTTCTTCTTCGATGGCCTACCGTGGTGGAGTGGTATAAACGGTCAATCCCGTCGCGATGTCCAGGTTTCCCGGTTCAAATCCAGCATTAGTTCTATATATATATATATATATATATATATTTTTTTGATATTTTATTTTCCGCAGGTTGACTTTATAATTTTCACTATTTTATTTACCTTCCCTTTTAATTTTTTTTATTCTTTTTTTTTTTAAATTCGTTTTATAGTTTTATAATTATTTTTCTTTATAATAGACAACTTGGTCACCTTTTTATGAACAATTGAATTATCTTTCCCATTTATAGTTAGAGTATAAAATCTAACCAGATATAACCTACGATAAAAAAAATATTTTGAACTCCGAAAAAGCTTAACCGGTTGAAAACACATAAAATAGTGAATAACTAAACCACCCTACAAATGCAGATTGTGGATCGTAAGCCGAAACTATTCTTTTGAATTTAAAATAATATGACTTACAGTAGATCCTATTCATAATTTTCTCACAAAGAAATAAAATTCATGACTGGGTCGCTAGAACTTGCTAATTTCTTTTAAAAAGTCTGTTTAAAATATTTCCTATATTTTAAGATTTAAAAATGTACCTGCAAAATAAGTTTTTCTCAAAAATTAAAATGCCATTTTACTTATCAAAAAACCTAGATTAACTTAATTTTTTTTTCCAAAATCATTTTAATTTTTAAATTTTGTCTTAAAAATATTTTTGGTAAGCACTAAATAAAGTGCTTATAAATATACATTTTACATTTAAATTTCGTTAAAAATGTTAACCCTATCGGGAATGTAAACAAAAATGCATATTTTTTTTAAAACAAATAAAAAAGTTACATTTTTGATCATTCAAAATAATCATCATCAATTTGATCATCGACAACAGCTTGCACAGAAAGAGAATATTATTGAAATCGGCCCATTAGTTTTTAAGAAAACTTAAAAAACAAAATAACGGTTTTATGAAGAGCACCTTTTTGAAGCAATACCAAAATATGTTTTTTCTTGTAGAAAAAAGCCAAATTGAAAATACAAAATTTAAAAAAAGTTAAAAAAATATCTATCGGTTAATTTTTGAAAAAATTCGAATTTTCGATTTTTAACCAACAAATTTGTATGCGGACTGCTGTTATTTTTCGTATTAAAAAATGATAAAAACGCCTTACGCTAATTGGTTGAAAACCGTAATTTCAATCGACACAATGGTTTGGGCTGTAGGGGCCAGGACAGACAGACAGATGGACGGAATCGAAAGACCCAATTTTTTCGAATTCTCTAGCATCGTAATGTCATGTTTGAATAAAGCTCGAGTTCGAAATTTTAAACCACTTCAATGTTCACTATTTATGCGCGCCAAAAAATAAGATGGAATTGAAGACTAGTTTAAGGCAACTTGATATAAAATTGACGATCTTTTATTCAAATTATGAAAATAATTTAAAGTCCTACTAAAGTTTTTCCAAATTCTAAATTGCGTGAAAACGAAAATTTTAGTTGTTTTTGACAGAAAACCACTTTTTGGTGAATGTTGTTAAATTACTAGCAAATCTTTACCTATACAATTTAACTGAGCTTTATGGCTCATGTGACCCCCCCTGGATCGTCCATTGGTCAAAAGTTGATGAATTTGTTCTGTTTTTTTTTGAAATGGGGCTGAATTTCCGATTCATATTAAGTCCTTGGCCCAGTCCTCAGTTAAAAGTTGTACTTTTAGCAACAAAGTTTAAGGAATTAAAATACAAATTTTGTTTTCATATAAAAAAAATAAATAATTCAAAATATAATGGGGGTCATATACATTAACGCAATACGATTAGTTTTGATTTGAAGGTAATTCCTACGAAATGACAAACAAATTATCTCCCAGGAAGGGGGTCCTACGACCCCCCCCCCCCCTTATGGATCCGCCATTGCTTCGAAGTGGATTTGACTGTGCCGTTCAGTTGATTCGACGACATGCTTAAAATATCATCCATGATTAATCAAGTTTCATTGGGGCACAGCTAGTTTTCAGATAAACTTGTAATTTTTTTCAAAATTGTATGTAATTTAGTATAATTTTTGTGTGTAAGATTCAGTGCCACTATTTATAAATTATAGATTTAAAAAATTATCTTAGTTTTTGAGTAATTAAAAAAAAAAGTAAAGCATCCGGCCACCGTTTTTTGGAGTTTTAGACGGGATTTTGACCTAAAAATTCCAATTCTGGTCGAAAATTTAATTTTCGAATTTTTGAAAAATAAGTGTACCAGAATTAGTCTTCCCAAGTCAAAATCCTCCCAAAAACTTTTTTATTCCAGAATCTTCTAGCACCAACACAAGGGTGTTCTTTGGTCTTAGTTGACGAACCAATTCCTTCTTTTCAGCTTATTCCCATTTCATTAACTCAATCGACAAGGCCAAATCACTCTCAACTCTCTATCACCTTTACTTATGATAAGATCTGCTTCTTCTTCGATGGCCTACCGTGGTGGAGTGGTATAAACGGTCAATCCCGTCGCGATGTCCAGGTTTCCCGGTTCAAATCCAGCATTAGTTCTATATATATATATATATATATATATATTTTTTTTTTTGATATTTTATTTTCCGCAGGTTGACTTTATAATTTTCACTATTTTATTTACCTTCCCTTTTAATTTTTTTTATTCTTTTTTTTTTTAAATTCGTTTTATAGTTTTATAATTATTTTTCTTTATAATAGACAACTTGGTCACCTTTTTATGAACAATTGAATTATCTTTCCCATTTATAGTTAGAGTATAAAATCTAACCAGATATAACCTACGATAAAAAAAATATTTTGAACTCCGAAAAAGCTTAACCGGTTGAAAACACATAAAATAGTGAATAACTAAACCACCCTACAAATGCAGATTGTGGATCGTAAGCCGAAACTATTCTTTTGAATTTAAAATAATATGACTTACAGTAGATCCTATTCATAATTTTCTCACAAAGAAATAAAATTCATGACTGGGTCGCTAGAACTTGCTAATTTCTTTTAAAAAGTCTGTTTAAAATATTTCCTATATTTTAAGATTTAAAAATGTACCTGCAAAATAAGTTTTTCTCAAAAATTAAAATGCCATTTTACTTATCAAAAAACCTAGATTAACTTAATTTTTTTTTCCAAAATCATTTTAATTTTTAAATTTTGTCTTAAAAATATTTTTGGTAAGCACTAAATAAAGTGCTTATAAATATACATTTTACATTTAAATTTCGTTAAAAATGTTAACCCTATCGGGAATGTAAACAAAAATGCATATTTTTTTTAAAACAAATAAAAAAGTTACATTTTTGATCATTCAAAATAATCATCATCAATTTGATCATCGACAACAGCTTGCACAGAAAGAGAATATTATTGAAATCGGCCCATTAGTTTTTAAGAAAACTTAAAAAACAAAATAACGGTTTTATGAAGAGCACCTTTTTGAAGCAATACCAAAATATGTTTTTTCTTGTAGAAAAAAGCCAAATTGAAAATACAAAATTTAAAAAAAGTTAAAAAAATATCTATCGGTTAATTTTTGAAAAAATTCGAATTTTCGATTTTTAACCAACAAATTTGTATGCGGACTGCTGTTATTTTTCGTATTAAAAAATTATAAAAACGCCTTACGCTAATTGGTTGAAAACCGTAATTTCAATCGACACAATGGTTTGGGCTGTAGGGGCCAGGACAGACAGACAGATGGACGGAATCGAAAGACCCAATTTTTTCGAATTCTCTAGCATCGTAATGTCATGTTTGAATAAAGCTCGAGTTCGAAATTTTAAACCACTTCAATGTTCACTATTTATGCGCGCCAAAAAATAAGATGGAATTGAAGACTAGTTTAAGGCAACTTGATATAAAATTGACGATCTTTTATTCAAATTATGAAAATAATTTAAAGTCCTACTAAAGTTTTTCCAAATTCTAAATTGCGTGAAAACGAAAATTTTAGTTGTTTTTGACAGAAAACCACTTTTTGGTGAATGTTGTTAAATTACTAGCAAATCTTTACCTATACAATTTAACTGAGCTTTATGGCTCATGTGACCCCCCCTGGATCGTCCATTGGTCAAAAGTTGATGAATTTGTTCTGTTTTTTTTGAAATGGGGCTGAATTTCCGATTCATATTAAGTCCTTGGCCCAGTCCTCAGTTAAAAGTTGTACTTTTAGCAACAAAGTTTAAGGAATTAAAATACAAATTTTGTTTTCATATAAAAAAAATAAATAATTCAAAATATAATGGGGGTCATATACATTAACGCAATACGATTAGTTTTGATTTGAAGGTAATTCCTACGAAATGACAAACAAATTATCTCCCAGGAAGGGGGTCCTACGACCCCCCCCCCCCCCTTATGGATCCGCCATTGCTTCGAAGTGGATTTGACTGTGCCGTTCAGTTGATTCGACGACATGCTTAAAATATCATCCATGATTAATCAAGTTTCATTGGGGCACAGCTAGTTTTCAGATAAACTTGTAATTTTTTTCAAAATTGTATGTAATTTAGTATAATTTTTGTGTGTAAGATTCAGTGCCACTATTTATAAATTATAGATTTAAAAAATTATCTTAGTTTTTGAGTAATTAAAAAAAAAAGTAAATAAAAATAAAAATGTTATCGGATCAAGTCAATAATTAAGTTAATGGACTATAGATTTTGTATTTTTATTGAAATTTTAGCAAATAATAAAAATATAAATTAAGCTGCTTCAAGCAGATTTTTTTTTCATTGAGGCACATGTTCAATTCAACAAAATCAAAAATTTAATATTCTTAATCCTTATTTTCTCAGCACGTTCGTATGTGCCTATTCTTTCGCGATTTCATGTGGTAAACATCATTAGCTAGAAATTCTTCCTCTTCATCATCGGCCAGAGTTAAAAAACAAGGTATCCCTTAACTTTAAATTGCAAGATTAATTTTAGTTATGAAAAGACTCATGAGTCTTTATTTAACTATACCTGTAGTTTTGAAAAACCTTAATTGTAATTCTTTTATGGTTTTAAACAGTCCGTTTAAGAGCTAATTGTTGATGCTGACTACGACTCCGAAGACTCCGAACTCGTATTTTAGTTACATGTACCCAACATTATTTTTTTTTTTTTTAATATACTACAGAACTTGATGTTATAACTTTAAGACTACAAACTCTTATGTAGAAGTAATAAACAAATTTAAAAGGAACATTGAAGAAAGATATTGTAGATTTGGAAAATCATCGCATTTGTTTTTGAAAAAAGCTACTACTAGATAGCCTCGGATGCCGAATAGAATTCAAAAACATATTTTTATAAATGTGAAATTTAATGTGGACATAAGCTAAACAAATTGTTTTTATTTATATAGTCATCCTTGCCAATAAAAAGGATTAATTTTACATTTTGAACGGATCGATTCCAAATCGATATGTATGCTTCATTGAAGCCACATCAGGTATTCGGACCCTATGCAAAAAGAAAACATAAGAAATTAACAACTAGAAAATCATAATATTATAAAATTTACTTACATCCAAGCCTGAAGTTAAACTGCAACAAAGCATTAACAGCAGCAATACGATTTAGATGAAGATAGCAAAAATACACAGTTTGGGGTTTTCCCGCTCTGTTCTAATTGGCTCATAGGTTTCATCCAACAAATTTGGTATTACTAAAGATGAACGGTACCCGTGGCATGATGTTTAGTGCATTGGATTGTCATGCCAGAGGTCTTGGGTTCGATCCCTGCCTATTTCATCTAAAGGAATTGACAAATTCTCCTAGAGTAATTTCATATATTTCATATTTTATTAAATAAGGAACTTAGTTTTAAGATTTACATCTTTTAGATAACTAAGCTTAGGGTAACATATGATACTAATATGGAGCAAATAACAACATGTATAATATTTTCTGGACTTACAAGTATGAAGAAAGGAAATTAACATTTATACATGAATATGAAAATAAAATTACAATAAAAATTACAATAGTAAAACAATATAGATTATAGATTAACAGATAACAATAAAATGAAATAAAAGAAAAGAAATGAAATGAAGTAAAAGAAAAGAAATGAAAGCGCACAGCAAGTTATGTAAGTATTAATTATTATTAAGTTGACGCAAAATGAGCAAACAGAGATCTCTTAAATACAACCAATAATTCTGTTCTTCTAATTTCACGCGGAAGCGCGTTCCATAAACGAATACCGTTAATGAAAAATTGTCTTTCTGAAGTGAGACATGAAAATCGAGGAATAAGTAACTGCTCGTTTCTATGGGAATTTGAGAATCGAATCTGGTGAAAGAGATAGGGAGGCTTCTGTGTTTGAATAATGTTGAAAAGGCTTGTAAGAGTTTTTATTTTTAGATAATTTTCAAAAGTAACACCAAATAAGTTTTTCGAATAATTTGAGATATGGCAATACCGTCCCAACCCATATATATATCGAATAGCATTGTTAAAAACAACATTAAGCTTTCTTGTGCTTGCTGCATCGGAGTTGCAATATACTTCACATCCGTATGTAAGTATGGGCACAACAAGCGATTTGACAAGCATTTTTCTTGTATTAAGTGGAATGAACTTTTTGGAAACCGATAAATTTCGAAGCACACCATACGATTTTCCTACCACTGCATTTATGTGATCATTCCAGGTAAGGGTCCTATTGAAGTAAACGCCTAGGTTTTTTGCCTTGTCTACGTATTCCACTGGAGTGCCGTTTAACTCAAGAACTGGAAAATAGGACAAATCAAGCAATGTTTTTGAGATAACAAGGCACTTGGTTTTATTTGGATTGAGTAGAAGACCATTATTGCTGGACCACTCAAAAATGGTTTTAAGTTCAGTATTTATGCTTTCAACACAATCCTCAATGAGACCTAGGTGGCAATGCTTAATTAACTGGACATCATCCGCAAACATGCGTGTTTCACAGTGACTCAATATCAAAGGCAAATCGTTGATGTATGCTGAGAACAGAAGCGGTCCCAAAATTGATCCCTGTGGAACACCGCGCTCAAGTGAAAGAAGCTCAGACACACAACCACCCGCAGCCACTGCCTTCCTCCTTCCAGTTAAATAGGAGTAAAGTAATTGCACTGCCTCAGTACCAAAATTAAACCGACGTAATAGCTTAGAACACATAATGGAGTGATCGATGGTATCAAAAGCCTTAGAGTAATCGAGCAATACCAAAAAAGTAACTTTGTTTTCATCTAATGCTTTTCTTGTCTGCTCAACGACATCGATGATCGCAGAAGTACTGCTATGATTCGCACGAAAGCCATATTGCTTGGGTGACAGAAGATCGCTATTTCTAAGATAAGTAGTAATTTGTCTATGCATTAGCCTTTCAGCTACTTTTGAAATAAATGGTAAAATAGAAATAGGTCGAAATTCGTTATTGTTTTTGGGGATTGGTATAACTTTGGAAACTTTCCATTGAGAAGGAAACAGGCTCATTGTCAGGATAGTATTTATCAAGTGTGTGACAAATGGGAGAATCACAGGGAGAATGGCATTCAAAAATGTGGGATGCAAATCATCGAGCCCAACGGCTTTCGACTTAATTGATAGGAAACTTTCTACAACATCTTCGGGTGAAACTCTGGAAAAATTAAAGAGACTATCGGTATTACGTATAGAAAACAAGGATTGGCTTATTTGCAATGACCTACAGACATTATTTGATGAAGGTTGAGGGACTGACGAAACAAATTTTCTATTCATATCATTGCAATCAACCTCAACGTCCGAGTGAAACTTATTTCCAATACCAATGTCTCTGAGGTTTTTCCAGAGTTTACGCCCGTTTTGAGAAAGGCTTAGATGACTCACATTCCATCTCTTTTTAGCATTACCTATCAGCGCCACACATATATTTCGCAGCCTCCGGTATTCTTGGCGGTCATCGGCTATTCTGAAGCGTTTCCATCGGTCATAAACAAGGTTTCGTTGATAAATTGCTTGACGAATTTCATTATTAAACCAGGGATTATTTTTGTACGAAGATTCTTTTGTTTTTAAAGGTACATGCAGATTTAAAAGACAGTTTAAGTTGTTCTGAAGAAAATCAACCTGTTCATCTGGTGACATCAAGTAATAAATTCTTTGCCAATCGATACCTTGAATGTCTGTTTGAAGAGCACTATAATCTATGTTATTAAAGTCGCGATACTGGTAAACTTTACGTGGTCTGCAAAGAGCATAGTCATACGAAAGGAAAATTAAGTCATGTCGAGAAAAACCTGGTACAGAAAGCTGATCATATAGAAGCACTTTATTGTTGTCTGAAACGAAAAAAACATCCAAGAGTGTATTACTGGACCGTGAAAAATGAGTAGGGTTGGAAATATTTACAGCCCGAAGATTAAATGCCCTCATGCTGTTAACTAAAGAGTCATCGTGTAAAAGATTGCTGTTGAAATCGCCACAGAGAATAATATTTTGGAAATTCACTGAATATTCTTCTAAAAACGAGCTAAGTGGTGATAAATCTATATAAGAATATGGTCTATAAATTACACCAAGAATAAGTTTTTCGTTATTACTTAAAATTTCCAGACAGAGACACTCAAAAGCACTGTTCGGGGAAGAGCAGTATATGATTTTCGTTTTTAAAGTTTCTCTTAAATATATTGCTACACCTCCTCCGATACGATCTTGTCTATCTACTCTTAAGACTTTGTACCCTTTAGTGGATCACGTCTTATCGTTAAAATTTCTAAACCAAGTTTCAGACACACAAACAGCATCAACCCCCGATCCCTCAAACAAATCACGAAGCTCATCAATTTTCTTAATTAAACTTTTATTGTCATGAAAAGTGCTTTCTCATAGTAGCCGTTCGGATTCGGCTTGAAAAGTTGAGATTTGAAGTCACTAGGCCCTAGTTCTCAACGGACTGTTCCGCCACCCAATTTATTTATTTTTTATAAAGACGAACGAATGGATGATGGAGAATCCATGATGTATAGGGCGAATCAAAAATTTCATTATGGCATGGAAAGACGTCACTGTTGTATTTATAAAACGAAATAATGTTGGAAAATTGATAGATTGTTTGTGATGTTTAATCATGAGTTTCAATAACTGAAGTGGTTTGTCTGATGGTTTTGCATTAGCAAACCTTGTTTTTTTATTTTAATCTGATTGTTGAAAGTACCTATCATCAGACAACAACACTAAATATAACACCAAATTCCCACGGCAGCAACAGCAGTCGCTGCTTTTTAATGGAACATATTTTACAGTTAAGGTATAAGCATAACCTTAACTGTAAAATATGTTCCATTAAAAAGCAGTGTCATCAATAATTGTATTTCTGTTTATTATTTATATTTTCATTTGCTTTCCGCATATTCATAACGTTTAATAGGCCAACCTAAATTATTAATTATAAGAAATAATGATTTTGAAATAGTTATAAGCAATGTATGTATGTACGAATATTGGAGTTAAAATAAAGTAAAAGTAAGCATTAATTCTAGTATAAATTGACATAAGTTGCAGACAATAAATCAGAATAAGTTTATAAACCACAAAAAGCGTGTTCTCACTCTTTGCTTCGATCCCCCACCCGCGGTAAGATCGATTCAAAGTTTACATTATTGGGGGCTCAACCAAACCAAAAAAAAAAAAAAAAACTTCCTTAGGGCTACCACTAAGAAATCAATCGTCCGACCAAAGCGTCACAACCATTGAATAAATAGAAGCAACAAAATCTCATTCGAGCAGCAAGCAGACTAAGCAAAAATGGAAAAAATGGCAGCAAAACAAAGTGGGACTGGAGAGGTTATCAAAAGTCTATTAAAAAACTTCAAAAAAGCACCGAAAATTAGAATAACCCCGGAGTTCCTGGCAAAGCAACGCCAGGTTTTGAAGGAACAATGGGATAAATTCGTTCTGAATGACACGGTGATCCATGAAGTTTATAAAGAAGAAGAACATCAATATAACTCAGAACATTATTTTGAAGAAATAAATAACATACGAAGAAATGTTAAAATTAATGGAGGATGCTCATGGAGCAATCTTAACACTTTAGAACAGTATTGGAGAGACATCATAGCAAATCACGATGACATCATAGAGAACGCGATCACTCCAGACGAGTCAAACTACCTTCAGGAAGATAAATATGCTGAAATAGAAACCATGTACCAGGAGATGGCAGTCGAAACAAAAGAAAAAACTAGCAAGAAAAACCAGCACGAAAGCAGCAATGAGATCAAACTTGAGCGAATAAACATTCCAACATACAATGGACGTTATGACTCGTGGCCATCATTCCATGATCTATTCAAGACTCTGGTACACAACAACAAATCCTTAAGCTCTATCCAAAAAATGCAATATCTAAAGACACACTTGCAAGACAAGCCAAGAAACATAATCCAACATCTGCAAGTCACAGCAGAAAACTACGAAACTGCATGGCAACTTATTGAATAAAGGTTCAACAACAAGCGGCTCATATACACAACATATGTGCAAAAGCTGATGAACCAACCATGTGCCACAACAGACTCGGCAACTTCACTGAAGAAATTATTGGACACAACCCAGGAATGTATGGCTGCCATAAAAAACATGGGCATAGAAACAACCAACTGGGGGACAATAGTAGCTTACATGATTCTACAAAAATTAGACAAAGAAACACAAATATTATACGAACAGTCGCTAACGAAACCCAGGGATATTCAAGAATTGGAACCACTGCTGCAATTCACCGAAAAGAGGTTCCAATTAATGGAAAAAACTAATAACAACCCGTTTCGAAAACAATTCAAGAAGTTATACCAACCAAAGACGTACCATACAACCATACATCCGACCAAATGCGAGGCATGCACAGGAGATCATCCAATATACAACTGCTCAGAGTTTGTGCAAAAAGGGGTACACCAGAGAAATGAGTTTGCCAGAGACAACAAGCTATGCATAAATTGCTTGAAACCAGGACATTTCACCTCCAGTTGCCTATCAACAAATCGTTATCTAAAATGTAATAGGAAGCACCACACGTCTTTGCACCTTGAACAAATTTCTGAAATTCCGAGGCGTGCAATGGCTCTCGAAAAACCAACACAATCAGGGAGATTGCAGTCTCACAACTGCACAACCGACAACAATGTTCTCCTTGCAACAGCATTAATCAAAATAAGTGGACCTAACAACAAAGAAGAATGTATCAGAGCATTGATCGACCAAGGTTCACAGGTTTCTTTTATCACCGAAGATGTGGCAAACAAACTACAGCTATCAAAAACAAAAGTTGATGCAACGGTATCCGGACTTGGCTCTCACGAGGTATCAACAGTAAAGTACAAAGTGAACATCGCACTAAGCAGCAATCCACACATTTGTACCACTGCATATGTTCTTAAAAATGTCACAAAAACACTCCCATCCACACGCATAACAACGGAATGGGAGCACCTACAAAAATTAATACTAGCCGATCCTACATACAACGTCCCAGGCAAAATCGACATTATTGTGGGGGCAGAAGTTATTGCAGAAATACTCCAGGAAGGAGTCATCAAGGGAAAGCCAGGCTCACCTATAGCCCAACAGACAGTATTTGGATGGATTGTATTTGGAAATACTGGCAACAACACTCAACAGCTATCATTGTCATGCCATATCACACTGACTGGACAGTCAAGTACGTAAGTTCTGGGAATCTGAAGAACTTGGAACGGAAACACAAGAAGACAAAAACAGTGAATCAACATGCGAAGAATACTACAAGCAAACAGTAGCACGTAACAACGAAGGAAGATATATTGTAAGGATACCTTTCGAAGTTCAACCCGAACACGAAATAGCAAATAATCAATCAAAGAAGAGAGCAATAGCAAGATTATTACACATGGAAAGAAGCTTTGCAAAAAACCAGAAACTAGCAGAAGATTACCGAACGTTTATGAAAGAGTCTATCGAGTTAGGACACATGAGCAAATGCAGAACAAGCAATGAGCAAGGAGCATACTACTTACCACACCACGCTGTTAGCAATCCAAACAACGCAACTACAAAATTAAGAGTAGTATTTGATGCTTTAGCGAAATCTTCCACAGAAAAAAGTCTTAACCAACTTATGCATACAGGACCCAAAATACAAGAAGACCTCACTTCAATCCTCATACGATGGCGAAAACACCGAATTGTGTTCTCAGCTGACATACAAAAGATGTACAGACAAATCTTAATCGACCTCCCAGATCGTAAATACCAACGGATCTTATAGAGACACTCCCCACAAGAAGAAATCATGGAATATGAACTTAACACTGTCACCTTTGGAACAGCATCAGCACCATATGTGGCAATAAGAACACTGAAACAACTAGCAGAAGACGAAGGAAAGAATTATCCACAAGCCGCTCAAATTCTACAAACTGACTTCTATGTGGATGATGTCATGTCAGGTGGAGACTCGATTGAAGAAGTAAGAGAACAGAAAAAACAACTCACCAGTCTCCTTAAAACTGGTGGATTCCATTTGCATAAGTGGAATAGCAATATCAATAGATTACTGGGAAAAGAGGTACATTCCATGAAGAGTCTCGAATTAGACAAAGAAGAATACGTTAAAACACTTGGAATTCAGTGGCATCCATTGAAAGACTACTTTTCGTTCGAAGTCAAGCCATATGAAGCAAAATCCACCTGGACAAAAAGGAATGTATTATCAGAAATCACCCGAATATTCGACCCATTAGGCTGGCTAGCACCAATCGTTCTGCGAGCAAAATTGTTGATGCCAGATATTTGGATGGAAGAAAAACTTGACTGGGATGATCCACTCCCAACCACACTGAAAACGAAATGGGAAGATTATAGAAGCGATCTCAACAGTATAACAAGATTGAAATTAATGGATTTTGCGATGCATCTGAAAGAGCGTATGGAGCCACCGTATACATGCGAACAATAGATAAGAATGACAAGATTACAACAACCTTATTAACTTCCAAATCAAAAGTGGCATCGAACCAAAAGAAACAAAAGGGCAAGAAAACTATAACCATACCCAAACTAGAATTATGTGGAGCGGTTCTACTTGCAAACTTGCTGTGGAAAGTAAAAAAAGATCTGGATATCGAGAAGATAGAGAAATATGCATGGTGTGACTCAACAGTTGCATTAGCTTGGATAAGCGGAGCTCCAAATAAATGGAAAGCTTTTGTTTCGCACAGAGTACAAGAAATACAGAGATTAAACACAGGATACTCATGGAGACACGTTAAATCAGAAGATAATCCTGCAGACCTAGCATCAAGAGGTACATCCCCAGGTTCCCTAAAAGAAGCATCAATTTGGTGGAAGGGAACAGTATGGCTGCACTCAAAACAACATTTGAAAATACAACCAATTTCAAACCTGAGAACAGAACTGGAACTAAAGGTCACGTCACATCATACAACCAAGGAAGAATTCTATCCACAAGACGACATCATTGCAAGATTTTCATCACTCACCCGATCAATAAGGGTGATAGCATTATGCGCCAGATACATCCACGTCATAAAGGGAAAAATAGAAGCACGAAAAAATTAAAAATGATCTGACAGAGAAATACAAGAAGAAAAAAAAGCTTTACAAAAGAGAAATCTATTACCATTGAAGGTTAAAATAACACATCTTTCAAAACTTAGCACGGCTGAGCTAAGAAAGGCCCATATCAACATCATAAAAATAGCGCAAAAGACATTACACGAAGAATACAAGGTTCTAGAAAATGAAGGCTCACTTCCAGCGAGAAGCAACATAATTAACCTAAATCCATTCAGTCGAGAAGGTATACTACGGGTTGTTGGAAGACTACACAACTCACAACTGTCTTCAGATGCAAAACATCCAGTAATAATCCCACATAAATCACATTTGGCAAAGTTAATCATAGACTGGGCGCACAAGGCAACACTCCATAGTGGAAATGATCTAACCATGGCATGCATTTTAACTCGATATTGCATTGTAAAAGGAAGAGGTGATGTGAACAACTTCATTAAGAAATGTGTTAAATGCCAGCGATTTAACATACGAAGCCAGGCACATTTAATGGGAAATCTTCCTGCACCAAGAGTGTCTATATCAAGACCTTTCACACACACTGGAGTGGACTATGCAGGTCCGTTTATGATGAAGACTAGCAAACTTCGGAACGCAAAACTAACAAAGGGATATATCGCTGTTTTCGTATGCTTAGCAACAAAAGCATTTCACCTTGAAGCAGTATCTGATCTATCAACAGACACATTCTTAGCCGCATTCGATCGAATGATTTCAAGACGAGGACTGGTAAGTCACCTGTACAGTGACAACGCCACACACTTTGTAGGAGCCAGTACCAAAATCATAAATCAATATAAAAAAACAAAACGAAGAGATTACTGAGGCCATAGCAAACCAAGGAGTAACATGGCACTTCATACCACCAGCATCTCCTCACTTCGGCGGACTCAGGGAAGCTGGAGTAAAATCAGTAAAGCTCCACCTAAAAAAGACAATTGGCGACACTCATCTTACGTTTGAAGAATTTTCAACCTTACTTACAAAAATAGAAGCCTGTCTCAACTCCAGACCATTATGTCCAATGAGTGGGACCCAAGAAGATTTAGAATCGCTAACCCCAGCACATTTCCTGATCGGCTCAAATATGTTCTGCAGAGATACAAACAATGTCCTTAATACAAAGGAAAACCGGCTGACACGATGGGAATATCTGAACAAACTAAACCAACAGTTCTGGAAGAAATGGTCATCAGAATATCTCACAAGGCTACAAAAACGACCCAAATGGACGAAAACATCAGATAACATAGCAGAAAGTGACCTGGTTCTCATACGAGAAGATAACGTTGCTCCTTCAAATTGGTGTATAGGAAGAGTTCAAACAGCATACCCTGGAAAAGATGGATATGTCCGAGTTGTTACAGTTAAAACGCTGTCTGGATATTTAACTCGTCCCATAGCTAAAATATCCAAATTAGCTACAGATGAACCAGTAAGAACTGAACCAAACAAAGATACAATAGAGCAAAATCCAGATATTAAAGATATAATCGAGAATCCAGAAATTAAATGTACAATCGAGAAGAATCCAGCCGTAAACCAAAAAACGCAAAATCAATTAACGTGTCACCATCTCCAGTAAACAATACTAAAACCAAGAAAACCCATTGAAAAAGTAAAAATACGACCAACTTCAATCCCTGTCAGACAACCAATAGAAGAACTTATCGAAAGACATCAAGCCAGAAAACGAAGAAACGAAAAAACACTCGGAACTGAAACAAAAAAGGCACGCACCACTATTCCCTCACTGATTGTGTCAATTGCACTCTCTTCGATCATATGGCCATTACCAACACATGCCCAAGCTTCGAATGTACTATTTACAAGCTATCCAGGACTCTACTTTGAAAAAAATGGCAATGTAAATCTTATCTCATCTAAATGGCGAATGTTGACATATTACAATTTAGCCTCATACAAGAGTCAATTAGTAGGATTACATATGGTACACGAGATAGGCCAAGGATGCAAGAATTTGAATTCTTCGGATTGTTTCAACATACTATCAATCTTAACACACAAAGTGAACATCGAAGAAAGAAATAAAATCCTTAATGAGAGAGGGGGAAGAGTCAAAAGATCACCTTTCGACATTGTTGGGAAACTATCAAATCAACTATTCGGAGTACTAGACCAGGACTATGCTCGTGACATTGAAGGCCTGATAGAGAAAATTAAACAAAATGATGAATATACCCGAAGACTCCTGAGAAATCAGACTTCAATAGTCGAAACTACTCTCAACATCTTAAAAACTACAGGTCAACAAACGACAAACCAATTTAAAGTACTACAAGAAAGAGTTACTTATATTACATCCGCAATGCAAAATTCCATAGACAAGGTTCAACAAACGCAACTGTTAACAGTTCTAGGTCTCACCACCCATATGTAATATGTATGTCACCAACATCGAAAACATTCAAGATTCATTGTTAGACGTTGTACTTAACACTCAGCATGGAACAACTCATCATCTAATAATAACTCCTGAACAATTGAGAAAACATTTAACTGATATTTGTCTACACATACCTGTAACTATGACTTTACCAGCCAGTGAACGCCCAGATCAATTAGTCCAGATATATAAACTAATGAATGTTCACGGGAGAGTAACTACGAGTTATATTATCTTTGATTGTAAAATTCCCATACTAGACTCGGAAAATTACCAAGTATATAGAATAATACCCGTTCCAACACCTTATCAAGAACAATTTATTTTTATTGCCCCATCATCAAACTATATTATAACCAACCTAGGCCGAGACAAATACTATCCAATGCAGCAGAGCGAATTTGATAAATGTATACCGGTAGATGAAGATCTACATTACTGTTCAAAACTTCACCCATTACACAACCTACAATCCGATACATCTCAATGCGAAATCAATCTACTAAATCACAACAAAGAAATTGAAAGAAAGTGTGAAGTAGTACGAATGAAACCCAGAAAGGTGTGGATACTACTGCGGGATCTAAACAGTTGGTTATATGTAATGGATAAAGAAACTACCTTCAACTTGGTTTGCAGGGGAGAGGCATCTTCCATTACTCTAATCAATGACGGAATACTAACATTAGAACCAGGATGTCAACTAAGCTTGGATACTATGGTTATCACAGCTCAAGCATCATACACAACACGGTTAAATGCATCATTTACACCACAACTCAACTTAAGCACAATAATACCCAACCTCACTAGTGAACCAGTCGCCTATCATTCAAGCATACTAAATGTTTTTCATTATCCAGACGAGCAAGTAAGAAACCTAGAACACTCCATAAAACAATTAAAACAAGCAGAAAACTCCAGACCTGATGTCTCCTACAGCACTCACCATACCATTCACTACTCCAGTTTTACCATACTCATAAAAATATTAATCATTATTGCATTTGTAAGACGACACCAGCAAACTCATAAGCAAATTCAACTCCCGATTCCAACACCAAGTACTTCGGTCTAGAAGACAGGGGGGAAAATGTTGAAAGTACCTATCAACAGACAACAACGTTATATGATGCTACTTAAGCATCCATACATCAACCTCCAAACCCTAATCAACGTATTCAAAACAACCAAAACAAGCAACCACCACAAAAGATAAACAAAAACAAAAAGTATTTGTATATTGTGTTGCAAAAAGTAAAACAAACTTGCTGATCGACGACGTAATCATTGAAGTTCAAAGCAATTGTGACCTTAATAAACGGTCAAAGCAATGCTTTGGATACTCGATGAAGTAATTCGAAGCGTCATCAGAAAGTTTGTCAACAAGACGAACGTTGAACCAAAGCACAGGTGTGAAGTGCGGAAATGCATGGTAACTGAATGATATCAATATGAAAATAAGGTGAATAATGTAGTAATATTAAGAAATTAATGTTAAGGAAGTAGGTTAAGAAATGTAGAAATGACATCAATATGAAAATAAGGTAGTAATGTTAAGAAATTAATGTTAAGGAAGTAGGTTAAGAAATTTAGTAAGTAAGCATAAAATTAATATAAATGGTTTAGAAGTTGATGTCAGTAGGGCAGTCGAGCAGTTGTAAAGAGAGCAGAAGAACAATTGTAAAAGAGATAAGAAGAACTGTAAACAAAATTGGAGAAAAGATACCAATAAAAACTTATACCACAAAAGGATAATCAAATAAGAAAGGTAATTGTTGTTTTATTAATTTAAAATTTATAAATCGGCGCCTAGAACTCTGGCTTACCTTGGCGAGCCCTTAAAGCCAAGGAAACCCCCTTAATCCCTTTCACAAAATCGCCATTATACAACATTGGCGCAGTCGGTAGGATGGAGTGTCAATTTGGAGTATACAAATTTGACCTAAAGACCCTGAAGAATACTCCACTTCAGAAGCGTCATCCCAACCTACCATTTCCTTAACCACAAATTCAAAAGTGGTTGGAAATTAAAATTTGTATTGTATTTACAATTTCCGAAATGCCCAAATTATCAACCAAAATATCTCTGGGTTTCGAAAAACTTCTGAAAATCTCCCAAGGGATCCCCGAATTCGCTGGAGGTACCGACGCAAGGGTAGCTCAGATATTGCAAACCTTCCTTACATGTATACTTCCTATAATAGAACATACTCCAGAGGAAGATGAAAAACTCTTTCTCCAAATTCTACAAACGAAACTCAGGGAAGACGCTTTAGATTTGGTGCAAACTGCAAAACCAAAAGACTTCAAGGAGTTCGAAGAGACGCTCAATCGAGCATATCCACCTATTGAAGACTACAACGATCTAGTTAACTGTCTAATAACTAGTAGGCAGAGTCAATTCGAAACCTTAAATGTGTTTGTTGGTAGGTTACGACACTCCTTAACCCAATGTAGAGAAGCTGCCGAAATAAAGTATGGAGAAAAGGCAGATATCATAAAAACCTCATTATCTGATTTTGTGAAATCAGCCCTAGCATCCGGAGTTTCCAACAAACAGCTAGGGCAGTACCTTTTCACCCTGGAAAACAAAAGATTCGAGGATTTGATACGAACCGCACTCAGTATGGAAAAACATGTACAAAGAGTTAAGACAATACCGATGATGTCGTGCAATTCAGCTTTCACGGGGAACGAAAGTACCCTTGGGCGAATTGTGCAACAAACACCACCCATCACAAATGAAAAATCAAACATCATCTGCAATTTCTGTAACGTGAAAGGCCACATCTACAGTGAGTGCTTGAAACGACAGAATACCCCTATTTGCCAAATTTGCAAATATTATGGGCATGAGGCTGCTACCTGCAGAAGGAAAAATGATAACCCTAACAGGGGCGGTGATAGTAATAAACCACGCGAAAGTAACAACAATCAAAATTCTCAGTACCAACAAGGTAATTCGGAACATCGTAAAAATAACCCTTTTAGATCAAATGATCAGAAATACAACAATGATAATTATAATAACAATTTTAGAAAAAATAATAGTAATAATAATAACAATAACAATAGTAATTCTCAAAACAGAGTACGTCACATAACAACTCGATGTGACTGGTGTGGAAGATACAACCACACAATAGATCAATGTCAGTTTAAAAATAATTGGCAAACAAACCAATCGGGAAACTCCCAATAGTCGATCGAAAGTTCCCCGACTCGACTTTAAATAATACAAAGAGAAAAAACGGGCAACCCATTATTATCAGTCATATACCACCTCACATTTCTCTACCTTCAATAAAAATAGGAATTGAACTAGGGAAGAAAAAATCGATACAACTGTTAAAAGATACAGGTTCGGAGGTAAGCCTTTTAAAGAAGAGAGTTATTGATGATATTAACTCATTAAACTCGCATACAAAATTGACCATTAACACACCTTGTCGAATCGGATATACATTAGGAGAAATCACTGGTACTATGCAAATACCCTCATTACCCAATTGCGTATTTCAAGTAGTAGAAAATGACCTAGCCATCCCGGGCGATGGAATCTTAGGGTATAATTTCTTAGGAGAATATTGTAACGTAGACGGACCTAACAATTTATTAACATTTTCAAAACTGCCAACGCAAGGTACAAAGGAATATAGCATACCACTGTTCGATACTAACAAGACTGAGTTAAACAATCCACATAATGGATGCTGTTACACAGGTAATCACTCGCATGTGAAAACCAACAAGTATCAGCAAACTCAGTCAAATCGTGAACGCAAGGCAGGTCAAGAATTCAGCTTACCGCACGACAACTGTACAAAGAGTTTACACGAAGAGAAATGTTGCTTTCAGTATAAAAAAAAACTGGACAAGACACTGATTTCGATACTCCAGGGGCATTACAAATGGATTCTCTTAAAGCCAATTCTTTCTCGTCCGAAACTTCACCTCGCAAAGTGAAAACAAGAGAAGAAAAGGCACCAAACAAAATGACTAACGAAAAGGTAAATCTGCGTGATTTAAATTCAAAAAAGCAGAAAAACCTTAAAGTCAACAAAGAAAGGAAATCCAAAGTTGTCAACAGTTGTAAAACAATTGTGGGAAATATGATAGATATAAATATAGATACAGATTACATAAACCAAATTAATGAAAGCAATTCAAACATTAATATGACACTGCAAAAAACAGGTCAATTAAATAATGAGTCGCAAGCAGTGACCCTGCATGACTCAGAACCCATTGAAATAAAAATAATTAACAACTTTGCATTTTGTTTACTATTAATGCTGACTGTAATAAAAACAGTATGCAATTCGACACTATCGATTTTACGAAGAAAAAAGAAAAATGAAAATAAAGAGAAAATAAAAATATGTAATTTGAATACAGTAAAGAAAGAAAAAATTTGGTCAATAAAAATAAACCTAAATAAAGAATTAAAATTACTTCCAAGGTCTAGCTCTAGGTAGATTATAGAATTACCAGTTAGATAAAGGGTGTCCCAAAATTAACGCAAGATTTGAATTAAATAGAAAACGCCGTTTTTAGTCTTTTGATAGTTATATTTTTATTGACTCGTAAAGTACATAGGATAGGGTTATGTATGGAATAACACATCGGACAAATGGCCTCCACGGCTTTGCATGCACATGCGCACTGTTTTGTTGAAATTTTCCATGACCATTCTGCATAAATGTGGCTGAATTTCGTTGATGCAGCGTTGAATCTCCTCCTTTAATGCACGGGTGGTTGTGGGCTTGTTGACATAGACTTGTGATTTCAAATAACCCCATAAAAAGAAGTCTAATGGTGTTAAATCACACGATCTAGGAGGCCAATTTTGATCACCGAAACGAGAGAGTACACGACCGGGAAATGTCTCATGCAGTAATTGAATTGTTTCACGGGCTGTATGACATGTGGCACCGTCTTGTTGAAACCACATATTGGACACATCAATATCATCCAATTTTGGCAGAAAGAACTGTGTAATCATGTCGCGATATCGAGCACCAGTAACAGTCACTGCTTGACCAGCATCATTTTCAAAAAAATATGGCCCAATTATGCCTCCAGCCCAAAATCCACACCATACAGTCACGCGTTGTGGATGCATTTGTTTTTCGACAATCACATGTGGGTTCTCCGAACCCCAAATGCGGCAATTTTGGCGATTGACAAAGCCATCAAGATGAAAATGTGCTTCATCGCTTAGGATGATTTTGCTCGAAAAATCAGGGTCCATTTGTTGATGTTCAATAATCCATTCAACGAACTCTCTTCTCTGTCCATGGTCATTAGGCTTCAATTGTTGTGTTAATTGAATTTTGTAAGCATGAAGACACAGATCTTTGGTGAGTATACGCTGTAGAGAGGTTCTTGAAATTTGCAATTCTTGTCCACGACGTCGAATTGAGGTTCCTGGATTGTCAGCAACACTCTCACGCACTGCTTCGACATTCACATTTGAACGGCTTGTTTTTGGACGAACAGTGTGTTTGGCGTCTCCAACGGATCCAGTCTCCATGAATTTTTCAATTAATCTCTTCACAGTTGACGAAGTTAAAACACTATTCCGACCATATTTTGTATGAAATTTTCGAACTGCAGCCGCCAAGCTTTCACTATTTTTGAAATATTCTTTAATAATGAAGACACGTTGTTCTCTCGTGTAACGCTCCATTTTTAATAACCCTATACTGTTAGCTGTCAAATTGCTTTTTTTTCAGGGTTGCCAACACTTCACTGCACAAATGGCGGCAAATTCAAATCTTGCGTTAATTTTGGGACACCCTTTATAAGGAACCTAAGATATGCTTGTTGAAATGTGTATAGCACCTAAGCGATGATACCTGGCGTCATCTGCTAACTAAAAAGGAGAACTAAACATATGTTGCCACCTTTAACTTAGCAACATATGTTCAGCACTTCAGCACATCAACATGTCAGCAGTTCAGCAGTCAGCACATCAGCGGCTCAGCGACTCAGTAACCATTTTCTTTCTTAATTCATTCGTTGCCTACATTTTATATAATAAAGATCAACTTTTATTAAAACTGCGTTTTTTATTACAGGTTATGGGCCCAGATGGTCTAAGACAGTCGATCGAAGGAAATAGAAGACAAAAACGAAAACGCCAGCGGAGTATTTCAGCGAGTCTTCATTATGTCGACTACATCAGTTCCAGCATCATTCGAGAAGCTAGATGGCAGATCAAATTTCGTTGATTGGAAGTACGCAATGAATATCCATCTTTTAAATTGTGATTTATGGGAATTCGTCGATGGCACCAAATCCGACGAAAAACAAGAGTCACGTGCTCTGGCGGCAATTGTGTCTGGAGTGAAAACTCATATATTTACAGACATACGTGAACTCAAAACTGGAAAAGAGGTCTGGGGTAGGCTCCAAAGCGTTTACGAGCCAAAAGGTTTCTCCAGAGTGGCCGCACTTATTGAGGAGTTGGTTAACGTCCGTTTTTCCGATTGCAAAAGCATGTCGGAGTACCTAAACAAAAAGGTTATGTTTGCTCAACAACTGAAAGCAATCGATAACGAAATCAAGGAAGGGGTGCTTGCCGCTCTGATTTTTGTTAGCCTTCCGGATTTCTACAAGCCATTAATTATGGCACTAGAGAACTGTGGAGCCGATCTCACTACTGATCTGGTCAAAGAACGTCTCTTAGCTGAATCTGCGCGCTTTGAGAACGTTGGTAAGGAAACAGCTTTGTCTTCCAGAACACGTCCATTCAAGAAGGGTAGTAGTAAGTTCCGTGGCAAATGTTTTAACTGCGACAAAGTTGGCCACCGATCTGCAGAATGTCGTGCTGACAAAGTCCGTAAGAGAAAGATCTGAAACTGGTTTAATGTCACAAAGGCAGCTTAGTACTTCCACCGCACTCGGAGTTGGAAATTTCAACACTGACGATTGGTATGTGGATTCAGGAGCAACCGTTCACCTAACTGCCCGAAAGGACTGGTTAACGAATGTTAAGGTGTTGAATGGGGGTGGAAAGGTTGTTACAGCCTCTGGAGACCATTTCCATATTTCGGCAATGGGCGACACTGTGGTGTTGCTCAATATAAAGGAAAGCCTATTAAAACCCCAATACGTGATGTTAGGTATGCTGAGGGTTTAAAGTTTAACCTCATTTCTTGCAAGCAGTTGGGTAAGAAGGGAATCACAACAACGATTGTCGATGACAAAAGATGCGAAATTTCGGTTCATACTTCTGGAGCAGTCATTGCTTTTGCAACTTCATCGGGGGATGACTTGTATAAGCTCAAACGTTTTGAAGAACCAATTATGAAGACCTGTTATTCGTCGTCAGTCTGCCCTGATTTTGAAACATGGCATCGTCGACTTGGCCATTTGAGTGTGGGCGGCATGAAAAGATTGCGAGATGGTATGGCAGAAGGCATCGTTTTTAAGGACAAAGAATGCGATGGGGTTTGTGTTGGCTGTGTAAAAGGGAAGCAACACAGAAATCCGTTCCCGAAAGGAAAAGCACGTCGTGCTAGCAGAAAGTTAGGGCTAGTACACACTGACTTGTGTGTACCCATGCAGGAGCCATCGATTTGGGGCAAAAGATACGTGCTGACTTTCACGGATGACTTCACACGTAAAACGTTTGTTTATTTTTTAGCAAACAAGGATGAGGCATTTGAGAAGTTTAAAGAATTCAAGGCACATGTTGAAAAAGAAACTTCATCCAAAATACGAGCTATTCGAAGTGACAATGGCAAGGAATTTGTCAACAATAATTTTGGAAACTTCATAAAGGCGCATGGTATACAACATAAAACCACAATTCAATACAACCCGGAGCAAAATGGCGTTGCTGAACGCATTAATAGAACTCTTGTAGAGAAAGCGAGATCGATGTTATTTGGTGCAAATTTGCCAAAGAAATATTGGGCGGAAGCAATCAATACAGCTTGCTACTTGAGAAATCGGAGTCCAACGGTTGCCGTCAATGAAAAGACACCAGAAGAAGCCTGGACAGGTAAGAAACCAAATTTAAATCATTTAAGAGTTTTCGGTTCTAGCGCATACGTTCACATTCCCCGTGAAAAACGCAAAAAGTGGGATGCCAAATCACAAGAACATCTTTTTGTTGGCTACTGCACAGAATCGAAGGGATACAGAGTCATTGATGTTGGAACCAATGAAATTGTCAAATCCCGTGACGTTATCTTTGATGAAAACAAAATAATGTCTTTAAGAAACGAAGAAGCTGAAACAAGTAGCGAGTTCCATATCAACGAAGCAAAAGATGACGAGGCAGCAGTTAGTAGAGAAGAGATCTTAATTCCAACCGAGAGCGATACAGTGGAGGCATCTAATGACGAAAATTTAGTTCCAACGGATGTTGATGATGAAGCTATTAGTCAAGACGAATTTTTTGATCCAAGCCCCTATCAAGAAGAAGATGAAGTTTTGGATACAGCTGACGGAGAATCAACTCGGGAACATGTTCAACGTAAACGTGGATTGCCAACGCGGTTCAAAGATTACGTTTTGTCTTCTGCACTCGACATTGTATCTGATGGAGATCCAAAGGATGTGAATGATGCTCTTTCTGCTTTTCAGCGATGCTGAAATGTGGAAGCAAGCCATGCGTGAAGAATATGATGCACTCATCAAGAAGGATACGTGGGAGCTGGTTGACTTGCCGAAAGACCGAAAAGCAATCTCATGCAAATGGGTTCTGCGTAAAAAGAAGAAAGGAGCTGGTGACACAGTGCTCTACAAGGCACGTCTGGTTGTTCGAGGATGCATGCAGGTCAGTGGTATGGATTTTGACGAAACTTTTGCACCTGTGGTTTGTGGCACAACACCTCGTTTCCTGATTGCGGTTGCAACTCTTAAGGACTGGAACATTGACCAGATAGATGCAGGGGCGGCATTCCTGCAACCTGAGATAGATAAAGATATCTATATGATGCAACCAAAGTTGTTTGGGACTGAAAATGAGATAAATCCTAGAAAAGTGTGCTGACTACGCAAAGCATTGTATGGCCTTAAACAGTCTGGCTATTTGTGGAATGGAAAACTGGACAAGGACCTACGTCATCTTGGACTTGTTCAAGCCAAATTTGACACCTGCGTATATCATTGCCTGAGCAAAAAAGGTAATTATTATCGCTATTTATGTTGACGACTTTCTGCTTATTACAGACAATGAACAATCCAGAGTTTGGATTAAGGCAGAGCTGATGATAAGGTTTGACATGAAAGACCTTGGTGAAATCCAGTACTGCCTTGGGATTCAAGTCATAAGGGACAGAAAACGAGGTCAAACAACACTGGACCAAGCAGCATACATCGAAGCAGTTCTGAGAAGATTCAATATGAGTGATGCGAAACCTGTATCTACACCATTGGAATGTGGAAGAAAGTTGAGCCGAAACATGGCACCAATCAACGATGCAGAAAGAGAAGTCATGCATCATATTCCCTACCAAATGGCGATTGGAAGTCTTCTGTATACAGCACAAACAACACGACCGGACATTTCGTTTGCAGTGGGGGTTCTTAGTAAATTCAACTCTAACCCTGGCAAAGAACATTGGTCTTCAGTAAAACGCGTCATGCGATATCTTAAAGGAACGGCAGGCGCTAAGATAACTTATAAAACCAGTGGAAACAACAACATTGTGGGATACACAGATGCAGACTACGCGGATGATCCTGATGACAGAGTTTCGATGAGTGGTTACACTTTCAAGTTGGCGGGTGGTGTTATCAGTTGGTCTAGCAAGAAACAACAAACAGTTGCGCGTTCAACAACCGAAGCAGAGTATATAGCTCTTGCCCATGCTACTCAAGAGGCATTGTGGCTCAGGATGATGACAATAGAGTTTCAGATCTCATCGAGTGACACCATGATACAAATTGGATGTGACAATCAAAGTGCTCTAGATCTTTCAAGAAATTCTCTTCATCATGCACGTACAAAGAACATTGATGTGCAGCATCATTTTCTTCGAGACGCAGCGAAGAAAAAGTTGGTTGAGTTCTTCAAAGTGGCATCAGAAAAGATGATTGCAGATTCATTGACGAAGCCGGTCAACCGTCAAAAGCACGAGTGGTGTAGATCAGCAATGGGAATCCAAATTAATTAAAAGTATTAAACAGCAGAGAAGCACCGTATCAAGTGGGGGTGTTGAAATGTGTATAGCACCTAACCGATGATACCTGGCGCCATCTGCTAACTAAAAAGGGGAACTAAACATATGTTGCCACCTTTAACTTAGCAACATATGTTCAGCACATCAACATGTCAGCAGTTCAGCAGTCAGCACATCAGCGGCTCAGCGACTCAGTAACCATTTTCTTTCTTAATTCATTCGTTGCCTACATTTTATATAATAAAGATCAACTTTTATTAAAACTGCGTTTTTTATTACAATGCTTATCCAAAGAAATAAGGAAAGGCGTATTTTTAGGAAATTGTATAATAGCCAACAACAAAGAAAATATTAGGGTACCCATAATTAACACGAATCAATATGAAGTAAAATTTAAGAACATAGAGTTAGCAATAGACAATTTAAACGATTATGAAATAATAAGTTTGAGCGATAGGTACACGGATAAAACTAATAGAACAGCATTCTGTTACCATAATAGTATAGAAAATCAAAACGAACGAATAGAAAATCTCACCAAACAACTTGACAGAGACAGTACATTAAATAACGAGGAACGAAAAGCAATACTAGACCTTTGCATACAATATAATGACATTTTCTTTTTACTAGGCGACAGATTTTCTCATACAATGACTTTAGAACATCAAATTCCTATAAAACAAGATCAAGCCCCAATAAACACAAAGATGTATAGACTTCCAGAAAAACAAAGAAATATGATAAATGAGCAACTAACTGAAATGTTGAAAAACGATATCGTTCAACCCAGTAAAAGTTGATTTTAGGAAACTCAACGAATGTACCATAGGGGACGCATTCCCTTTACCAAGAATTGAGGACATACTTGACCAGCTGGGTAATTCTAGGTATTTTACCACTCTAGATCTAGCTAGTGGGTATCATCAGGTATAAGTGGTACCCGGTGATAGGGAAAAAACTGCTTTTAGTACAGCTTATGGTCATTACGAATTCAAGCGTATGCCATTTGGACTAAAAGGTGCCCCAGCCACTTTTCAACGACTAATGAATTACATTCTAACAGGATTACAAGGGTTGGAATGTTTTGTTTATTTAGATGACATTGTTGTATACGGAAAAAACATCGAAGATCATAATAGAAAGCTTGAGTTAATCTTTGAAAAAATGAGAGAACATAATTTAAAATTAAATGTAGAGAAATGTCAATTTTTGAGACGAGAAGTAGTATATTTAGGACACAAATGTTCTTCAGAGGGAGCACATCCAGACCCAGGTAAAGTAAGTTGTGTACAAACTTTTACAGTTCCTAAAAACTTGAAACAAATTCAATCATTCCTAGGATTAGCCAATTACTACAGAAAATGTATTCCCAATTTTTCAAAAATAGCCAAACCCTTGACTAATTTGACAAGGAAAGACGTTAAGTTTAACTGGACAGACAAATGCCAGGAAGCTTTTCAAAGCTTAAAAAACATATTAATATCCCCACCTCTTCTTATCTATCCCAATTTTGATGAACCCTTTATACTTACAACTGACGCTAGTGACGAAGCAATAGGAGCTATACTTTCGCAAGGAACAGTTGGAAAAGATAAGCCAATTGCATATGCAAGCAGGACACTAAGCAAAACGGAACGCAACTATTCAACAAGCGAAAAGGAAATGCTAGCAATAGTATGGGCTACAAAGAACTTTAGATGCTACTTATTAGGTAGGAAATTCACTGTATACACAGACCATTAACCGCTGGAAATTTTAGAACTAGAGACCCAACGTCTAGACTTATACGATTTCACCATAAACTTTCTGAATACGACTGTACACTTAAGTACAAAACGGGAAAAATTACAATAACGCTGACGCTTTAAGTAGAATACCGACTAACGAAAAACTTGAAGAACCTCCTACAAACGCAACATGCTTAGCTATAACAAGAGCACAAGCAAAACTACAACAAACAGAACCAAACAAAGATACGGAGGACGAGACGACGACCGAAAAAAATGAATCCAACAAGACACAAATAGATGCACTACCTCAGAAAGAAGACACGTCTGAAAGCATAAACACTCCCGAAGACATAAGGACTATACTAAGAGAATACCACGACTCACCATTTGAAGGTCATCAGGGAGTGATCAATACATATAAACGCATTAGAAGGAGGTATTTCTGGCCAAAAATTTTTGGAGATACATATATCCAAATACATAAAATAATGCCCAAAATGTCAAAAAATTAAGTCAAGTTTAGAGACAAAAATGCCAATGGTAATAACAGACACTTGTAGCAGACAATTTGAGAAAGAGTATTTAGATATAGTAGGACCCCTACAAGAATCGCATATGGGAAACAAATATATACTCACTTTCCAAGACAACTTGACGAAATTCGTTGATTTTTGCGCTATACCTAACCAAGAAGCAGAAACAGTAGCACATGCATTCTTGGAACAAATCATTACTACGTACAGAATTCCCAAACAACTAGTTACAGACCAAGGGACACATTTTTTAAGTAAATTGTTTAAGCAGGTATGTAAACTACTTAAAATAGAGAAGCTCCAGACAAACGCTTACCACCCACAATCAAATGGTGCATTAGAAAGAGTGCATCGACCTTTAGTAGAATACTTAAGAACAATTTGCGATGAAAACACAAAATCTTGGGATCAATTTCTTAGAACAGCAGCTTTCGTTTATAATAATAGCATCCATGAAGGAACAAAATTTACTCCAATGGACTGTCTTTTTGGTTTTACGGCTAATATTCCTTCAAATCCAAAAAAAGAACCTGAACCCATATACGATCACGAAAACTACTTTTATGCCTTAAGATACAAATTACAAAAAACATACGAAAAAACTTAATAAACAGTAAAAAGAAATCAAAAACGTATTATGACGAAAAGAATAAAACGGAAACATTCCACGTAGGTGGCAAAGTACTTATCAAACACGAAAACAGACAACATAAATTATCCGAAATATGGACAGGACCATACGAAATAATTAAAATAATTAATCCCACTGACAGCGTCGTTCTAATAAAAAAGAAACAGTGTACGATTCACAATAACCGCCTCAAACATTACTTTGAAAGAATTTAGTAATAAGTCGATCATTAAAATAAAACCATTTATTTCTAGCACTATGTTACAAGAGAACAGAGTGTTGAGATGATAAAATGGTTAGGACAAATCAATGTGTTCGATTTCAAACTCCTTTACATCCCAATAGAAATAAAGGGACTGCACTGGTCGCTTATATTGGGCAACAATATAAACAAGACCATAAAATACTACGACGGCCTTGGAAACTCTGGAACAAATGCAATGAGGGCAACCAAAAAATTTTTGGAAGGAGATAGAAGAGAAATTTAAAGCAAACTAAAACACCTGAATACACCACAAAAAACGTACGGGTCCCAAACGAATTACAAGGCTTCGACAACGGAACCCTGACGTATAGCCTAATCCACTACCTAACAGAAGTGAGAAAACTGCCATTTAAGAAGGAGGAACTGTTACAACTGGAATTTATATATACAAAAAAAAAAATTATGGTAAAAGAGGGAGATATTGAGCCCCAATCAAAAAAAAAATATTTTTTGTATTTTCGTAAAGAGGTTTATATACCCACAGTCAAAATTTAAAAGAGGGAAAATCCCCATAAATTTCAAACTTTCAGCACATACCCCTACCCTAAACTATGAAGGAAGGAAGAAGAAGAAGACCGACGAAACTACAACGGAAGAGATCCATGCAAACCAAAAACCGACAACACGGGACACCGATTAACAGCACATCATCATCATTTTTCCTGTATTTTAATAATGTTCGTGTATTTACATACTTTTTTGAGCGATATATTTAAATACAAATACAAATACAAATATTCTTTTTAGAAATCAGTCAGTCATTAAACTTACTTTGAGTTGGCCGCTCGCTCGCGATAGATATTCTTGTTAAATAAATATTCAATATATATATAAATATAAAAGAAAAGTGTTTTATTGAATTGTGCAAATCCTACAATTGGGAGCTAGTCCGGGATTGAACGGAAAAGAAATCCTTTGTGGGTAAATTTGAAAAAAAAACTGAACAAATAAACAAACGGGCATCATCCCAGAAAAATCGTCGTGCGCGCATTGCACAAATAAAACAAACGGGCATCATCCCTAAACCAGTTTTTAAAAAAAATAGTGTTGTGCGCATTGAACAAATAAACAAACGGGCATCATCCCAGAAAAATCGTCGTATGCCCATTGCACAAATAAAAAAAAAAAAAAAGAAGAAGAAGCGACGCTAATTTTTCGGCAGCTGCACCGTTGAACTTGAATTGTGCTGGTACATAACTCGAACGATAGCTGTACCTATGTGCATTGTCTTCTTCACCAACAAAAATTGTTTGTGTGTCTGGGTGCAAAAATAATAAAAAAGGGCTTCAACCTTAAGCGGTGCTAGTGTGCATCGTCAACTGCGTCTGGTGCGAAGAGAAACACAAAAACAATTGTGAGAATTCACACGAAGACCACCGTGGTTGCTTGCTCCAACGAGAACCACACAAGCAGAGTGTGTTGAATTTGAGTACATAAAGAGAAGAGCCGCGTCAAGGCAAAAGGAGAAGAGCCGCGTCAAGGCAAAAGGAGAAGAGCCGTGTCAAGGCGAAGAAGAAGAAGCGATAAAGAAGAAGAGATGAGTGCAGTCAAAGGGAAAAGGGGTAAGCGACGACCGTGCCGTGCCATTTATTTATATTTTGTTCTGTAACATTGTTCTTTTAAAACTTCTTATTGTGAGGGGTAAAATTAAGTAAATGTAAATATGGAGAGAGGCGCAATCTTAGGTATGACAGTGGAACTGTTGAAAGAAAAGCTAGGACAATTAAATTTACCGGCGACAGGACTTAAAACAATTTTACAGGACAGACTGCTAGAATATTATGAGCTATCACGAACAGACGCACCTAATGAAGACAACGCTAGCGAACATTTTGCTGATGCAGAAGCAGGCGTTAGGCATTCGGTTGTAGGATCATTTACTCTGCGGGATATAGAGGAATCATTCTTAGTCTTTGATGGTTCAGGTTACCCTGACATCAATCAGTGGATCCTGGACTTCGAAGAGAATGCAATCATTGTCAGGTGGAACGAGGTGCAAAAAATTTATTTATGCCAAGCAATTGATCAAGGGTGTAGCTAGTCAGTTTGTTAGGAGTCTGTCTGGGGTAAACAATTGGGTAGCGTTGAAAAATGCTTTGCGAAACGAGTTCTCAAAGAAGATGTCATGCCCAGGTACATAAAATGTTAAAAGCGCGTTGTAAGAAACCAACGGAGTCCTTGCAAGAGTATTTATACTCACTCATGGAAATTGCTAAATCAATAGCTTTAGATGAGGAGAGTTTAGTCGAATATTTTGCTGAAGGCATTCCAGATTCCAGGCAAAATAAAATATGTTTTTACCAGGCAAGAACAGTTACGCAGTTGAAAGACCAAACCAGGTTGTATGAGAAGGTGAGTGGACCTCCACAAAAGTCATCATACTTTCGAGGAAATCCACAACCCTCAACAAGTTTTGGGAGCCAAGCTAAAGTCGAAAGGAAATGTTTTAAATGTGGCAAAGGGTCGCATATAGCTAGGGAATGCCAAGCAGGCACATTCAAGTGTTTTAAATGCGGACAACAAGGCCATAGAGCAGTCGAATGTAGGTCAGGATCCGAACCGATCGTTAAGACAGAGAAAAATAATATTCAGATTGCGACTGTCAAAGAAAACACTGTTTCTGTTTCAAGGGCAAGAATTTGCTTCACATCTGGTTCCTATCGGGTCTTTAAACCAATAAATTTAGGAAGTCTTACCGTATCAGCACTTTTAGATACAGGTAGCGACCTATGTCTTCTCAGATATGATTCATTGCTGATGATGGATTACATAGAACTTGATTCGGCGAAAATGAAACTTTTTGGCATAGGACAAACTCAGGTAGACACAAAAGGAAGTTTTACCATGATGGTAGATGTAGATGACTGTAAGTTAGAGATGACTTTTCATGTCATTGGCGAGGCCGATATGCCATATGCCGCAGTCATTGGAAATGATGTTTTGCATAAAGTGAACTTAGTTATTCAAGAGGAGGGTATCACGTTTAAGAAAAAGCAGAGTTCGGAGGAACTGAGGGGTAAAGAAACCCTAGCAGGCATTAGTAATGCAGATGTCAATAAAGACATATTTGAGAAAAAGAAGAGTTCTGAGGAACTGAGGGGTAAAGAAACCCTAGCAGGCATTAGTAATGCAGATGTCAGTAAAGACATATTTGAGATAAGCAAAAAAAACGTAGATGTCAACCAAGGTAGATTTGAGCAGGAAAAAGCGAACATAGGTTCCGATGAAGATATATTTGAGCTGAGCAAGGTGCTCCATGCTATTTGTATGTCTTCATGTGACGGTGTATTTCAGTGTGATCTGATGATGGATCTAAACCACTTGAAAGTCGAGGAACAGAGGGTTATAAGAAGAATGGTTGATAAGTACTCACCCAAGAGGAATAAAACCGCTCCTGTAGAGATGAAGTTAGTGCTCAGAGATGTAGCTCCAATTTTCCAAGCACCTAGGCGTATGTCTAAGCCTGACCAGGAAGTCGTAAGTCAGTAAGTCAGCAAATGGCTTGACGAAGGTATCATACAGTCGAGCATGTCACCATACGCGTCTCCTATTGTTTTGGTATCTAAAAAAGATGGTTCGAAAAGGCTATGCTGTGACTATAGAAGGCTAAATGAGAAAATTGTAAGGGACAATTTTTCGATGGTCTTGATCGATGAAGTGCTTGAACGATTGCAAGGTGCAAAAGTTTTTACAACATTGGACTTAAGAAATGGTTTTTTCCACGTCCGTCCCTATGAACCCAGAGTCACGAAAGTATACTGCGTTCGTAACGCATGACTCTCAATACGAATTTCTGTTTGTTCCATTTGGAATATCAAACTCTCCAGCAGTCTTTTGTAGGTTCATATTTGCCGTGTTTCGGACATTAATCCAAGCCGGTGTGGTAATCTTATACATGGATGATATGATAATTCCATCCAAGGATGAGGCAGAAGGGATAGAAAAACTAAGACAAGTTCTTGAAGTAGCTGAAATGTACGGTCTTCAAATGAAATGGGAAAAATGCCAGTTTTTGAAAAGAAGAGTAAACTTTCTTGGTTATATAATAGAGGATGGCACCATCCAACCATCTATTGAAAAGACACGAGCGGTAGACAAATTTCCAGTTCCAGTAGATAAGAAAGCGCTTCAACGTTTTTTGGGTCTAACTTCCTACTTCCGTAGATTTGTGAAGAACTTTGCACTTGTAGCCAAACCCTTGTCTGATCTACTGAAGAAGGATACAAAGTACAAATTGGAAGCAGAACAGTTAATAGCCTTCCAACAACTAAAGATAGCGCTCACTAAAGCACCTGTTCTAAGGTTATTTGATCCTAAGGCGGTGACAGAAATTCACACGGATGCCTGCAAGTTTGGTTATGGGGCAGTGCTACTGCAAAAGGATGAATAAGACCAAGGGTTTCATCCGGTCCAGTACATGAACCGGAAAACCACGGCGTCTGAGGAAAAGTTCCATTCTTACGAACAAGAAGTGCTGGCCATAATCGAGGCTCTTAAGAAATGGAGAGTCTACGTGATGGGATTGCGGTTTAAAATAGTAACCGATTGCAACGCGTTTACACAGACTATTAAGAAACGAGATGTACCATTAAGAGTTTCAAGGTGGGCGATGTTTCTCCAAGAGTTCGATTATGAGGTGGAGCATCGTTCTGGAACACAGATGAGACACGTAGATGCGCTTAGTAGGGTTTACTCCCTGATGTTGCAAGAGTCGCTAAACCTTCGCATCAAGGAAGTCCAACTGGAGGACCAGTGGACGAAAGCAGTTCGGAAAATCTTAGAGGCAGAAGTTTATGAGGACTATTTTATGAAAGCGGACGTTTTATTCAAGGATCCTGTAAAGGAGTTAATAGTAGTGCCCACACAGATGGAGCAGGAAATCATTTCGATGGCACATCAACAGGGACATTTTGGTGTCAGCAAGACAAAAGACCTAGTAGAAAAGACGTTCTATATTCCGCAATTGTCAAGAAAAGTAGCTGGTATTGTCAGAAGTTGCGTAAAGTGCATTATCACTGAAGCAAAACACGGCAGAAAGGAAGGACTACTTTCACCAATTGATAAAGGAGACACGCCTTTGGAAACGTTCCATGTCGACCATGTGGGTCCAATGGAAAGTACCAGGAAGCAATACAATTATTTGCTAGTCGTCGTTGATGCTTTTTCAAAATTCGTGTGGCTCCATCCCACGAAGAGCACCGGAACTGAAGAAGTGATTGAAAAGCTGAAAAAACAGGCTACGATATTCGGTAATCCAAGACGAATTGTCTCGGATAGAGGAGCTGCATTCACTTCAAATGCTTTTAAGGACTACTGCAGTGATGAGGTCATTGAGCACTTACTGATTGCTACTGGGGTCCCTCGTAGAAATGGACAAGTGGAAAGAGTCCATAAAACAGTAACATCGATGTTGGCGAAGTCTTGTTTGGATGATCCGCAGAAATGGTATAAACACGTCGACAAAGTCCAGCAGATTTTGAATAGCACTCCACCAAGGAGCACTAAAGTAAGCCCATTTAGGATACTTACTGGATTAGAGATGAGGGTTCCGGATTACCCTGATCTGAAAGCGATGTTGGACGAAGAAGTTGTGGAGGAGTTAGAAGTGGAGCGCACAGCGGTGCGGGAGGAGGCTCGTAGGAACATTGAGGTAATCCAGCAAGAGAACCGAAGGTCCTTCGACAGAACGCGAGTCGTCGCACAGACGTACAAAGTGGGAGAGTTGGTCGCCATTAAGCGTACCCAGTTCGGCACCAGTATAAAGCTGCGATCTAAGTTTTTGGGTCCATATCAAATAACAAAAGTATTGAATCATGGCAGATATGAGGTTAAGAAGGTAGGGAACCATGAAGGACCCAACCATTCAAATACAGTCACAGAGTTCCTTAAAAAATGGGATCCGTCATTTGAGGCGAATGATCCGTCAGGATCGGCGAATGTGGGATTCGCATAGACACAAAGACAAGAACGTACGACCAACAAAAGACACGTACACATACCCTTACAGACAGACCGTATAAACGACCACACAAAAGAGATTGCGCACCCCTTCTTATATTCTTTTTTAGAAATCAGTCAGTCATTAAACTTACTTTGAGTTGGCCGGTCGCTCGCGATAGATATTCTTGTTAAATAAATATTCAATATATATGTATATAAATATAAAAGAAAAGTGTTTTATTGAATTGTGCAAATCCTACATACATACATACCTTTTTTCAAAAAAAAAAATTTAGCGTACATACATAATACATATGTATATATACACAGACAAAAGGGACGAAACATTTTATTTCAATTAATATACAACATAAACGTAGTAGAACAAATAAACATTTTCAATATACCTATACACAAGTAAATTAAATTATTTCAATCCTTAACTTTAAAACTCATCAATAGAAATATGTAATACATAAAATTTAAATTGAAATCGTTTTATCAATATACACAAACATGTTTAATAATTATTAAATTATGTATGCACAGAATACTTACATACATATATCAACTATTATTATTAAAGTTTAAATTATGAAATAAAGCAAAATAAATATTAGAGACGGCATTTTTATAGATAAATTTTAAAGTTTAAGATCAAAAGAAAAATAAACAACATTTTTAAGTTTTTGTTAAATCCCTTAAAGACAAATAACAATAAATCAAAAATGAACAAAAAAAAAACAAAAATTCAACAAATACATTATATCCCTTATTTTCATATTGATTCAAAATCGCTTTCGAAAAACACTTCAAAATAAAAATATCTACGCATGGTTCAACAATTTTTGTCTCTTCCATACAATAAATATTTTTTAAAAGGGGGGAGGTGTTATATGATGCTACTTAAGCATCCATACATAACCCTCCAAACCCTAATCAACGTATTCAAAACAACCAAAACAAGCAACCACCACAAAAGATAAACAAAAACAAAAAGTATTTGTATATTGTGTTGCAAAAAGTAAAACAAACTTGCTGATCGACGTAATCATTGAAGTTCAAAGCAATTGTGAACTTAATAAACGGTCAAAGCAATGCTTTGAATTCTCGATGAAGTAATTCGAAGCGTCATCAGAAAGTTTGTCAACAAGACGAACGTTGAACCAAAGCACAGGTGTGAAGTGCGGAAATGCATGGTAACTGAATGATATCAATATGAAAATAAGGTGAATAATGTAGTAATATTAAGAAATTAATGTTAAGGAAGTAGGTTAAGAAATGTAGAAATGACATCAATATGAAAATAAGGTAGTAATGTTAAGAAATTAATGTTAAGGAAGTAGGTTAAGAAATTTAGTAAGTAAGCATAAAATTAATATAAATGGTTTAGAAGTTGATGTCAGTAGGGCAGTCGAGCAGTTGTAAGGAGAGCAGAAGAACAATTGTAAAAGAGATAAGAAGAACTGTAAACAAAATTGGAGAAAAGATACCAATAAAAACTTATACCACAAAAGGATAATCAAATAAGAAAGGTAATTGTTGTTTTATTAATTTAAAATTTATAAAATAAATTTAGAACTCTGGCTTACCTTGGCGAGCCCTTAAAGCCAAGGAAACCCCCTTAATCCCTTTCCCAAAATCCCCATTATACAACAACAATATTAAATATAACACCAAATTCCCACGGCAGCAACAGCAGTCGCAGTATGCTTATACCTTAACTGTAAAATATGTTCCATTAAAAAGCAGTGTCATCAATAATTGTATTTCTGTTTATTATTTATGTATATTTTCATTTGCTTTCCGCATATTCGTAACGTGTAATAGGTCAACCTATAAGCAATATGTATGTATGTACGAATATTGGAGTTAAAATAAAGTAAGTAAAAGTAAGCATTAATTCTAGTATAAATTGACATAAGTTGCAGACAATAAATCAGAATAAGTTTATAAACCACAAAAAGCACGGCCACCAGGGAACTTGGAAAGCATTAAAGAATCATTTCATTTATCACCCCGGCCTGAGAGTTTAATCTTTGTACAATTACTTCACGTGTTATACGCATTCCCCTCTCGTCCTCATAATGAGACATCCTATGTGCAGTTCTTTGTATCTAGCACTGCGGATCTTAATCATCGTAGATTGGCAGTGGTGTTCCTAAGGAGGTGGAATCAGACCGGTTGGTTCATGATAATTCTGATGTCTTAGACATTGTGAAACAACCTTTAAATGAGTAAATCAATGAATTAAAATTCGTTTTGGATTTTAAATAAACTTACTTCTGGTGGTGTAGCTCTGTCCTTGATGTAGTAGTTTTTATCTTCAAAATCATTTAAGAACAACCATCACACTTTTCATCATCTTCCTTCTTCTTGCCATTTCGAGATCGATTTTATCCTGTTCCTCTGTGCTCTCTGCAAGACATTCCTCTTCTTATGCTGCAAAACTAGGACATCCTTACCATGATTTAAGCTTTGTAAACTTTGTCGTGAACTTACGCGTGACGACCGCAATACAACTCCTTCTCGTCGATCCCGACTTATTAGATCCAGATTCCATTGATGTTGCTGACTAATATATCCTACCAATTTAACCAATTAAAATTTTGAGCGTTTTGGTGCTTCTGAGCTTGATGCTCGTGAAATATTCTGTGAATTATTACCATCCAATGAATCCGACTAGTTCAAGGTCGATGAACGTGACTCATTTTCTGAATCCATCTTCGAGTTTTTGAAATATCCTGATTAGAAACAGGTTTTGATGCTTCCTTTCAGTGCAGCTTGTAGGTCGAAAGAGAGCAAACTCCATAAGTCAGTTCTCTTGGTAGATATATTTCTCTATAATTGATATACGGCCTGTATCCGTTTTTCAACTGATCGTGTTCTGAGCTTTTTTAGAGCGTGCTCTATGAGCCCATAATAAAATAACTGAGCAGACCGAGTTGAATGCTGAACACAAGCATTTGACAGGTGAAATTGAAGAAAAAAAAAATCAAGCAATTTAAATGGCGCGATAAAATAGTCGTGCCAGTGCAGAAGGTACGTTTATATAAGAAATGACAATTAAAATTAATTTTTTGATTGTTTGGTGTTTTTTCAGGAGGCCTGAATTGGACGAGTGTTCAGGTGTGTTTCAAAAATAATTTTAAACGCTCAGAACACGCTCTGTTCAGAGGATGTTCAGAGCATGCTCGATATGCTCGGACTCTGTACAATTCTGAGTTAAAAAAGAAAAACGCCTATTTAGAATAAATATGAGTTTCTGTTCTCATTTCTCCCTTGACATTTGTAATACATGAGAGTGTATTATGTGGGTCATCGGATAGTCTATGAAATTTTTCAATTGCTCTTTGAATCATTGTCTTTTGTACGTCGGATATAGGGTTCGTCCTGATATTGACAGTATTGACTGAATACGCTACTTATTATTCAATTTTGATTCTACTTCTAACAATCATTAAATTATCTTTCATGTGAATAACTGCCAAGAGGTCTTTTAGGCTATCGTTTCCTAAAACGTCATAAAACGATTTTAATTCAGGCATGAGGAGAAATTTTATCTTGATGTCGTGAAGACCGAAAAGGTTCAAAGGTAATTTTAACATTTCCTTCTATAGAGTTCGCATAGAAATTTGTCTCATTAGTCCGAGGGTTTTGTACCTACTTTAATAGAGTATTGAAATTAATAAAAAGGCAAATAATGAAACGCGTCCGAATTGTTTAATGCTAGGCCAAAGACTGTTTTAATATTTCTTTTTACATTTGGTTAACCATGGTTTCATATTACCGACTCTCCAGACTACTTGTTAGGTAAACGCCATATATGGTGGTACGGTAACATCTAATATCTATCATTACGAACCATTTAAGTTACCCGATATGGTCCTCAAAATTTTGGGATTAATTTTTTTGACGCGCCCGGATGAGAATCAACATTTTTTACCATTACACATTCTCCCGTTTTATAACTTTTGTGTTTACACCTTTTCTTGTCTACATAGCGCTTGTTGTATGCTTGAGATTTCTCTTGTTCTAATATTGCTTGCTGTCATATCTTACCTAAATCATGTTAATCTTTTTCGCCTTCTAACTCCTTTAAACTTTCCACAACTAACAGCTTGCCTTTCTGATCAACTCCAAATAACATCACGCTTGGATGTTCTTTAATAGTCGATTGACTGTATTATTTAAATAATGCTCGATTTTATCCAATACGTGGTCCCAAAATATTCCTTCTTCAGGCTTGACCAGTTTGGCTATCATTGGTCTTAAACCCTTGTTTATACTTTCTACTTGCCCGTTTGCTTGTGGCGATCCCGTTGCAATCTTGATGTGTTGAATATCCCTCTCAGACAAAAAATTTTTGAATTCAGTGGAAGTAAAGCAACTTCCCCTATCTGATATTATACATCTCTGTTTACTATAAGCTCTAAGGTATTACTTCTTTTGTGCTGGTTGTCTTAGTAATGTAAACTCTCACAAACTTTGTTAAAGCATCTATTATAACATTATATATGTATGTTAGGGTGTCCCAAAAAAATTAAAGTGATATTTTTTTGACGCATACCCTTTTATTTTGTTTGAATGGTTCCAAAACACTGAAAAATAAAGTTTCATAAGCTTACAACCACGTCAACCCGTGCCGAATTGCACTGAAACATATCCGTACTTGCATAGTATGTCACGCAGGAACTGTCATATTGAGTGAATTGCATGTACTTAATTACTCGTTTGTTTTATTAGTGAACGCATTGTTTTCGTGTTGTCAACATGTCCGTGGAGTTGCGAAGTTCTAAAAGGGATATATTTTTGATTGGAGACGTCGAACATCAAATCACGGGTTCTAAACTTCCCTCTAATAGACAAGTACTGGCAGTTTTGTTTTATAATATTCGTGAAGTGAATTTAAGCGTTAACGAAAGTGCAAACCTTACAATTCGTGAGTGCATAATATACTGGGAAAAGGCACGCATACCGACAAAATCATTGCCTAACTGTGTTAAGAAAATAGTAAAGTTATACCAGGTCTAGAGAGATTTACAAAAAAAATGCAAAAAAAGTTCAAGAAGTGTTTGAGCAACGTCGACGAGAGTTTCTTTCAGACTTAAACAATTTGTTTGACATCGCACACGCGGACGCACTTCAATTAATTAAAATAAATGAAGATAAGGTATTCTTGCAGCGTCAAAGAGAACCAGGTCGGCCCGGTCACTTAGCTGGAGTGGACAAAAAACTAACAGACAGGGAGGAGAGGACGCGCCTAAGAAACATCGACGAGGAGAAGCAACGTGCTAAATATTTTTCATCCTTAGCTCCATTTACTTCATCTTATGAACCGCTACAAGAATCGTCCGATTCTGATTCAGAAGTAATGGAGTTTCCAGTAGATAGTCCACGCAGAGCAAGTGGTATCTCATATCAGTCGGATAAAACATCTATAAGGAAAAACTTTATAACTCCCAAGTTAGTTGGCGCGTTAGACAGGTGCCAGTTAAGTGTGAGGGATGCTGTATTTGTAATTGAAGCTACTGTCGAGGCGCTAGGCCATAATGCGGATGAATTTCCAATAAGCAAGTCCTCCATCCACAGAGTTCGTACAGAAATGCGATCCAAGCGCGCTGACGCCATGAAAGCCAATTTCCAAAACAAGGTCCCGGATACTGTAACTATTCACTGGGATGGAAAACTGTTGCCGGCTCTAGATTCACGCAAAAGCAAAGAAGAACGCCTTCCGATCGTTATTACATACGATGATAAGGAACGGCTTATCGCTGTTCCAAAATTAGAAAACTCAACTGGAAGCGAACAGGGACAGGCAGTTTGGGATGCTATCGTCGACTGGAATCTTGAGGATAAAGTGCAAATCCTCTGTTGTGATACGACTGCTTCTAATACAGGCCGTTTTAATGGTGCATGTGTGCTTCTGGAACAGAAACTGGGCAGAGAAATGCTTATTTTTGCTTGTCGTCATCACGTGTACGAATTGGTATTGAAAAGTGTATTTGAAACGAAAATTCCTCAAATAACTACAAGCCCAGATATTCCACTTTTCAAAAAATTTAGAGAAAACTGGAAGAATATTGATTCTAAAAAAATACAAAGCTGTACAGAAATGCTATCTTCTATAAATGATTCGAAAATTGACCAACTGCTAGAATTCTACCGTACTGAATTAACGAAAGACATAGCTAGAGACGACTATCGCGAACTAATTGAGCTTTCAATCATATTTCTTGGTGGAGATGCAGAAAACAAATTTAAGATTCGGCCTCCAGGTGCTATGCACCAAGCTCGATGGATGGCGAGAGCCATTTATTCATTAAAAATAACATTGCTTAGCCAACAATTTAAAATTTCAAACAAGGATAAAGCAGCTCTGATGGACGTGTGTCTGTTCATCACGACATGCTACGTAAAACCCTGGTTCCAATGTATTTTAGCAGTGAAAGCACCTTATCAGGATTTGTGTTTTTTGAAGGCCATAAAAGCTTACGAAACAATAGACAAAAGCATTTCAAAAGCAGCTTTACAGAAGTTTTGCCAGCATTTGTGGTATTTGACTGATGAAGTGTCTATTCTGTCTTTATTTGATGATGAGGTTGATCTCGTCACTAAAGTAAAAATGATTGCTAACATTGCTAAAGAAAACCCAACAGACCACAATAAACGTTACATCGCGTCCAAAGACGAACTTTGTGGCCCACTTTTTGGTATGTAATTTAAAGTTTCACTGATCTTTTTTTATTTATTTAGTTTGCTATATGAATGAAAACCAGTTTCTTTATTTTACTTTCAGAGAAAAACATCTATGACTTTGTCTCTGAGAAAAGCAAGTTCCTGTTTCGTCGCCTCCAAATTGATGACAGTTTTTTGAACAAGAATCCCTCTTCGTGGTCAGATGACGAGTCGTTTCAAAAAGCCAAAAAGAAGCTGCTGCCCCTAAAAGCAGTTAATGATACGGCAGAAAGAGCGGTTAAGCTAATGCAGGATTTCCATGGCTTGATCACTGTTCAAGAGGAGCAAAAGCAATTTTTATTTCGTTGTGTACAAGAGCACAGACAAGTATATCCTGATTGTAATAAGCAAACATTGAAAAGAAAATTAAGTGATTGATGTCCTTTTTATTAATAACTATAAAATAAATATGAAATACGAAATCTGAACATTTAATTCTGCTGTGTTATTTAGCTTTCATACTGACTTTTTAACTTAAACTTTAACATTAAGTCGGCACGGGTTATTATCATCCGATCTCAATAATATTTCATATTCTTGATCTAAGAGCCTAATAGAAAAAAAATAGGGGGTATGCGTTTCGAATAGGGGGTATGCGTTTCGAAATCAGTGAAATCACTAATATGGCTTTGAAGAAAGTAAGCACCTGGGCTGCGAGCTGCGGACTAGGTGTTAACAGCAACAAAACCGAGTTGATGCTTTTCACCACCAAAACCAAGGTACCACCCTTCACTCTACCTCGGTTAAACGGACAAGCACTATCATTGTCTTCCAGTGCTAAATATCTGGGCGTAATACTAGATACCAAATTAAACTGGAAGCTTAACATCGAAGAGCGGGTAAGAAAGTCGTGTGTCGCCTTCTACGCCTGCAATAAAACATTTGGCAAAAAGTGGGGCCTCCAGTCAAAAATGATAAAATGGACATACACAGCGGTTGTAAGACCGATACTGGTCTATGGTTCCATTGTGTGGTGGCCCGCTCTCACCAAAGCCTACATAGTAAACAAGCTTACAAAGGTGCAGAGAAATGCATGCGTAGGGATATCAGGGGCAATCAGGTCCTGTCCAACGGATGCACTCAACGTCATCCTGGGCCTTCTTCCGATTGACCTCTTTATCAAATATCAGGTGTCCTGCAGTATCTTGAGACTCAAGGAAATAGACTGTTGGAAACCTAGATCTTACGGGCACTGCAACCAAACAAGCCTGATACCATCAGACATCCTATCCACAACCACCGATTACTGCATCCCTACCCTAGACACCTCAAAGAAGTTTAGAGTCTTGCTCCCGTCAAGAACCGACTGGGAGGAAGGCGTTGTGTTGGAAGACTTTGACACAACTATCTTCACGGATGGTTCGAAGATGGAATGCGGTGTTGGTGCAGGTGTCTTCTGTGAATCTCTTGAGATTTCAAAAACCTATAGACTTCCCGATTTTGCCAGCGTGTTCCAGGCAGAATTGTTGGCGATAAGGGAAGCTTGTACAGCCCTTAAAAATATCCGTCAGAACCAAAATGTAGCTATACTAACAGACAGTCAGGCAGCTATTAAAGCCATTGATTCAGCTTTATCATCCTCTAAACTGGTCCAGCAATGTAAAGAGGCCCTAAAGGAACTGGATATGAGCGTCACTCTTATCTGGATACCGGGCCATAGGGGCCATGAGGGTAATGAGAAGGCAGATGAGCTAGCCAGGCAAGGATCAGCCCTTCACAACTCTCTGGCAGTGAGAGTATATGCTCCTCTAGGAGTTGTGAAGGGCAATATCCTGACCAAATACACATCAGAAGCAAATCATAGGTGGAGGAGTTTAACGAGTTGCGTTATATCCAGGAAAATCTGGCCCGCCTATAACAAACCAAAATCAATCAATTTAATTTCCAAACCAAGGCATGACATAGCCAGGATTGTCGCTACCTGCACAGGGCATTGGCCTGTAGGGGAGCATGCGGCAAAATTGGGTATACCACATAACTCTTTCTGCCGTAGCTGTGAGAACCAGGATGAAAAAGAAACAGTCCCACACTTTCTATGCCATTGTCCGGCCCTGGCCAGGAAAAGAGCACTCCACTTGGGTAAGGAATTCTTCAACGGTATTGAGGAACTCTCAGAATTCAAGATCAAAGATTTGATCTCATACCTAAATAGCACAAAGTGGCTTTAATCCCCTCCCCCCTTATTTCTCCATCACTAAATGGTACTATGAGATAATAGGCCGAAGGGTAGGAGAATAAAACTACATTTTATATTTTACATAGAACTGCACGTGCGGAACGTGCACCACCAATAGCCCATTTTCAAATCCATTCAGAATCTCACGAGGTATGGTATCAAAACGGCGCACTCAGCGCTATTTGTGTCCTGCGCGAAGCAGGACAGCCATTTCTACCTACCTACCTACCATGCGTTTCGAAATTCCAAAAAAAAAAAATCACCCTTGTAGCCTGGGACACCCTAATGTATGTATTGTATATTTATGTATTTTTTAACCTATATATGTACATATATTTATATATGTATTTTTTAACCTGTATTGAATTATCCGTTAACCCAAAATGATCTATGTTGATTACGAACGGTACATTTCCTTTTGGCATATTGTAGAAGACCCTGTTTAGCAGAAACCAGAACCAATAGTTCTCTGACACAAACTGATATACTTTGTAAGCACCTATATGACCTACTTTATCGTGATACCTATACAAAACATGATTTTCAATTTTATCTGGTACAAAAAATACAGCATTACCATCATTATTCTTTCTGTATATCACTCATTTTCTCATTTCGTATAATGCACGTTCCGATTTTTTGAACATCGCTTTTTATCTTAACTATTTTTTGTCTTTTCCCTGACAAATAACCAAGTTTTCTTCAAAGGTATTTGTTTCTATTGTTAAAACATTTGTCGAACTGCTCAATGCATCTACATGTTGTATTCTTGATCCTGTTTTACGCTCCAACACATAGTCTTAATTCTGTAACTCCAGCGTCCATCTAGCTACCCTAGGATTGAGCTCATTCTTATTAAGCGTTAGAGCTAAGGAATTACAATCGGTCATTATTTTAAACTTCTTGCCCTGAAGATAAATTTTAAAATGAGCTTATGTGTTTACTATTGCTAATGTCTCTAATTCAAAACTGTGGAATTTTTTCTCAAAATCTGTGGTTCTTTTGGAATAATAAAAGACAGGATGCAACTTATTAACTTCATTTCTTTGCAACAAAATATTTTATTAATGTGTCTCTGAAACGTTGAAGGCGCATTTTTGAGGCCAAATGGCATTCTCAAGAATCTGAATCTTCATGCATGTATACGTGAAAAAAACCATTTTTTAAATCTAATTAAGAAAAAATTGTTCTATCTGCAAGTCTATCTAATAAGTCGTCGATTAAAGGGATAGAATAACTATCCTTTGCTGTAACCTTATTCAAAGTTCGAAAATCTATACACATCCTAAGCTCTCCTGTTTTCTTTTTTACTAAAACTATAGGCGAAACATAATCAGATTCACTTTCTTCAGTTTCATTATCTGTATCTAGACAATTTTTTTCATCAAAACCATCTTTTATATTTAATAACATTGATTGATTTTTAAACTCCGTACTATCTGTTTTTTCACAACTACAATCTTTTTCTTTATAATTCTCAAGTTCAGAAACCAACTTGAATTTTCCGTTTCTGAGGAAGTCTCTTCCCAATATTGCCTCATAACCCGTTGATTCATCATTTATCACCATCAAATCTACTTTAATTCCAACTTCATTATGCACCAGACAACTTTACATATATCTTTAGTATACTTTTATTTAAACCAACATATTTTTTGTTTAAATTACATTTTTTGATTGACACATTAAATGAAATGACTTTTTAATAAGCAGGTTGATATGACTTCCCGAATCTATGAGACAATCTAAAGCGGCATATACATTGTTCAAATGCTTGTCAAGCATGTGAGAGTGTATTAGTAAATTTTGTTTGACGTGTCATATACACACATCATGCATAAGCTTTCAATCATTTATATTTATTTTAATTTTGAGGTGAATAGACTGCGGTTGTTTTATCGGGAAAAATATTTTTTGCGAATTTGATCGTTTCATTTCATTTAAAAAATATAAAAGATTGGTCAAGCAATCAATTTCGAATATACATTATATCAATGATGTCTATCTGATTGAAGAAAAATCAAAACATTTTGATTTTGCTTCAAGCATACACACATTGTATACGTGTTTCATTTTAACTAATACTCTCTCACATGCTTGACAAGCATTTGAACAATGTATATGCCGCATAAGGGAAAACTTTTGTCACTAATTATAAAACTGTTATATTGCAGACATTTTTGACTGTTATATTAAAAAGCTTTCTTTATGCAATTACTTATGTAATGTATTTTAGCGTAGTTCTTTAGTTAGTTATTAAGAAGAACTCAACGCGAATGGTTGATCCATCGCGATTTAATAAAATGAAATCAAACTTAAAAGCGTGTATTATTTATGTAATTCTAAAGATAGAACAAATTGGCGACGAGGTCAAAAACTAAAATCAAAGAAGTGATTCAGTGTACAAAGTTTTAAAGAAAAAACTAAAAGATACAAGTACATTTTAAAAAGTGCACGTGCAAAATGCAATAAAACAATAAAATGGCAGTTGCACCTAACATAACGCTTATGACAAACATAACGGGCCCATTCAATCAATTCAACGAGGCAGAAGAGGAATGGGAAAATTATATCGAAAGATTTGAATTGTTCGTGACGGCAAATAAAATTAAAACCGATAATAAAGTGAGCACCCTTCTTGCCTGCGTTGTTGGGCCGAAAATGTATAATCTGTTAAAAACACTATGTTCACCTGAGACACCAGTATCTAAATCGTACGAGGCGATCGTGAAATTAATCAGAGAACATTTAAACCCTGCACCATATTTCCTATCAGAACGAATGAAGTTTTCAAAACGGGACCAACAAGTAGGCGAAAGCATTGCAGAATATGTTGTGGACTTGCGAAAGCTCGCAACACATTTCAAATTCGGTAATAACTTAAATGAACAGTTACGAGACCGTTTTGTAAGTGGCATTCCTAATCCGGATGCTAAACGAAAGTTCAGAGCGGAGAAAGAAGAAGAGCTTACATTCAGTAAAGTCATCGAAATTGCAAAGGGCATAGAGCTTATGGAAAGAGATGCTATGCCTAATACGTCATCAAGATCAGCAGCAGTTAATTTTATGAAACAAGACAACATGAAAGGGCTAGGAGCAGGACAGCAGCAACATCGACACAGGCAGCAGCAGCATACAGCAAGCAACTTGCTGCGAAACCAGAACAATAGCAAAAGCTTTGGCAGTGGAGATCAGCATACAAACGTTCAAAATGAGGGCAACGGAGACAGGTATAGTGCTTGTAAATGTTGTGGTAAAATGAACCATATGTATAAAGATTGTAAATTCAAGAATTGGTATATAATGGATAGTACAGAGTAGACGTGTTTTTTTGTTCTCTGGAAATTGTTTTAAAAATAATCGATCGATATAAAGCTTAAAAAGTCTAAAACAAGTTTATATATGAGTGTTAACACCATTAAATCCATGCATAATAAACTCAAAGTGTGACGTACATTTTCAAAAACATAAAAGATCAAAAATCAAAAAACTTTCAATATAAATTTATTGTTTTGTGCAATATCGAACTGTGCCAATCCCAAATTGTTTTTATATACATACGAGTTGTCGTGGTACTCTCTCAAAAACGTTGAATAATGTCTCCCCCTCCTAAACGCAACGGGTCTCAAATGACTCCCACCTTCTCTCATGCTGAATCTTCTCGATCTCCAAATCGTAAAAGTGCACAAAAATTTTTATTGGAGGACGATGCCGACAATTCAATGTGGGTCAAATTAGATGAACGATTAAAAAGACAAAGTGAGTCAATAATTAGTATGTTGGTTGGGAAAATCGCAGAAACTGAGCTTAGTATTAAAAAACAAATACAACTCGATATAAATGATATTAAGCAAAGTGTCAGTGGCATAACTAAACGGGTCACTCAATTGGAGACATTCCAGGACAACAATTCATCGAACATAATCGCTATACAAAACGAGCTTTCAACTCTTAAAACTGAATTTTCTCTATTTAACACTCAATCAGATGTCAATGAAAATATAACTGCACTAAACACTATTCAAGAAAACCTTGACCGCACTACTAATGAACTAAGAGATGTTAAGGTACTTTTAAACCATCAGGAAAACCGCATGGTCGCATGTGATGCATTTTTATTTGGTATTCCAAATCTTCCAAATGAAAATTTAACTTCGATGTATAGTTTAATGTGTCACACGCTCGAAATTCAACCGCCAACACTAAAAAATATTTTCCGCACTCGACCGAAGAACAACAACGTAAACACAGCAATTATGATTAAGTTCAATTCACCATACGACAAGAACTATGTGCTGAAATCAATTGCAAATTATAAAAAGAAAAACAACAAACAACTTTCCTTGGAGAGTGTGGGACTTAACAGCAAATCTCAAATCTACATGCGAGAGAGCTTATCGCAAAACAACAAATTCTTATTTCAAAAAGCGCTTACACTAAAAAAAAGTAAACAACTGGCCGCTGCATACACGATGCGAGGAGCTGTTTATATCAAACGTCATCTCAGCGACACAGCTGTTCTAATAGACTGCTTGCAGACATTGAATGAAATTGCCAGACCAAACACTTTATGATTAATTAATTTATTCCAAAACATTTTTACAAAAAAAAAAAAAAAAAAAAAAAAAAAAAATATAAAAATAAAATAAACAATTAGAAAAATAAGAAGAAAATTATAAATATTTAAACTAAACAATTGAAATCATAGTTTTACCCAATAATGGGCGAGTTAAGGACGATGGTGAGGGTTTTGAGTGGGCGAAAAAATGGGCTTAGGGTTTGCCACATTAATGCGCAGAGCTTACTGCCCAAGATCGATGAGTTTCGGGACCTATTCGAGGAATCCGGTGTGGAAGTTATCTGTGTCTCGGAAACATGGTTCTCGTGCAATGTTAATGATCAAATGTGTTCACTGAAGGGATATAAAGTTTTTCGAGCAGATAGATTGGGTCGAGGTGGAGGGGTGGCAATTTTTGTAAAGAATATTATTAAATGTAAGTTGCACTGTGTTTCCGCTTCCGACAGTAAAATTGAGTATGTGTTCGTAGACTTGATAGGCTCTGAAAACAAACTTCTTGTCGGAGTAGTATACAGACCAAACAATAGCACTAGCTTTTTGCCTTTAATAAGCCTCTTGGAAGAAGTTTCTCTTACCTGCTCTGATGTTATCTTGTGCGGAGACTTTAACAGTAATATTTTAGTTGATACTAGTCTTCCTGAAGGGTTGAGTATTTTTGGTTTGCAATCAGTAAATACTACCATGCCGACACATTTCTCAGGAAGCAGTTCAACGTTGCTCGATCTGTTCTGGGTAAGTGATATTCAAAAAGTTGCACTTTATGACCAACTTTCTGCACCAGGTTTTTCAAGACATGACCTGATATTTCTTGCATTCGATTTTCATATTTCTTCATATTTAAAAACATTCCAGTACAGGGACTTAAGAAATATTAATTTAAATGCATTGGAACACCAAGCTAGAAATGTAAATTGGGAAGCTTTGTATTATATGCATTCAACAACGGAACAAGTACAATTCCTTAACGACAATATTATAATCTTGTACGATGCTCATGTTCCTTTAAAAACAGTAAGAACTGACGTTTATAGGCCTCCTTGGTTCACTTCCAAAATGCGATTTCTTATACAGAAACGCGATGAAGCTTATAAATGGTGGAAACGATATAGACTACAGGAACTAAGACAAGTTTACTGCTCCCTAAGGAATAAAGTAGTACAAGAGATAAAAGCTGCTAAGGCCATGGTTTTTTCTACACGTTTAGGTTCATCTTTGAACAAGCGTAAGTTGTGGAAGAATTTAAGAGAAATAGGCATTGGTAAACTTAAAGGTGACGCGGTTGACAATATCGATGGCAACGTCTTAAATCGTAAATTTGTTTCGTTACCATCCATACCCGTTTCCATCAATGTTGAAAACTCAAACGATGTAAGACTGGGCGAGATGGCCATAACCTCAACATTAAGTTTTGGTTTCACCACCATAAACGACACAAATATAGTAGAGAGCCTTTTATCTTTAAAATCTAATGCTTCTGGCGTTGATGAGATTCATCCCATATTTTTAAAAGTTATTTTGCCGATTCTCTTACCATATATAACTCATATTTTTAATTACATTCTTACAACAAGTGAATATCCTCCTCAATGGAAACTTGCAAAAGTCATCCCTATCCCAAAAAATTCAAAAATGGATGATTTTAGGCCCATAGCCATTTTGCCTTACATCTCAAAAGTTTTTGAAAGATTGGTACAAAGACAAATGAATGCGTATTTAAGTCGTACGAATCTATTAACGCCAAACCAATCTGGTTTCCGTAAGAGGCATAGCTGTATTACCTCGCTCATAAATGTGACAGAAGATTTGCGACAATCGATGGATGAAGACAAAATCTCGTTTCTAGTTTTACTAGACTTTTCCAAGGCATTCGATTCCGTAGACTTCTCTGTTCTGTGCAACAAACTTCATAATGAGTTTAGTTTCTCATCCAATGCTGTAGATTTAATCAAATCTTACTTGAGTGGAAGAAAACAAGCAGTTGATATAAATAACAATTTATCTGAGTTTTTGTCAACTACTAGGGGAGTTCCACAAGGGTCAATTTTGGGTCCACTCTTGTTTTCATTGTACATTAACGCACTTCCTAGTATTGTAAAGTACTGTAAAATCTGTATGTACGCTGACGATGTGCAGTTGTACCTAAGTTGCAGAGTCGGTCTCATTGAACATCATGTAGCTTGTATAAACGAAGATTTGGAGAGCATTTCACGTTGGTCTCAATCTCATGGCCTCTTATTAAACCCTTTGAAATCAAACTGTCTCGTTATTTCACGGAAACCATTAGACTTATCCTACTTGCCATTGGTATTCCTTAACAATACTCCAATTATATACTCTGAGACAGCTAGAAATCTGGGTATTCTTTTTAATCGCTGCTTGACGTGGGATAATCATATAAATTCAGTCATAGGAAAAACGTATGGTGCTTTACGTTCCCTTAAAGCCTCTCAATCTTTTACCCCTATCAAAACTCGAATTATGCTGGTGAAAACATTAATAGTACCAATTCTTATTTATGGGTGTGAAATATATAGTTCGTGCAGTTTTGAAAGCAAGCGTAAATTAAATGTAGCTTTCAACAGCGCAGTTCGTTATATCTATGGTTTACGAAGATATGAGCATGTTTCAGCGTTTTCAGTTAAGCTTTTCAACATGACATTTAACAGTTTCCTGGAGCTTCGTACTCTACTTTTGTTTTCTGACATTTTACTAACGCATGAACCCCGCTATTTGTTCGAAAGAATACGAACGCCTACTTCGAGTAGATCCGGACAACTCATTCATCCGCGGTACTCATCCTTAACATCGGAGCGCCAATTTTTTATAAATAGTATTCGTCTTTGGAATAGTCTTCCACGCGATATTAGGAGTATTGAAGATCCGCGAAGGATGAAGATAAAAATTAGAAATCATCTATCGTCTTTAAATGTTTGAGCATTATTTATGATTAGAATTAATTTAATTAGTTTTCTTCTTATTTTTCTTTGTTTTTCTTTGTTATAGAATAAATTGTAACTACTTTGAATTATCTTATGTTATATACTACTTATAAAAATACTTATTTGTAATAATAGCTTTTCACTAGCTTATAAGATATTGTATCTTACTGTGTTAAGCAAACGATAATAAATTGAATTGAATTGAATTGAAAAGATACGGGTGCCGGTGTCTCGGTCATTTCAGAAAAGAAATACCGCGAAAAGTTTTCTCATCATACTCTTGAGAAAAGTAATTTAGTTTTAATGTCGTATACGGGAGAAAAAATCTCTCCAATCGGAATGATTGAGCTGCAGGTAGAATATAGATCGGTGGTGTTTCCATTAAAGGTGTGTGTTGTTACAGGTGGATCTCAAATGCTGGTAGGTCGTGAGTGGCTTCAGAAACTCAATATATCATTACAGGATAAGCCAATATTTACGTGTAATGCGGAAGGTAAAGAAGAAATGATAGAGAACAGTGAGTCATTTAAAGCTAAATTGTATGAAAAGTTTCCTAGTGTGTTTTGTGACAAGTTAGGGACTCTTAAAGATAGTCCAGTGAAAATCCGGGTAGTCGATGGTACGAAACCAAAATATGTTCGAAGAAAAAGTTAACGTGGAGCTAGACCGCCTTCTTAGAGAGAAGATCTTGGTCAAAGTGGAGACAAAGGGGTGGGGGACTCCAATAGTTCCCGTGCTAAATTCAGACGGAACAGTAAGGATATGTGGTGATTATCGGACCACCATTGCAAGAGGGTATTTCTGGTGGCCTTCTATGGATGAGGCAGTAATTAACATTGTAAATGACTTTTGAATGTCAAAAACATCGTCAAAATCCACCAAAAGATAGGTCTCATTTTTGGGAAGTTCCAAAGGGAGCTTGGAAAAGGTTACATCTAGATTTGTTGGGTCCTTTTCGGGGAAAAACTTATTTGGTGTTAGAAGATGCATTTTCGAAATGGATCGAGGTTTTTAACATATCATCAATGGAAACAAAACATATAATAGCTAAGTTGCGAGAGGTATTTGCGAGATTTGGGTTACCTGAACATATAGTAACAGATAATGGTAGAACGTTTACTGCTCATGAATTTAAGTTGTTTATGAATTCCAATGGAATTAATCATACCTTTTCTCCACCGTATCACCCTGCATCAAATGGGCAGGCTGAAAGCGCCGTTAAAATTGTAAAAAACTTCCTAAAGAAAAATGAAAGTTCAGATTCAGAAACTGAGTTAGCCAGGTTTTTGTTTGATTATAGAATTGCTACGCACTCAACAACAAACGACAGCCCAGCTAATCTTTTGTTAAAACGAAAACTCAGAACCAGGTTTGATCTCTTAAGGCCAGATCAAAGAGAACCTATATTATTGAAACAAGATAAAATAAAACAGAATTTAGAGAGAAAGGAAAGGACGTTTGAGAGGGAAGATTCCGTTTTAGTTCGAGATTATAAGAATTCAGGGAATAAGTGGGTGAACGCAGTTGTTGAGGAGCAATTAGGACCTGTTACATTTACCGTGAAAACTGATAGTGGGGAAAGATGGAAGCGGCATTCAGATCAAATTATACCTTGCAGAAGCAATCATAAAATGCCTGAAAGATATGAATCAGAAGTTGATGATTATATAATCTCAAGAGTCGATGATAAAATTGAAAATAACCAGAAAGAAACTTCAACGGTTAACAAAGACAAAGAGTCTAATGGACAAGATGTCAGTCAACCTATTTCAGAAAAATTAGTGGTTGAAGAATGTAAAAGATATCCAACCAGAATAAGAAAACCTGTATAGCGGTTCCAACCGTCTTAGAATATTTATGTATGGAAAGAACAAAAATACATGTATAGGTACACCTACACATAAAATGTTACAATTTTATTTTATATGTAAGAATATGTAGTTGATTAACTAATATGAATAAAATGAATATTAATTAACTACTGAAATATTATCTCAAAAATATAAATGTATTATTTTTAAATTATTAAGAAATTTTAAATTATAGGGGGAAGAATGTTATATTGCAGACATTTTTGACTGTTATACTAAAAAGCTTTCTTTATGTAATTACTTATGTAATGTATTTTAGCGTAGTTAGTTATTAAGAAGAACTCAACGCGAATGGTTGATCCATCGCGATTTAATAAAATGAAGTCAAACTTAAAAGCGTGTATTATTTATGTACCTAATTCTAAAGATAGAACAAAAACTAAAATATAAAAATATAATATAAATTACATAATCTTCGGCTTTATCGTCTTTTGACAGCTGGTGGACTGCCGACTTCCTCTCAACACAAGTTGTCACTTGGTGTCCCATTGCACCACGGGCATAGCACGCTCCATTTTCCCTTTTCGGCTTCCTGCATTCATTTTCTATATGCCCTACCGAGTTGCAATTAAAACATCTCACCGTTGCTATATTCAAAGTCTTCTTTCCTGTTGTCGATCTTGCCGCTCCAGTCGTCGATCTTGTCTCGATTTCTTTTGGCTTCTGTAGAATTTTGTGATACGCTTTATACAATCCTGTCTTGGTCGTAAAGTTGTTAACGTGGGCATAAAGTCTTAAATTTTCGTCAAAAAGTCCCTCGATGATATATTCTACTAACTCCTCTTCCCCCATATCCAATGCAGCCACCAAACGTATTTTATCACTAAAGTATTCTGCAAAAGTTTACTTGACAATCTATTTTCTGCTTTCGCATTTTTTTCTTAACGTCATCTTATTGTCTCTGTTGCCGAAAATTTCTTTTAGTCCCATACAAAGCTGTTCCACACTATCGTGTATAGCTTATATCCCCTTATTAGACACAATATTAAGACATTGCCGTTTTTCATATAAAAATGCATTGATATAAAGAAATTACAAAAACAAATTCATTGACCTTCATATGGAAGCTTAGTATATGAAAACATATACAAGGATAGATTCAAATAGAATGAAATTAACTGTCTCCCTTATTCTGCTGGCTGCTCATGGGAATGGAAATAATATTTTTCTCTCGGTCCCCGATACTACCGCCAACGACGGCGGCGGCGGCGTCCGGTCGCGCAAAAAAATGTCTGCCCATGAGAGTGCTATAGTTTTCATATACAAAGGTTGTGCTATCCAAAAAATCCAACTATGAAAGTATATCCCACAACCATTTTATCACTGAAAATCCAATCCCACAACCAATGTTGAAATGAAAAAAAAATACAGATGGTGCTAGAAATCCAACCACTGATAATTATTCCCAATTAGAAATTTAATTTTTGAACTAGAAATCCAACTACAAAAGTATATCCCGCAACCAATTTATCACTGAAAATCCAATCCCACAACCAATATTACGTGAATTTTACGTTTTTACGTTCTAACGTTTGCTAAGCATGGTCCAGAACCCAAAATAATATCGGTATTTAGCATAGATCGGAACCCTGGTGATGCCGGTGCACCGGTGATTAGCATAGATCAGAACCCTGGTGCTGCACCGGTGCACCGGTGGCCTCGTACCCTCTAGTTACAACTACTGTTATGGAACGTTCATTGTGTTATCAATAAGCCATTATTTTAACAACAGTGTCATTTTTGCTGTTTTTGTTACATTTATATTCTTGAAATTCGTGTTTAAATCTCAGTTCTAGAACATCTAAAGCAAATTCACTTCAAAAAGTAAATTTCTTTAATTTAAGTTTTTGTATTCAACAGAAAATCAATTTTGAAAGATGTAACGGAACCTGGGTTGGTATGTCAAGGACTATCATTTAGGGCGACTTCAAATCTCATTAACTAGAGAAGCCAAAACCCTCAATCAAAAATTACACAGCTTATCAAGAATTCATCCTAAATTTCAAGTCCTCCAAAACCCCCACTCCTCGCACTACCATTACAACTTCCAGCTCACAGGACTCTGAAGAGTGATCCTAGCAGCAGGAGCGGAGGGTGTCCTAACTACTATCGGCTCGGCATGCTCGCTTTAGCCAAGGCTCTGCTCGTCGGTTGGGTAGGTTCTTGCCTAAGTAGGCAAGGACGGGCGTTACGTATGATAATCATGCCGATCAATTAAAAGAATTAAATAGAAAAATATATAAAATGAAAGTTGGTAAAAGTAACTTAAAGACGGTTCAAAATCAAAATTATGAGACCGAATTACGTCTGTTCGCAAAGAAGTAGGCTAAAAAATATTCCTTCTGGACCCACAGTAAAGAGTAAAAAAAAAATAATAAAATATCTGAGTGGCATCCTTGATAAGAGAGGAAAACAAGGTGTTCTTTGTTCTTAAGGTAAATCCCCCCCACGTGACACTTTATTGTTACGTCCATGGTTACTGCGACCTCGAATGCTATTTGCAGTAGCCCCCTAAATCTACGTTAAAACAAAATCTAACTTAAATTCACATCAACTTTGTTTATTACCAATAGTATCCATAACTTCTCCACATCCACCCTTTAGTTTGGAATCATCAGCAATTCATTTTACTGTATTCATTTAATTGTTAAGCGAAATAACTTCCCGAAAAAAATTCCATCAAAAGAAATATCTTCAATTACCGTTTTTTTTTTACAGTAGTTACAAAATTAAATCCATTTATTTAAAATAATAGAAATATATAATTTAAATCCTTCATTAAATTTTCAAAATTGTATATGTATATAGGGCTTTCATAAAATTATTCATCACAATATATTTTCCAAAACTAGAATTTTTGAATCAATTTTAATTTAAAACAAAAAAAAAATATAGGTAGGTTCAGAAATAAATTCCCATCAAAGATATATTTCAGAATCAAAAAGAAAATCTAAATAAAAAAATCATAAAACTTCATATATATAAAGGGCCTATGCAATTAGGTATATCTTTCATAAGTTAATTATTCAAAATTATTATGTTATAAATTTAAAATTAAATTTTCATTAAATTCCCTTCTTTTTTATCTTTCAAGTATTTATATTTTAAATTTAGTTCCGATCAATTATGCAATTTAGTTCTAATACTATTTATTCATTAAAGAAGAATTATTATTTTGTTTTAATAGCACCTTTGAGTGGTTCTTATTCCAAGACAAAAAAAATGGTTTAATACCTTGCTAAGCTATCTGAGCGAATTCGATAAAACAAGTTCAAATACATAAAAAAATAAAATGACTTACCAAAATTTTGTTGAAAAAAAATTGTATTGATTGATGGAGTATATGATGATTCTGCCGCCGAATGATGAGGTGCACCGCTTCATTGACTTGGCGAAAATATGATGTTTTGCGTGTATTTTGTGTATCAATTTAAACCTGTAGTAAATAAGTAAAATATTTGAAAGAATTTTAATCTTTTCGCTTTACAAAAATAAACCCTATTAAAATCTACTTGAAAATATAACTTAATCTAGATCCATTTAATTTTAATTTTCTCAAGTTTTTCTTTTTCTTAAGTTTTAACCTTTTTTTTTCTGTTTAATTAAAGTTACTTTAAGTTATGTTTTTTTTCTTGTTTCGTTCTTTCTTTCTTTTTTTCGTTCTTTTTCGTTTTTTTTTATACTATTTAGTTGAATGTTAGATTTTACGAAACTGTCATTTTTATATCATATAAAATTGAAAATAATACAATTGCAAGTAGGTATACTTAGCTTTTATCAAATTTAGAAAATTGAACCAAATGTTCGTGCTGTCTGATGTTCTTGTTGTTTAAAGTTGATATTATTGTTCATTGTTGGATGTAGCTGCTGATAGACGAAGTCGGTATCTGATGAACGTCACCTTTGGGTGTTGTAGGTGTTGTGTGTAACTGCTGATATGTCGTAAGGTCTTATGTTATTTTAGGTAGGGTGTGAAATATATAGTTCGTGCAGTTTTGAAAGCAAGCGTAAATTAAATGTAGCTTTCAACAGCGCAGTTCGTTATATCTATGGTTTACGAAGATATGAGCATGTTTCAGCGTTTTCAGTTAAGCTTTTCAACATGACATTTAACAGTTTCCTGGAGCTTCGTACTCTACTTTTGTTTTCTGACATTTTACTAACGCATGAACCCCGCTATTTGTTCGAAAGAATACGAACGCCTACTTCGAGTAGATCCGGACAACTCATTCATCCGCGGTACTCATCCTTAACATCGGAGCGCCAATTTTTTATAAATAGTATTCGTCTTTGGAATAGTCTTCCACGCGATATTAGGAGTATTGAAGATCCGCGAAGGATGAAGATAAAAATTAGAAATCATCTATCGTCTTTAAATGTTTGAGCATTATTTATGATTAGAATTAATTTAATTAGTTTTCTTCTTATTTTTCTTTGTTTTTCTTTGTTATAGAATAAATTGTAACTACTTTGAATTATCTTATGTTATATACTACTTATAAAAATACTTATTTGTAATAATAGCTTTTCACTAGCTTATAAGATATTGTATCTTACTGTGTTAAGCAAACGATAATAAATTGAATTGAATTGAATTGAAAAGATACGGGTGCCGGTGTCTCGGTCATTTCAGAAAAGAAATACCGCGAAAAGTTTTCTCATCATACTCTTGAGAAAAGTAATTTAGTTTTAATGTCGTATACGGGAGAAAAAATCTCTCCAATCGGAATGATTGAGCTGCAGGTAGAATATAGATCGGTGGTGTTTCCATTAAAGGTGTGTGTTGTTACAGGTGGATCTCAAATGCTGGTAGGTCGTGAGTGGCTTCAGAAACTCAATATATCATTACAGGATAAGCCAATATTTACGTGTAATGCGGAAGGTAAAGAAGAAATGATAGAGAACAGTGAGTCATTTAAAGCTAAATTGTATGAAAAGTTTCCTAGTGTGTTTTGTGACAAGTTAGGGACTCTTAAAGATAGTCCAGTGAAAATCCGGGTAGTCGATGGTACGAAACCAAAATATGTTCGAAGAAAAAGTTAACGTGGAGCTAGACCGCCTTCTTAGAGAGAAGATCTTGGTCAAAGTGGAGACAAAGGGGTGGGGGACTCCAATAGTTCCCGTGCTAAATTCAGACGGAACAGTAAGGATATGTGGTGATTATCGGACCACCATTGCAAGAGGGTATTTCTGGTGGCCTTCTATGGATGAGGCAGTAATTAACATTGTAAATGACTTTTGAATGTCAAAAACATCGTCAAAATCCACCAAAAGATAGGTCTCATTTTTGGGAAGTTCCAAAGGGAGCTTGGAAAAGGTTACATCTAGATTTGTTGGGTCCTTTTCGGGGAAAAACTTATTTGGTGTTAGAAGATGCATTTTCGAAATGGATCGAGGTTTTTAACATATCATCAATGGAAACAAAACATATAATAGCTAAGTTGCGAGAGGTATTTGCGAGATTTGGGTTACCTGAACATATAGTAACAGATAATGGTAGAACGTTTACTGCTCATGAATTTAAGTTGTTTATGAATTCCAATGGAATTAATCATACCTTTTCTCCACCGTATCACCCTGCATCAAATGGGCAGGCTGAAAGCGCCGTTAAAATTGTAAAAAACTTCCTAAAGAAAAATGAAAGTTCAGATTCAGAAACTGAGTTAGCCAGGTTTTTGTTTGATTATAGAATTGCTACGCACTCAACAACAAACGACAGCCCAGCTAATCTTTTGTTAAAACGAAAACTCAGAACCAGGTTTGATCTCTTAAGGCCAGATCAAAGAGAACCTATATTATTGAAACAAGATAAAATAAAACAGAATTTAGAGAGAAAGGAAAGGACGTTTGAGAGGGAAGATTCCGTTTTAGTTCGAGATTATAAGAATTCAGGGAATAAGTGGGTGAACGCAGTTGTTGAGGAGCAATTAGGACCTGTTACATTTACCGTGAAAACTGATAGTGGGGAAAGATGGAAGCGGCATTCAGATCAAATTATACCTTGCAGAAGCAATCATAAAATGCCTGAAAGATATGAATCAGAAGTTGATGATTATATAATCTCAAGAGTCGATGATAAAATTGAAAATAACCAGAAAGAAACTTCAACGGTTAACAAAGACAAAGAGTCTAATGGACAAGATGTCAGTCAACCTATTTCAGAAAAATTAGTGGTTGAAGAATGTAAAAGATATCCAACCAGAATAAGAAAACCTGTATAGCGGTTCCAACCGTCTTAGAATATTTATGTATGGAAAGAACAAAAATACATGTATAGGTACACCTACACATAAAATGTTACAATTTTATTTTATATGTAAGAATATGTAGTTGATTAACTAATATGAATAAAATGAATATTAATTAACTACTGAAATATTATCTCAAAAATATAAATGTATTATTTTTAAATTATTAAGAAATTTTAAATTATAGGGGGAAGAATGTTATATTGCAGACATTTTTGACTGTTATACTAAAAAGCTTTCTTTATGTAATTACTTATGTAATGTATTTTAGCGTAGTTAGTTATTAAGAAGAACTCAACGCGAATGGTTGATCCATCGCGATTTAATAAAATGAAGTCAAACTTAAAAGCGTGTATTATTTATGTACCTAATTCTAAAGATAGAACAAAAACTAAAATATAAAAATATAATATAAATTACATAATCTTCGGCTTTATCGTCTTTTGACAGCTGGTGGACTGCCGACTTCCTCTCAACACAAGTTGTCACTTGGTGTCCCATTGCACCACGGGCATAGCACGCTCCATTTTCCCTTTTCGGCTTCCTGCATTCATTTTCTATATGCCCTACCGAGTTGCAATTAAAACATCTCACCGTTGCTATATTCAAAGTCTTCTTTCCTGTTGTCGATCTTGCCGCTCCAGTCGTCGATCTTGTCTCGATTTCTTTTGGCTTCTGTAGAATTTTGTGATACGCTTTATACAATCCTGTCTTGGTCGTAAAGTTGTTAACGTGGGCATAAAGTCTTAAATTTTCGTCAAAAAGTCCCTCGATGATATATTCTACTAACTCCTCTTCCCCCATATCCAATGCAGCCACCAAACGTATTTTATCACTAAAGTATTCTGCAAAAGTTTACTTGACAATCTATTTTCTGCTTTCGCATTTTTTTCTTAACGTCATCTTATTGTCTCTGTTGCCGAAAATTTCTTTTAGTCCCATACAAAGCTGTTCCACACTATCGTGTATAGCTTATATCCCCTTATTAGACACAATATTAAGACATTGCCGTTTTTCATATAAAAATGCATTGATATAAAGAAATTACAAAAACAAATTCATTGACCTTCATATGGAAGCTTAGTATATGAAAACATATACAAGGATAGATTCAAATAGAATGAAATTAACTGTCTCCCTTATTCTGCTGGCTGCTCATGGGAATGGAAATAATATTTTTCTCTCGGTCCCCGATACTACCGCCAACGACGGCGGCGGCGGCGTCCGGTCGCGCAAAAAAATGTCTGCCCATGAGAGTGCTATAGTTTTCATATACAAAGGTTGTGCTATCCAAAAAATCCAACTATGAAAGTATATCCCACAACCATTTTATCACTGAAAATCCAATCCCACAACCAATGTTGAAATGAAAAAAAAATACAGATGGTGCTAGAAATCCAACCACTGATAATTATTCCCAATTAGAAATTTAATTTTTGAACTAGAAATCCAACTACAAAAGTATATCCCGCAACCAATTTATCACTGAAAATCCAATCCCACAACCAATATTACGTGAATTTTACGTTTTTACGTTCTAACGTTTGCTAAGCATGGTCCAGAACCCAAAATAATATCGGTATTTAGCATAGATCGGAACCCTGGTGATGCCGGTGCACCGGTGATTAGCATAGATCAGAACCCTGGTGCTGCACCGGTGCACCGGTGGCCTCGTACCCTCTAGTTACAACTACTGTTATGGAACGTTCATTGTGTTATCAATAAGCCATTATTTTAACAACAGTGTCATTTTTGCTGTTTTTGTTACATTTATATTCTTGAAATTCGTGTTTAAATCTCAGTTCTAGAACATCTAAAGCAAATTCACTTCAAAAAGTAAATTTCTTTAATTTAAGTTTTTGTATTCAACAGAAAATCAATTTTGAAAGATGTAACGGAACCTGGGTTGGTATGTCAAGGACTATCATTTAGGGCGACTTCAAATCTCATTAACTAGAGAAGCCAAAACCCTCAATCAAAAATTACACAGCTTATCAAGAATTCATCCTAAATTTCAAGTCCTCCAAAACCCCCACTCCTCGCACTACCATTACAACTTCCAGCTCACAGGACTCTGAAGAGTGATCCTAGCAGCAGGAGCGGAGGGTGTCCTAACTACTATCGGCTCGGCATGCTCGCTTTAGCCAAGGCTCTGCTCGTCGGTTGGGTAGGTTCTTGCCTAAGTAGGCAAGGACGGGCGTTACGTATGATAATCATGCCGATCAATTAAAAGAATTAAATAGAAAAATATATAAAATGAAAGTTGGTAAAAGTAACTTAAAGACGGTTCAAAATCAAAATTATGAGACCGAATTACGTCTGTTCGCAAAGAAGTAGGCTAAAAAATATAAAAGAAATATCTTCAATTACCGTTTTTTTTTTACAGTAGTTACAAAATTAAATCCATTTATTTAAAATAATAGAAATATATAATTTAAATCCTTCATTAAATTTTCAAAATTGTATATGTATATAGGGCTTTCATAAAATTATTCATCACAATATATTTTCCAAAACTAGAATTTTTGAATCAATTTTAATTTAAAACAAAAAAAAAATATAGGTAGGTTCAGAAATAAATTCCCATCAAAGATATATTTCAGAATCAAAAAGAAAATCTAAATAAAAAAATCATAAAACTTCATATATATAAAGGGCCTATGCAATTAGGTATATCTTTCATAAGTTAATTATTCAAAATTATTATGTTATAAATTTAAAATTAAATTTTCATTAAATTCCCTTCTTTTTTATCTTTCAAGTATTTATATTTTAAATTTAGTTCCGATCAATTATGCAATTTAGTTCTAATACTATTTATTCATTAAAGAAGAATTATTATTTTGTTTTAATAGCACCTTTGAGTGGTTCTTATTCCAAGACAAAAAAAATGGTTTAATACCTTGCTAAGCTATCTGAGCGAATTCGATAAAACAAGTTCAAATACATAAAAAAATAAAATGACTTACCAAAATTTTGTTGAAAAAAAATTGTATTGATTGATGGAGTATATGATGATTCTGCCGCCGAATGATGAGGTGCACCGCTTCATTGACTTGGCGAAAATATGATGTTTTGCGTGTATTTTGTGTATCAATTTAAACCTGTAGTAAATAAGTAAAATATTTGAAAGAATTTTAATCTTTTCGCTTTACAAAAATAAACCCTATTAAAATCTACTTGAAAATATAACTTAATCTAGATCCATTTAATTTTAATTTTCTCAAGTTTTTCTTTTTCTTAAGTTTTAACCTTTTTTTTTCTGTTTAATTAAAGTTACTTTAAGTTATGTTTTTTTTCTTGTTTCGTTCTTTCTTTCTTTTTTTCGTTCTTTTTCGTTTTTTTTTATACTATTTAGTTGAATGTTAGATTTTACGAAACTGTCATTTTTATATCATATAAAATTGAAAATAATACAATTGCAAGTAGGTATACTTAGCTTTTATCAAATTTAGAAAATTGAACCAAATGTTCGTGCTGTCTGATGTTCTTGTTGTTTAAAGTTGATATTATTGTTCATTGTTGGATGTAGCTGCTGATAGACGAAGTCGGTATCTGATGAACGTCACCTTTGGGTGTTGTAGGTGTTGTGTGTAACTGCTGATATGTCGTAAGGTCTTATGTTATTTTAGGTAGGGTGTATGTGAACTTGTAGTTATTAAAGTTGTTCTGTGTTGTTTCGGTATTTAGTTCGTTCTTAAAACTGCATGCTACTTTTGATGATTATGGCTGGCCTGTTAGAGCTGCCGTCTTACGCTCTGGTTGTTCGTTTATGGACGTATAAAACAAACTATCTTGGGCTTCGCTTCTGGGCTAGTCTTCTGGGTGAAAATGAATTTTGCGCCTCCCCAGGTGATTGTCGTTGCTGCCCTCTGACTGTTCGTTGGCTTTGGAAGGTGGTGATTTAGTGGCGTGTTTCTCAGGTGCGCTTATGTTCTGTATGGTGGTGGGGTAGTTTGTCGAGGGTAGGTACTTTTGGGTGTGTTATTTCCCAGTTTTTTCCCGTCCGTTACCTGTATATAAAAAAACACTTCTGGGATAATACGAACTTCTTCGAAATTCAGTGATCACGTGTGCGTCACCGCCTTATTATATACTTACAGATTTTCGTTATCTTGTTATTCGTCGGTCTTCGTAAAATTTTTTATTTGGACAATTATACGATTCCTTTTTTTTTTTTTTTATTTTTATACATGAGCCCGGATCCATAAATCTGGCGATCGACAGCTAATAGTACAATAACTTAAGTACCAAAATATTATTTTACAATTTTAATATCTTAAACACACACGATCTGAGATCTCCGACTTTCCAAAACCAACTGGCTTCTTTTCTACCTTATTTTTCTTCTCTATGCCCGGTCACTATTTTTTTTTTTATACTTCTTCGGTAAGTTTGGTAACTATGGAAGTGCATCCGGCCACCGTTTTTTGGAGTTTTAGACGGGATTTCGACCTAAAAATTCCAATTCTGGTCGCAAATTTAATTTTCGAATTTTTGAAAAATAAGTGTAGGGTCAAAGGGGGTAATTGTAAACGATTTTGCATTTTTTTATTTTTGTTCACTTGTAATGTTTGTAACAGCTTAACCATGCAATGTCGAACATTTTTGTTTATGCTACTTAAGTTTGGATGGTATTATCTATCAAAGAGTAGTAATCTTAATGGCGTTTGTTTATTAGTTTTCTTAAAATTTGATGTTTACATTTACCCCCCTAGTTTTTTAAGTAAACGAGAAAAATGGGGTAAATGAAAACGGTACCAGTCGTCCTACCATTGTGGAAAGGGGTAACCAAGTTCTCTCTCCTTATATATGTAGGTACCTTCTAAACCAAGGAGATCATCCTTATCGCAGTAGTAACCAGCACAAGATCTGAAATAAGGCACCTTGCTATAGTGTCCTCCTCGTCTGACGAAAGTGCTTTTTTTCTGCTTCTAGATAAAATGACAGTAGGATTTTTCCCTTCACTGATCCACTGACGTGTATGATGGAGCTGTGGTTTTTAGTTGATATGTACGTGGCATCTTTTTGATATAAAATATTGTTAGATCAACACCAAAGCCATTGAAAATGAATGTTTACAGTAACCGCAAATTGTTCACTTTTACCCCATTTCGGTGTTTACATTTACCCATGATAGGAACATAATGGGGTAATTGTAAACAGCCAATAACTTTTAAATTTTGTTATACAGACAAATAAAAACATATAGCATGCATTTATACTCATATTTCACTTTCTTAAAGATAAAATTTAACTTACTTCGATCACCTTTGTTTGTTTTTCAGCAATTTTAATTAGCACTGAAAAACTTAAAAACGCAGAAAAACTAGAGACTCATGGAAACGAACAAAACATAAATAACCCGTTGACAGATAAGGCCTTCCACGCGTCAATATGATTTAAATATAATGTCTTTTCAAATAATTTCAGGGCATGCTTCAAATTATAAACGGTTTTGAGAAAATTAAGTATGTTTACAATTACCCCTGTTCACAATTACCCCCCTTGACCCTACCAGAATTAGTCTTCCCAAGTCAAAATCCTCCCAAAAACTTTTTTATTCCAGAATCTTCTAGCACCAACACAAGGGTGTTCTTTGGTCTTAGTTGACGAACCAATTCCTTCTTTTCAGCTTATTCCCATTTCATTAACTCAATCGACAAGGCCAAATCACTCTCAACTCTCTATCACCTTTACTTATGATAAGATCTGCTTCTTCTTCGATGGCCTACCGTGGTGGAGTGGTATAAACGGTCAATCCCGTCGCGATGTCCAGGTTTCCCGGTTCAAATCCAGCATTAGTTCTATATATATATATATATATATATATATTTTTTTTTTGATATTTTATTTTCCGCAGGTTGACTTTATAATTTTCACTATTTTATTTACCTTCTCTTTTAATTTTTTTTATTCTTTTTTTTTTTTTAAATTCGTTTTATAGTTTTATAATTATTTTTCTTTATTAATAGACAACTTGGTCACCTTTTTATGAACAATTGAATTATCTTTCCCATTTATAGTTAGAGTATAAAATCTAACCAGATATAACCTACGATAAAAAAAATATTTTGAACTCCGAAAAAGCTTAACCGGTTGAAAACACATAAAATAGTGAATAACTAAACCACCCTACAAATGCAGATTGTGGATCGTAAGCCGTAACTATTCTTTTGAATTTAAAATAATATGACTTACAGTAGATCCTATTCATAATTTTCTCACAAAGAAATAAAATTCATGACTGGGTCGCTAGAACTTGCTAATTTCTTTTAAAAAGTCTGTTTAAAATATTTCCTATATTTTAAGATTTAAAAATGTACCTGCAAAATAAGTTTTTCTCAAAAATTAAAATGCCATTTTACTTATCAAAAAACCTAGATTAACTTAATTTTTTTTTCCAAAATCATTTTAATTTTTAAATTTTGTCTTAAAAATATTTTTGGTAAGCACTAAATAAAGTGCTTATAAATATACATTTTACATTTAAATTTCGTTAAAAATGTTAACCCTATCGGGAATGTAAACAAAAATGCATATTTTTTTTAAAACAAATAAAAAAGTTACATTTTTGATCATTCAAAATAATCATCATCAATTTGATCATCGACAACAGCTTGCACAGAAAGAGAATATTATTGAAATCGGCCCATTAGTTTTTAAGAAAACTTAAAAAACAAAATAACGGTTTTATGAAGAGCACCTTTTTGAAGCATTACTAAAATATGTTTTTTCTTGTAGAAAAAAGCCAAATTGAAAATACAAAATTTAAAAAAAGTTAAAAAAATATCTATCGGTTAATTTTTGAAAAAATTCGAATTTTCGATTTTTAACCAACAAATTTGTATGCGGACTGCTGTTATTTTTCGTATTAAAAATGATAAAAACGCCTTACGCTAATTGGTTGAAAACCGTAATTTCAATCGACACAATGGTTTGGGCTGTAGGGGCCAGGACAGACAGACAGATGGACGGAATCGAAAGACCCAATTTTTTCGAATTCTCTAGCATCGTAATGTCATGTTTGAATAAAGCTCGAGTTCGAAATTTTAAACCACTTCAATGTTCACTATTTATGCGCGCCAAAAAATAAGATGGAATTGAAGACTAGTTTAAGGCAACTTGATATAAAATTGACGATCTTTTATTCAAATTATGAAAATAATTTAAAGTCCTACTAAAGTTTTTCCAAATTCTAAATTGCGTGAAAACAAAAATTTTAGTTGTTTTTGACAGAAAACCACTTTTTGGTGAATGTTGTTAAATTACTAGCAAATCTTTACCTATACAATTTAACTGAGCTTTATGGCTCATGTGACCCCCCCTGGATCGTCCATTGGTCAAAAGTTGATGAATTTGTTCTGTTTTTTTGAAATGGGGCTGAATTTCCGATTCATATTAAGTCCTTGGCCCAGTCCTCAGTTAAAAGTTGTACTTTTAGCAACAAAGTTTAAGGAATTAAAATACAAATTTTGTTTTCATATAAAAAAAATAAATAATTCAAAATATAATGGGGGTCATATACATTAACGCAATACGATTAGTTTTGATTTGAAGGTAATTCCTACGAAATGACAAACAAATTATCTCCCAGGGAGGGGGGTCCTACGACCCCCCCCCCCCCCTTATGGATCCGCCATTGCTTCGAAGTGGATTTGACTGTGCCGTTCAGTTGATTCGACGACATGCTTAAAATATCATCCATGATTAATCAAGTTTCATTGGGGCACAGCTAGTTTTCAGATAAACTTGTAATTTTTTTCAAAATTGTATGTAATTTAGTATAATTTTTGTGTGTAAGATTCAGTGCCACTATTTATAAATTATAGATTTAAAAAATTATCTTAGTTTTTGAGTAATTAAAAAAAAAAGTAAATAAAAATAAAAATGTTATCGGATCAAGTCAATAATTAAGTTAATGGACTATAGATTTTGTATTTTTATTGAAATTTTAGCAAATAATAAAAATATAAATTAAGCTGCTTCAAGCAGATTTTTTTTTCATTGAGGCACATGTTCAATTCAACAAAATCAAAAATTTAATATTCTTAATCCTTATTTTCTCAGCACGTTCGTATGTGCCTATTCTTTCGCGATTTCATGTGGTAAACATCATTAGCTAGAAATTCTTCCTCTTCATCATCGGCCAGAGTTAAAAAACAAGGTATCCCTTAACTTTAAATTGCAAGATTAATTTTAGTTATGAAAAGACTCATGAGTCTTTATTTAACTATACCTGTAGTTTTGAAAAACCTTAATTGTAATTCTTTTATGGTTTTAAACAGTCCGTTTAAGAGCTAATTGTTGATGCTGACTACGACTCCGAAGACTCCGAACTCGTATTTTAGTTACATGTACCCAACATTATTTTTTTTTTTTTTTTAATATACTACAGAACTTGATGTTATAACTTTAAGACTACAAACTCTTATGTAGAAGTAATAAACAAATTTAAAAGGAACATTAAAGAAAGATATTGTAGATTTGGAAAATCATCGCATTTGTTTTTGAAAAAAGCTACTACTAGATAGCCTCGGATGCCGAATAGAATTCAAAAACATATTTTTATAAATGTGAAATTTAATGTGGACATAAGCTAAACAAATTGTTTTTATTTATATAGTCATCCTTGCCAATAAAAAGGATTAATTTTACATTTTGAACGGATCGATTCCAAATCGATATGTATGCTTCATTGAAGCCACATCAGGTATTCGGACCCTATGCAAAAAGAAAACATAAGAAATTAACAACTAGAAAATCATAATATTATAAAATTTACTTACATCCAAGCCTGAAGTTAAACTGCAACAAAGCATTAACAGCAGCAATACGATTTAGATGAAGATAGCAAAAATACACAGTTTGGGGTTTTCCCGCTCTGTTCTAATTGGCTCATAGGTTTCATCCAACAAATTTGGTATTACTAAAGATGAACGGTACCCGTGGCATGATGTTTAGTGCATTGGATTGTCATGCCAGAGGTCTTGGGTTCGATCCCTGCCTATTTCATCTAAAGGAATAGACAAATTCTCCTAGAGTAATTATTGTCATGAAAAGTGCTTTCTCATAGTAGCCGTTCGGATTCGGCTTGAAAAGTTGAGATTTGAAGTCACTAGGCCCTAGTTCTCAACGGACTGTTCCGCCACCCAATTTATTTATTTTTTATAAAGACGAACGAATGGATGATGGAGAATCCACGAAGTATAGGGTGAATCAAAAATTTCATTATGGCATGGAAAGACGTCACTGTTGTATTTATAAAACGAAATAATGTTGGAAAATTGATAGATTGTTTGTGATGTTTAATTATGAGTTTCAATAACTGAAGTGGTTTGTCTGATGGTTTTGCATTAGCAAACCTTGTTTTTTTATTTTAATCTGATTGTTGAAAGTACCTATCATCAGACAACAACACTAAATATAACACCAAATTCCCACGGCAGCAACAGCAGTCGCTGCTTTTTAATGAAAAATATTTTACAGTTAAGGTATAAGCATAACCTTAACTGTAAAATATGTTCCATTAAAAAGCAGTGTCATCAATAATTGTATTTCTGTTTATTATTTATATTTTCATTTGCTTTCCGCATATTCATAACGTTTAATAGGTCAACCTAAATTATTAATTATAAGAAATAATGATTTTGAAATAGTTATAAGCAATGTATGTATGTACGAATATTGGAGTTAAAATAAAGTAAAAGTAAGCATTAATTCTAGTATAAATTGACATAAGTTGCAGATAATAAATCAGAATAAGTTTATAAACCACAAAAAGCGTGTTCTCACTCTTTGCTTCGATCCCCCACCCGCGGTAAGATCGATTCAAAGTTTACATTATTGGGGGCTCAACCAAACCAAAAAAAAAAAAAAACGTCCTTAGGGCTACCACTAAGAAATCAATCGTCCGACCAAAGCATCACAACCATTGAATAAATAGAAGCAACAAAATCTCATTCGAGCAGCAAGCAGACTAAGCAAAAATGGAAAAAATGGCAGCAAAACAAAGTGGGACTGGAGAGGTTATCAAAAGTCTATTAAAAAACTTCAAAAAAGCACCGAAAATTAGAATAACCCCGGAGTGCCTGGCAAAGCAACGCCAGGTTTTGAAGGAACAATGGGATAAATTCGTTCTGAATGACACGGTGATCCATGAAGTTTATAAAGAAGAAGAACATCAATATAACTCAGAACATTATTTTGAAGAAATAAATAACATATACGAAGAAATGTTAAAATTAATGGAGGATGCTCATGGAGCAATCTTAACACTTTAGAACAGTATTGGAGAGACATCATAGCAAATCACGATGACATCATAGAGAACGCGATCACTCCAGACGAGTCAAACTACCTTCAGGAAGATAAATATGCTGAAATAGAAACCATGTACCAGGAAATGGCAGTCGAAACAAAAGAAAAAACTAGCAAGAAAAACCAGCACGAAAGCAGCAATGAGATCAAACTTGAGCGAATAAACATTCCAACATACAATGGACGTTATGACTCGTGGCCATCATTCCATGATCTATTCAAGACTCTGGTACACAACAACAAATCCTTAAGCTCTATCCAAATGCAATATCTAAAGACACACTTGCAAGACAAGCCAAGAAACATAATCCAACATCTGCAAGTCACAGCAGAAAACTACGAAACTGCATGGCAACTTATTGAATAAAGGTTCAACAACAAGCGGCTCATATACACAACATATGTGCAAAAGCTGATGAACCAACCATGTGCCACAACAGACTCGGCAACTTCACTGAAGAAATTATTGGACACAACCCAGGAATGTATGGCTGCCATAAAAAACATGGGCATAGAAACAACCAACTGGGGGACAATAGTAGCTTACATGATTCTACAAAAATTAGACAAAGAAACACAAATATTATACGAACAGTCGCTAACGAAACCCAGGGATATTCAAGAATTGGAACCATTGCTGCAATTCACCGAAAAGAGGTTCCAATTAATGGAAAAAACTAATAAGAACCCGTTTCGAAAACAATTCAAGAAGTTATACCAACCAAAGACGTACCATACAACCATACATCCGACCAAATGCGAGGCATGCACAGGAGATCATCCAATATACAACTGCTCAGAGTTTGTGCAAAAAGGGGTACACCAGAGAAATGAGTTTGCCAGAGACAACAAGCTATGCATAAATTGCTTGAAACCAGGACATTTCACCTCCAGTTGCCTATCAACAAATCGTTATCTAAAATGTAATAGGAAGCACCACACGTCTTTGCACCTTGAACAAATTTCTGAAATTCCGAGGCGTGCAATGGCTCTCGAAAAACCAACACAATCAGGGAGATTGCAGTCTCACAACTGCACAACCGACAACAATGTTCTCCTTGCAACAGCATTAATCAAAATAAGTGGACCTAACAACAAAGAAGAATGTATCAGAGCATTGATCGACCAAGGTTCACAGGTTTCTTTTATCACCGAAGATGTGGCAAACAAACTACAGCTATCAAAAACAAAAGTTGATGCAACGGTATCCGGACTTGGCTCTCACGAGGTATCAACAGTAAAGTACAAAGTGAACATCGCACTAAGCAGCAATCCACACATTTGTACCACTGCATATGTTCTTAAAAATGTCACAAAAACACTCCCATCCACACGCATAACAACGGAATGGGAGCACCTACAAAAATTAATACTAGCCGATCCTACATACAACGTCCCAGGCAAAATCGACATTATTGTGGGGGCAGAAGTTATTGCAGAAATACTCCAGGAAGGAGTCATCAAGGGAAAGCCAGGCTCACCTATAGCCCAACAGACAGTATTTGGATGGATTGTATTTGGAAATACTGGCAACAACACTCAACAGTTATCATTGTCATGTCATATCACACTGACTGAACAGTCAAGTACGCAAGTTCTGGGAATCTGAAGAACTTGGAACGGAAACACAAGAAGACAAAAACAGTGAATCAACATGCGAAGAATACTACAAGCAAACAGTAGCACGTAACAACGAAGGAAGATATATTGTAAGGATACCTTTCGAAGTTCAACCCGAACACGAAATAGCAAATAATCAATCAAAGAAGAGAGCAATAGCAAGATTATTACACATGGAAAGAAGCTTTGCAAAAAACCAGAAACTAGCAGAAGATTACCGAACGTTTATGAAAGAGTCTATCGAGTTAGGACACATGAGCAAATGCAGAACAAGCAATGAGCAAGGAGCATACTACTTACCACACCACGCTGTTAGCAATCCAAACAACGCAACTACAAAATTAAGAGTAGTATTTGATGCTTTAGCGAAATCTTCCACAGAAAAAAGTCTTAACCAACTTATGCATACAGGACCCAAAGTACAAGAAGACCTCACTTCAATCCTCATACGATGGCGAAAACACCGAATTGTGTTCTCAGCTGACATACAAAAGATGTACAGACAAATCTTAATCGACCTCCCAGATCGGATATACCAACGGATCTTATGGAGACACTCCCCACAAGAAGAAATCATGGAATATGAACTAAACACTGTCACCTTTGGAACAGCATCAGCACCATATCTGGCAATAAGAACACTGAAACAACTAGCAGAAGACGAAGGAAAGAATTATCCACAAGCCGCTCAAATTCTACAAACTGACTTCTATGTGGATGATGTCATGTCAGGTGGAGACTCGATTGAAGAAGTAAGAGAACAGAAAAAACAACTCACCAGTCTCCTTAAAACTGGTGGATTCCATTTGCATAAGTGGAATAGCAATATCAATAGATTACTGGGAAAAGAGGTCCATTCCATGAAGAGTCTCGAATTAGACAAAGAAGAATACGTTAAAACACTTGGCATTCAGTGGCATCCATTGAAAGACTACTTTTCGTTCGAAGTCAAGCCATATGAAGCAAAATCCACCTGGACAAAAAGGAATGTATTATCAGAAATCACCCGAATATTCGACCCATTAGACTGGCTAGCACCAATCGTTCTGCGAGCAAAATTGTTGATGCCAGATATTTGGATGGAAGAAAAACTTGACTGGGATGATCCACTCCCAACCACACTGAAAACGAAATGGGAAGATTAAAGAAGCGATCTCAACAGTATAACAAATATCCAAATAGAAAGATGGACGAAATACTCACGTACTGTAAACAAGATTGAAATTAATGGATCTTGCGATGCATCTGAAAGAGCGTATGGAGCCACCGTATACATGCGAACAATAGATAAGAATGACAAGATTACAACAACCTTATTAACTTCCAAATCAAAAGTGGCATCGAACCAAAAGAAACAAAAGGGCAAGAAAACTATAACCATACCCAAACTAGAATTATGTGGAGCGGTTCTACTTGCAAACTTGCTGTGGAAAGTAAAAAAAGATCTGGATATCGAGAAGATAGAGACATATGCATGGTGTGACTCAACAGTTGCATTAGCTTGGATAAGCGGAGCTCCAAATAAATGGAAAGCTTTTGTTTCGCACAGAGTACAAGAAATACAGAGATTAAACACAGGATACTCATGGAGACACGTTAAATCAGAAGATAATCCTGCAGACCTAGCATCAAGAGGTACATCCCCAGGTTCCCTAAAAGAAGCATCAATTTGGTGGAAGGGAACAGTATGGCTGCACTCAAAACAACATTTGAAAATACAACCAATTTCAAACCTGAGAACAGAACTGGAACTAAAGGTCACGTCACATCATACAACCAAGGAAGAATTCTATCCACAAGACGACATCATTGCAAGATTTTCATCACTCACCCGATCAATAAGGGTGATAGCATTATGCGCCAGATACATCCACGTCATAAAGGGAAAAATAGAAGCACGAAAAAATTAAAAATGATCTGACAGAGAAATACAAGAAGAAAAAAAAGCTTTACAAAAGAGAAATCTATTACCATTGAAGGTTAAAATAACACATCTTTCAAAACTTAGCACGGCTGAGCTAAGAAAGGCCCATATCAACATCATAAAAATAGCGCAAAAGACATTACACGAAGAATACAAGGTTCTAGAAAATGAAGGCTCACTTCCAGCGAGAAGCAACATAATTAACCTAAATCCATTCAGTCGAGAAGGTATACTACGGGTTGTTGGAAGACTACACAACTCACAACTGTCTTCAGATGCAAAACATCCAGTAATAATCCCACATAAATCACATTTGGCAAAGTTAATCATAGACTGGGCGCACAAGGCAACACTCCATAGTGGAAATGATCTAACCATGGCATGCATTTTAACTCGATATTGCATTGTAAAAGGAAGAGGTGATGTGAACAACTTCATTAAGAAATGTGTTAAATGCCAGCGATTTAACATACGAAGCCAGGCACATTTAATGGGAAATCTTCCTGCACCAAGAGTGTCTATATCAAGACCTTTCACACACACTGGAGTGGACTATGCAGGTCCGTTTATGATGAAGACTAGCAAACTTCGGAACGCAAAACTAACAAAGGGATATATCGCTGTTTTCGTATGCTTAGCAACAAAAGCATTTCACCTTGAAGCAGTATCTGATCTATCAACAGACACATTCTTAGCCGCATTCGATCGAATGATTTCAAGACGAGGACTGGTAAGTCACCTGTACAGTGACAACGCCACACACTTTGTAGGAGCCAGTACCAAAATCATAAATCAATATAAAAAAACAAAACGAAGAGATTACTGAGGCCATAGCAAACCAAGGAGTAACATGGCACTTCATACCACCAGCATCTCCTCACTTCGGCGGACTCAGGGAAGCTGGAGTAAAATCAGTAAAGCTCCACCTAAAAAAGACAATTGGCGACACTCATCTTACGTTTGAAGAATTTTCAACCTTACTTACAAAAATAGAAGCCTGTCTCAACTCCAGACCATTATGTCCAATGAGTGGGACCCAAGAAGATTTAGAATCGCTAACCCCAGCACATTTCCTGATCGGCTCAAATATGTTCTGCAGAGATACAAACAATGTCCTTAATACAAAGGAAAACCGGCTGACACGATGGGAATATCTGAACAAACTAAACCAACAGTTCTGGAAGAAATGGTCATCAGAATATCTCACAAGGCTACAAAAACGACCCAAATGGACGAAAACATCAGATAACATAGCAGAAAGTGACCTGGTTCTCATACGAGAAGATAACGTTGCTCCTTCAAATTGGTGTATAGGAAGAGTTCAAACAGCATACCCTGGAAAAGATGGATATGTCCGAGTTGTTACAGTTAAAACGCTGTCTGGATATTTAACTCGTCCCATAACTAAAATATCCAAATTAGCTACAGATGAACCAGTAAGAACTGAACCAAACAAAGATACAATAGAGCAAAACCCAGATATTAAAGATATAATCGAGAATCCAGAAATTAAATGTACAATCGAGAAGAATCCAGCCGTAAACCAAAAAACGCAAAATCAATTAACGTGTCACCATCTCCAGTAAACAATACTAAAAACAAGAAAACCCATTGAAAAAGTAAAAATACGACCAACTTCAATCCCTGTCAGACAACCAATAGAAGAACTTATCGAAAGACATCAAGCCAGAAAACGAAGAAACGAAAAAACACTCGGAACTGAAACAAAAAAGGCACGCACCACTATTCCCTCACTGATTGTGTCAATTGCACTCTCTTCGATCATATGGCCATTACCAACACATGCCCAAGTTTCGAATGTACCGTTCACAAGCTATCCAGGACTCTACTTTGAAAAAAATGGCAATGTAAATCTTATCTCATCTAAATGGCGAATGTTGACATATTACAATTTAGCCTCATACAAGAGTCAATTAGTAGGATTACATATGGTACACGAGATAGGCCAAGGATGCAAGAATTTGAATTCTTCGGATTGTTTCAACATACTATCAATCTTAACACACAAAGTGAACATCGAAGAAAGAAATAAAATCATTAATGAGAGAGGGGGAAGAGTCAAAAGATCACCTTTCGACATTGTTGGAAAACTATCAAATCAACTATTCGGAGTACTAGACCAGGACTATGCTCGTGACATTGAAGGCCTGATAGAGAAAATTAAACAAAATGATGAATATACCCGAAGACTCCTGAGAAATCAGACTTCAATAGTCGAAACTACTCTCAACATCTTAAAAACTACAGGTCAACAAACGACAAACCAATTTAAAGTACTACAAGAAAGAGTTACTTATATTACATCCGCAATGCAAAATTCCATAGACAAGGTTCAACAAACGCAACTGTTAACAGTTCTAGGTCTCACCACCCATATGTAATATGTATGTCACCAACATCGAAAACATTCAGGATTCATTGTTAGACGTTGTACTTAACACTCAGCATGGAACAACTCATCATCTAATAATAACTCCTGAACAATTGAGAAAACATTTAACTGATATTTGTCTACACATACCTGTAACTATGACTTTACCAGCCAGTGAACGCCCAGATCAATTAGTCCAGATATATAAACTAATGAATGTTCACGGGAGAGTAACTACGAGTTATATTATCTTTGATTGTAAAATTCCCATACTAGACTCGGAAAATTACCAAGTATATAGGATAATACCCGTTCCAACACCTTATCAAGAACAATTTATTTTTATTGCCCCATCATCAAACTATATTATAACCAACCTAGGCCGAGACAAATACTATCCAATGCAGCAGAGCGAATTTGATAAATGTATACCGGTAGATGAAGATCTACATTACTGTTCAAAACTTCACCCATTACACAACCTACAATCCGATACATCTCAATGCGAAATCAATCTACTAAATCACAACAAAGAAATTGAAAGAAAGTGTGAAGTAGTACGAATGAAACCCAGAAAGGTGTGGATACTACTGCGGGATCTAAACAGTTGGTTATATGTAATGGATAAAAAAAACTACCTTCAACTTGGTTTGCAGGGGAGAGGCATCTTCCATTACTCTAATCAATGACGGAATACTAACATTAGAACCAGGATGTCAACTAAGCTTGGATACTATGGTTATCACAGCTCAAGCATCATACACAACACGGTTAAATGCATCATTTACACCACAACTCAACTTAAGCACAATAATACCCAACCTCACTAGTGAACCAGTCGCCTATCATTCAAGCATACTAAATTTTTTTCATTATCCAGACGAGCAAGTAAGAAACCTAGAACACTCCATAAAACAATTAAAACAAGCAGAAAACTCCAGACCTGATGTCTCCTACAGCACTCACCATACCATTCACTACTCCAGTTTTACCATACTCATAAAAATATTAATCATTATTGCATTTGTAAGGCGACACCAGCAAACTCATAAGCAAATTCAACTCCCGATTCCAACACCAAGTACTTCGGTCTAGAAGACAGGGGGGAAAATGTTGAAAGTACCTATCAACAGCCAACAACGTTATATGATGCTACTTAAGCATCCATACATCAACCTCCAAACCCTAATCAACGTATTCAAAACAACCAAAACAAGCAACCACCACAAAAGATAAACAAAAACAAAAAGTATTTGTATATTGTGTTGCAAAAAGTAAAACAAACTTGCTGATCGACGACGTAATCATTGAAGTTCAAAGCAATTGTGACCTTAATAAACGGTCAAAGCAATGCTTTGGATACTCGATGAAGTAATTCGAAGCGTCATCAGAAAGTTTGTCAACAAGACGAACGTTGAACCAGCACAGGTGTGAAGTGCGGAAATGCATGGTAACTGAATGATATCAATATGAAAATAAGGTGAATAATGTAGTAATATTAAGAAATTAATGTTAAGGAAGTAGGTTAAGAAATGTAGAAATGACATCAATATGAAAATAAGGTAGTAATGTTAAGAAATTAATGTTAAGGAAGTAGGTTAAGAAATTTAGTAAGTAAGCATAAAATTAATATAAATGGTTTAGAAGTTGATGTCAGTAGGGCAGTAAAGCAGTTATAAGGAGAGCAGAAGAACAATTGTAAAAGAGATAAGAAGAACTGTAAACAAAATTGGAGAAAAGATACCAATAAAAACTTATACCACAAAAGGATAATCAAATAAGAAAGGTAATTGTTGTTTTATTAATTTAAAATTTATAAATCGGCGCCGAGCGCCTAGAACTCTGGCTTACCTTGGCGAGCCCTTAAAGCCAAGGAAACCCCCTTAATCCCTTTCACAAAATCGCCATTATACAACATTGGCGCAGCCGGTAGGATGGAGTGTCAATTTGGAGTATACAAATTTGACCTAAAGACCCTGAAGAATACTCCACTTCAGAAGCGTCATCCCAACCTACCATTTCCTTAACCACAAATTCAAAAGTGGTTGGAAATTAAAATTTGTATTGTATTTACAATTTCCGAAATGCCCAAATTATCAACCAAAATGTCTCTGGGTTTTGAAAAACTTCTGAAAATCTCCCAAGGGATCCCCGAATTCGCTGGAGGTACCGACCCAAGGGTAGCTCAGATATTGCAAACTATACTTCCTATAATAGAACATACTCCAGAGGAAGATGAAAAACTCTTTCTCCAAATTCTACAAACGAAACTCAGGGAAGACGCTTTAGATTTGGTGCAAACTGCAAAACCAAAAGACTTCAAGGAGTTCGAAGAGACGCTCAATCGAGCATATCCACCTATTGAAGACTACAACGATCTAGTTAACTGTCTAATAACTAGTAGGCAGAGTCAATTCGAAACCTTAAATGTGTTTGTTGGTAGGTTACGACACTCCTTAACCCAATGTAGAGAAGCTGCCGAAATAAAGTATGGAGAAAAGGCAGATATCATAAAAACCTCATTATCTGACTTTGTGAAATCAGCCCTAGCATCCGGAGTTTCCAACAAACAGCTAGGGCAGTACCTTTTCACCCTGGAAAACAAAAGATTCGAGGATTTGATACGAACCGCTCTCAGTATGGAAAAACATGTACAAAGAGTTAAGACAATACCGATGATGTCGTGCAATTCAGCTTTCACGGGGAACGAAAGTACCCTTGGGCGAATTGTGCAACAAACACCACCCATCACAAATGAAAAATCAAACATCATCTGCAATTTCTGTAACGTGAAAGGCCACATCTACAGTGAGTGCTTGAAACGACAGAATACCCCTATTTGCCAAATTTGCAAATATTATGGGCATGAGGCTGCTACCTGCAGAAGGAAAAATGATAACCCTAACAGGGGCGGTGATAGTAATAAACCACGCGAAAGTAACAACAATCAAAATTCTCAGTACCAACAAGGTAATTCGGAACATCGTAAAAATAACCCTTTTAGATCAAATGATCAGAAATACAACAATGATAATTATAATAACAATTTTAGAAAAAATAATAGTAATAATAATAACAATAACAATAGTAATGCTCAAAACAGAGTACGTCACATAACAACTCGATGTGACTGGTGTGGAAGATACAACCACACAATAGATCTGAAATAATTCCGTTCAATAAAAACCCAAAGTTCAATTATAATTTTAACAATTTCAAGATTTATTATAATGTTTAATTAAGGGAGGAGAACTTACTCAAAAGGCGGCAAAATCACAAGAGACCATTTAAAGAATTTAATTGCTTTACAATGCTTTTGACAATAGGTTTTTTTTTTAGAAGGAGATAAAAGGAGTTAATTTAGAAAGAGAATATATAATTATGTCATTAAATAAGTTTCGTTAAATTACACTGCAAGAAATTATAGTTCAATACAAAATTCAACATCCTCCGCGCCACAAAATATAAATTATACAATTTCAAGTGAATAAAGTAGCTGCACTGGACGTCGTAGCCTTGTTCCATTGGCTAAGCGGATTTGGCAAGCTCGAATTTTTCCATCACGTCCAGGAAATACCTCTTCTACCACTGCCAGCTTCCAGAATATCTTTGACACGGATGGATCATGTACAATTACGACATCATTTGTTTTAATCTTCGTAGAACCTCCAGTTTTGTATTGGTGAAGAGAACGAAGTTGTTGAAGATACTCAAGCCGCCAACGTTTCCAAAAAAACTTTAAAGTCTTCAACCTTGAATCCCATTTGACACGAAGACTTTGACTGGTTTCTCGTTCGTTGACATGTGGTAAATCTAAAGAAAAATGAAAACCAGTTAAAAAATGCAAAGGAGTTAGAGGACTAATGTCTTTAGGATCGTCTGAAATATATGTTAAAGGTCTAGCATTAATGACACTCTCCACTTCAATTAAAAGTGTTCGAAGCTCTTCAAAATTCAGCACAGCTCGCCCAATTGTCAGCTTGAGCACTACCTTCACACTACGAACAAGGCGCTCCCAAAAACCGCCCCACCAGGCTGCTCTTTCGGCGATGAACTTCCATCGTATTCCCTCACTACTCATGAAACCTTGTACCAACTCTGAACCCACAATATCGTTCAACACTTTTAGCTCCTTTGAGGCACATTTAAAGGTTTTGGCGTTATCAGAATAAATTATTCTGGGCTTACCCCTCCTGGTAAAAAATCTTCTTAAGGCAAGCAGGCCAGGCAGCATTCGGTCGTAAGGTCCGTCACCAGTTCCAAATGTACAGCTCGGATGGCACCACATGTAAGTAGTAGTATATACACCTTCATCGAGGATCCATTGGCAGCAGCATCCTTGATGTATAAGGGTCCAGCGTAATCCACACCTGTCATTTCAAAGGGTCTTGAAGTTAGCATTCTATCTCTTGGAAGAGGAGCGATGGGCTCTGAACCAGGTGAAGCCAGAAGTTTAATGCAGACCTCGCACTTTGAAATCACCGATTTAACTAGTTGTCTGCCTCTAATGATCCAGAATCGCTTCCTTAATTCGGCAAGCGTAGTACCTGCTCCACTATGTAACATTTGGTTATGAACATGTACCACTATGAGCTTAGTTACATAAGACCCCTTTGGTAAAATTATGGGAAAGGCTGTTATACCTTCTTCGTTACAGTTTGCAAGCCGACTATGAACTCGAAGTATACCATTTTCCATTATTGGATTGAGTGTAAATAGTTCTGAAATGCTATTAACTTTTTTACCTTTTTTAATTGTCTCAATTTCGTCACGAAATTCGTTTTGTTGAATGTAAGTTATCCAATAATCTTCAGCAGATTTTAGCTCGTCTACAGTTATAACTCGGCTCTTGGATCCTTTTTCAGCAACTTGCAGCTTGTCTACGTTTGTACCTTGCCCTTTCGATCCGAAAAACCTTTCTCTTAAAATGGGTATGGCACGGATTACTAGTGAAGTCACCCTCAGAAGCCGTTTCCAAGTGCTATAGTCCTCAGCTGCTAAAACAGGCTCCACAGGTTCAACAGGCATTGTATCGTTTTTATCCGTATCATCATTGGTTACATGTAAAGAAAGCAAAGTGTTAGGAATATCGTTTTGACAATTTTCAACAGGCCAAGTTTTAGAATCGCTACTCAGCCAAGGAGGTCCATGTAGCCATGGCTCAGAACTTGCTAAAACTGATGATGTCACACCCCGAGTCAGCAGATCAGCGGGATTGTCCTTGCCAGGACAATGATACCATTCAAAACCAACCGTTAGCCTTTGAATTTCATCAACTCTATTTTTCACGTATGTCTTCCACTTCTTTTTGGACGAGTTTGTGATCCAACAAAGAGTAATCTTTGAATCTGTCCAAAGACAAACACGCACAAAGGATACCTTCACATTCTTTAAAATATACGAGCATAGCCTTGCTGCAATAAGAGCTGCAGTAAGTTCCAGCTTTGGCAAAGTCAATTCTGAAGATTTGTCCAATTCTTTTAAAGGTGACACCCTATTTTTTGCACAAAGGAATCTTACAGCAGTCTCGTTCTTACCGTCTGTGGCTCTCACATATGCCACCGCTCCGTAACCACTTTTACTTGCGTCTGCGAAAAGATGAAGCTCTCTATTTTCGGTAGCGCTTCCATCGAAAACGCACCTTGGTATCGAAACTTCCTTCAGATCCCCAACACCGTCATAAAAGGAAAAGAACGTTTTTAAGATGTCAGCAGGCAACTCTTCATCCCAAGCTATTTTCCGTCTCCAGATCATTTGGAATAATATTTTAAAATTAATTATAAAAGGGCTTAAAAGCCCCAAAGGATCATAAAAGCGAGAAATTACCTGCAACACGCTCCGTTTAGTTGGTTTCGTTTTCAAAAACACAGCTGAGTTTAACACAGGCTCTATATCCACACCGAGTTCATCTGTATGAACGTACCAATAGACACCTAATACCTTCTGACGATCTGGTGGTACTTCACTGAAGGAGTCCCTTAAGGACCGATGATTGCTATTCCACTTCCGCAACTTCATCGAAGCTCCATCGAAAATGTTCTTTGACTGACAGTAAACCTTTTTTGCGAAATTTTCAGCGTCCACACTCATCACAAAATCGTCAACGTAATAGCTTTTTTCCAAAACTTCGCACACCTCGGGAAACTTCAAACGTACAGACTTCAAATGTTTTCTTATAGTAGCTGCCAGAATGAATGGACTCGATGTTACTCCAAATGTAACACGATTCATTCTGAAAACTGCTGCTTTAGGAAGGTTGCACGTGTCACTTATTTCGCTCTCAAACCAAAAAAAACGATGACATTCGCGATCCCTTTCATTCAAGGCAATTTGAAGAAAGGCCTTTTCGATGTCTGCAACCAAAGCAATTAAGCCCATTCTGAAATTAAGAAGAATCATTAATAAGTCAGGCAGTAAATTAGAACCAGATTTTAAGCAGTCATTGAGCGATACACCATCTTCTGCATGTGCTGAAGCGTCAAAAACGACGCGAAGCTTCGAAGTCTCCTTGTCTTCTCGATATACACCTCGATGTGGCATGTAATACGTGTGAAGATTTTCTACGTCATCTTTATAATCCACAATTTCAGCTACTCCACTCAGAATAATTTCCCTAATCGCCTTGTCGTACCTTAAGAGATCTGCAGGTGTTCTGGAGAGTCGTTTAATTAAAGCTTGGAAGCGTGAAAATGCACCTGCGCGGTTAGATTCCAAAGCCCTGCACTCGTCTTTCCATGGCAGGCTAGCCTCGTACCGAATGGAACCTTTGACGATGCATTTGTCCATATAATGTTCATTTTGGATTGGTTTTATTTCGATTGATTCAAGATCCCAAAATGTTTTTTCTTCAAATGCGTTAACAAGAAAAATATTCGCGTACGATGATTGAGAACTCGAAAAACTATTATTATTGGGACCTTGCAATGTCCACCCGAACAATGTGTCAATTGCCATTAGACCTTCATTTATGCGAATGGTATTTTCCGACACAACACGCCAATAATTGTCTGCACCGATTAAAACTGAAATGCCCTCGTCAGGTTGACATTCGAACGGCCAAAACAAGATTATAGTTTTCTACACATTTTTCCGATGGGATGCTTAATACATCCAAACAGATTGTAGGTACAACAATAGCATTAATTTTTAACATTTTTTCACCGTATTGACTTTTTAAATACAGTTCGACAATTTTATAATTTTTCTCCGGCGTTGATTGTTTTTTATCAGTGCCAAAAGGTATAACACAGACATTTCGCGAGCCAACAACCGGTAAACAAAGTCTTTCCGCGAGAGATTCTTTAATAAATGTCATTTGACTACCGCCGTCTATAATTAACCTTATGTAAACGCTGAGCTCATTTGTCATATTTAATGCGAATACCGATGCCGTTTGCAAAAAAAACATTTAATTGATTTTCTTTTTTCATAGCCGCGTACAAATTAAGAGTTTTGGAACTACTCGGACTATCGTTCTCTTTTGCTGATTGTTTTTGTCGATATTCGGGATCGCTCATTGACTTTGCATGCCTTCTACCGCAAGCACTACATTTGAGGTTTCTCACATAGCACCGCTTAGAAGAATGCCCTTTAGAAGTGCATCGAAAGCATCGATTATCATGTTTAAGTAGGTTTTTTCTCTGTGAGACTGATAGTTGGCTATCACATTCTTTTGTGTCATGTGAGGCTGACTTACAAAAAAAACATGCTGTTTGTGAGTTGGAGGCTGTAAGAAATCCAGCTGCTGTAGAAATTTGTTTAGTTTGCCTCTTTTGATTATTGGCCCCCCTTTCATCAACAGAGTTTTCAAGAGCAATGATTTCCCTCTTGATGAATTTAAGGAGACCCGTTAGCTGTTTATCACCGTTTAAATTAAATGAGCATTCGCTTTCTGAAGAAATATCATTACCAGTTTCTGCAGGTGAATCATGTGATTCTTCAAGAGAAATCTGACCTTGAGAACGAAAATAATTCGCGCGTAGTTCTTTCGGTAGACTATTCAATAATTTTGATTTAAGCATAATTGCATATTTACTCGGAGGTATACTGAGAGCTATTAATGACCGTATAGAAGATGTTACAGTATTATACATATTTCTTAAGCCACGAATATCGTCTTTAGAGCTAAGCACTGAAATGGACATTAGTTCGTTCATATTTTTATCGATGAGTTTATCCGCATTCCCGAATTCTTCTTGAAGCAATGCTAAAGCCCTACATAGCAATTACCACTTGGTGTGAATCCGGCGATCACATCAGCGGCTTTTCCCTTCAAGGTGGATTGAAGATAATTAAACTTATCAGCCCCAGATAAGGATTCATTGTCGTGTACAGCTGTTTTAAACTGCTCCCAAAAGGGAAGCCATTCTTTAAAATCCCCCGAAAATGATTTGAGAGGTAGTTTGGGCAACCGAACCCCGTTATTACGTTCACGTGACAATGAAGCGTTAGTAGCGGTAGTAGCGTTAGGCGAATTCAAACCGTTAGGATTTCTTAAACGATTTAACCGATCGAGTCGTTGATTTAACCGCGTGATTATGGACGTGGCTTTGTCCTCATACTCAACAGTTAACTCCATATCTTTAAGCGCTGTTTCTGGATTACTACTTGCAACAAACTCACTATTGGCTTTCATAAGACCGTCATGAGCTACTTGCAAGCGATTTAGAAACACTAAAAGTTCTTCTTGGATGCTCTCCCAAAGTTCCTCGTTCGTGGAGGTGGGATTAGAATCAGGAGTCCGCAAGTAGTCGTTTGCACTATTAACGACACGAGTTACTTGTCCTCTATATGCCGCGCGACTTGCGTTATCCATCTCGACGTTCTTAAGCTTTTAATTAAACTCTTTTCGTTATTTAAATCTTGAATCCCGGGTTTCGGCACCATGAAATAATTCCGTTCAATAAAAACCCAAACTTCAATTATAATTTTAACAATTTCAAGATTTATTATAATGTTTAATTAAGGGAGGAGAACTTACTCAAAAGGCGGCAAAATCACAAGAGACCATTTAAAGAATTTAATTGCTTTACAATGCTTTTGACAATAGGTTTTTTTTTTAGAAGGAGATAAAAGGAGTTAATTTAGAAAGAGAATATATAATTATGTCATTAAATAAGTTTCGTTAAATTACACTGCAAGAAATTATAGTTCAATACAAAATTCAACAAGATCAATGTCAGTTTAAAAATAATTGGCAAACAAACCAATCGGGAAACTCCCAATAGTCGATCGAAAGTTCCCCGACTCGACTTTAAATAATACAAAGAGAAAAAACGGGCAACCCATTATTATCAGTCATATACCACCTCACATTTCTCTACCTTCAATAAAAATAGGAATTGAACTAGGGAAGAAAAAGTCGATACAACTGTTAAAAGATACAGGTTCGGAGGTAAGCCTTTTAAAGAAGAGAGTTATTGATGATATTAACTCATTAAACTCGCATACAAAATTGACCATTAACACACGTTGTCGAATCGGATATACATTAGGAGAAATCACTTGTACTATGCAAATACCCTCATTACCCAATTGCGTATTTCAAGTAGTAGAAAATGACCTAGCCATCCCGGGCGATGGAATCTTAGGGTATAATTTCTTAGGAGAATATTGTAACGTAGACGGACCTAACAATTTATTAACATTTTCAAAACTGCCAACGCAAGGTACAAAGGAATATAGCATACCACTGTTCGATACTAACTAGACTGAGTTAAACAATCCACATAATGGATGCTGTTACACAGGTAATCACTCGCATGTGAAAACCAACAAGTATCAGCAAACTCAGTCAAACCGTGAACGCAAGGCAGGTCAAGAATTCAGCTTACCGCACGACAACTGTCCAAGAATTTACACGAAGAGAAATGTTGCTTTCAGTATAAAAAAACTGGACAAGACACTGATTTCGATACTCCAGGGGCATTACAAATGGATTCTCTTAAAGCCAATTCTTTCTCGTCCGAAACTTCACCTCGCAAAGTGAAAACAAGAGAAGAAAAGGCACCAAACAAAATGACTAACGAAAAGGTAAATCTGCGTGATTTAAATTCAAAAAGGCAGAAAAACCTTAAAGTCAACAAAGAAAGGAAATCCAAAGATGTCAACAGTTGTAAAACAATTGTGGGAAATATGATAGATATAAATATAGATACAGATTACATAAACCAAATTAATGAAAGCAATTCAAACATTAATATGACACTGCAAAAAACAGGTCAATTAACTAATGAGTCGCAAGCAGTGACCCTGCATGACTCAGAACCCATTGAAATAAAAATAATTAACAACTTTGCATTTTGTTTACTATTAATGCTGACTGTAATAAAAACAGTATGCAATTCGACACTATCGATTTTACGAAGAAAAAAGAAAAATGAAAATAAAGAGAAAATAAAAATATGTAATTTGAATACAGTAAAGAAAGAAAAAAATTGGTCAATAAAAATAAACCTAAATAAAGAATTAAAATTACTTCCAAGGTCTAGCTCTAGGTAGATTATAGAATTACCAGTTAGATAAAGGGTGTCCCAAAATTAACGCAAGATTTGAATTAAATAGAAAACGCCGTTTTTAGTCTTTTGATAGTTATATTTTTATTGACTCGTAAAGTACATAGGATAGGGTTATGTATGGAATAACACATCGGACAAATGGCCTCCACGGCTTTGCATGCACATGCGCACTCTTTTGTTGAAATTTTCCATGACCATTCTGCATAAATGTGGCTGAATTTCGTTGATGCAGCGTTGAATCTCCTCCTTTAATGCACGGGTGGTTGTGGGCTTGTTGACATAGACTTGTGATTTCAAATAACCCCATAAAAAGAAGTCTAATGGTGTTAAATCACACGATCTAGGAGGCCAATTTTGATCACCGAAACGAGAGTACACGACCTGGAAATGTCTCATGCAGTAATTGAATTGTTTCACGGGCTGTATGACATGTGGCACCGTCTTGTTGAAACCACATATTGGACACATCAATATCATCCAATTTTGGCAGAAAGAACTGTGTAATCATGTCGCGATATCGAGCACCAGTAACAGTCACTGCTTGACCAGCATCATTTTCAAAAAAATATGGCCCAATTATGCCTCCAGCCCAAAATCCACACCATACAGTCACGCGTTGTGGATGCATTTGTTTTTCGACAATCACATGTGGGTTCTCCGAACCCCAAATGCGGCAATTTTGGCGATTGACAAAGCCATCAAGATGAAAATGTGCTTCATCGCTTAGGATGATTTTGCTCGAAAAATCAGGGTCCATTTGTTGATGTTCAATAATCCATTCAACGAACTCTCTTCTCTGTCCATGGTCATTAGGCTTCAATTGTTGTGTTAATTGAATTTTGTAAGCATGAAGACACAGATCTTTGGTGAGTATACGCTGTAGAGAGGTTCTTGAAATTTGCAATTCTTGTCCACGACGTCGAATTGAGGTTCCTGGATTGTCAGCAACACTCTCACGCACTGCTTCGACATTCACATTTGAACGGCTTGTTTTTGGACGAACAGTGTGTTTGGCGTCTCCAACGGATCCAGTCTCCATGAATTTTTCAATTAATCTCTTCACAGTTGACGAAGTTAAAACACTATTCCGACCATATTTTGTATGAAATTTTCGAACTGCAGCCGCCAAGCTTTCACTATTTTTGAAATATTCTTTAATAATGAAGACACGTTGTTCTCTCGTGTAACGCTCCATTTTTAATAACCCTATACTGTTAGCTGTCAAATTGCTTTTTTTTCAGGGTTGCCAACACTTCACTGCACAAATGGCGGCAAATTCAAATCTTGCGTTAATTTTGGGACACCCTTTATAAGGAACCTAAGATATGCTTGTTGAAATGTGTATAGCACCTAACCGATGATACCTGGCGTCATCTGCTAACTAAAAAGGAGAACTAAACATATGTTGCCACCTTTAACTTAGCAACATATGTTCAGCACTTCAGCACATCAACATGTCAGCAGTTCAGCAGTCAGCACATCAGCGGCTCAGCGACTCAGTAACCATTTTCTTTCTTAATTCATTCGTTGCCTACATTTTATATAATAAAGATCAACTTTTATTAAAACTGCGTTTTTTTATTACAGGTTATGGGCCCAGATGGTCTAAGACAGTCGATTTAAAAATTCCTATGTTCTAAGTGTAAAGTCTTAACTTCCGAAATTAATTCAATTAACTGTGGCTGTTGCCACTCGGTTTTTCATTTAAATTGTGCTAGACTGAGTGAATTCCATCATTCCGCGCTAAAATCAAATGAAAACTTGTTTTGGAGGTGCGATACGTGCAAAAACATTAAGAGACCCAACGTCTAGACTTATACGATTTCACCATAACCTTTCTGAATACGACTGTACACTTAAGTACAAAACGGGAAAAATTACAATAACGCTGACGCTTTAAGTAGAATACCGACTAACGAAAAACTTGAAGAACCTCCTACAAACGCAACATGCTTAGCTATAACAAGAGCACAAGCAAAACTACAACAAACAGAACCAAACAAAGATACGGAGGACGAGACGACGACCGAAGCAAATGAATCCAACAAGACACAAATAGATGCACTACCTCAGAAAGAAGACACGTCTGAAAGCATAAACACTCCCGAAGACATAAGGACTATACTAAGAGAATACCACGACTCACCATTTGAAGGTCATCAGGGAGTGATCAATACATATAAACGCATTAGAAGGAGGTATTTCTGGCCAAAAATTTTTGGAGATACATATATCCAAATACATAAAATAATGCCCAAAATGTCAAAAAATGAAGTCAAGTTTAGAGGCAAAAATGCCAATGGTAATAACAGACACTTGTAGCAGACAATTTGAAAAAGAGTATTTAGATATAGTAGGACCCCTACAAGAATCGCATATGGGAAACAAATATATACTCACTTTCCAAGACAACTTGACGAAATTCGTTGATTTTTGCGCTATACCTAACCAAGAAGCAGAAACAGTAGCACATGCATTCTTGGAACAAATCATTACTACGTACAGAATTCCCAAACAACTAGTTACAGACCAAGGGACACATTTTTTAAGTAAATTGTTTAAGCAGGTATGTAAACTACTTAAAATAGAGAAGCTCCAGACAAACGCTTACCACCCACAATCAAATGGTGCATTAGAAAGAGTGCATCGACCTTTAGTAGAATACTTAAGAACAATTTGCGATGAAAACACAAAATCTTGGGATCAATTTCTTAGAACAGCAGCTTTCGTTTATAATAATAGCATCCATGAAGGAACAAAATTTACTCCAATGGACTGTCTTTTTGGTTTTACGGCTAATATTCCTTCAAATCCAAAAAAAGAACCTGAACCCATATACGATCACGAAAACTACTTTTATGCCTTAAGATACAAATTACAAAAAACATACGACATCGCTAGACAAAACTTAATAAACAGTAAAAAGAAATCAAAAACGTATTATGACGAAAAGAATAAAACGGAAACATTCCACGTAGGTGGCAAAGTACTTATCAAACACGAAAACAGACAACATAAATTATCCGAAATATGGACAGGACCATACGAAATAATTAAAATAATTAATCCCACTGACAGCGTCGTTCTAATAAAAAAGAAACAGTGTACGATTCACAATAACCGCCTCAAACATTACTTTGAAAGAATTTAGTAATAAGTCGATCATTAAAATAAAACCATTTATTTCTAGCACTATGTTACAAGAGAACAGAGTGTTGAGATGATAAAATGGTTAGGACAAATCAATGTGTTCGATTTCAAACTCCTTTACATCCCAATAGAAATAAAGGGACTGCACTGGTCGCTTATATTGGGCAACAATATAAACAAGACCATAAAATACTACGACGGCCTTGGAAACTCTGGAACAAACGCAATGAGGGCAACCAAAAAATTTTTGGAAGGAGATAGAAGACAAATTTAAAGCAAACTAAAACACCGGAATACACCACAAAAAACGTACGGGTCCCAAACGAATTACAAGGCTTCGACAACGGAACCCTGACGTATAGCCTAATCCACTACCTAACAGAAGGGAGAAAACTGCCATTTAAGAAGGAGGAACTGTTACAACTGGAATTTATATATACAAAAAAAAAAATATGGTAAAAGCGGGAGATATTGAGCCCCAATCAAAAAAAAAAATATTTTTTGTATTTTCGTAAAGAGGTTTATATACCCACAGTCAAAATTTAAAAGAGGGAAAATCCCCATAAATTTCAAACTTTCAGCACATACCCCTACCCTAAACTATGAAGGAAGGAAGAAGAGTTCCACACAAACTGACCGACGAAACTACAACGGAAGAGATCCATGCAAACCAAAAACCGACAACACGGGACACCGATTAACAGCACATCATCATTTTTCCTGTATTTTAATAATGTTCGTGTATTTACATACTTTTTTGAGCGATATATTTAAATACAAATACAAATACAAATATTCTTTTTAGAAATCAGTCAGTCATTAAACTTACTTTGAGTTGGCCGCTCGCTCGCGATAGATATTCTTGTTAAATAAATATTCAATATATATATAAATATAAAAGAAAAGTGTTTTATTGAATTGTGCAAATCCTACAATTGGGAGCTAGTCCAGGATTGAACGGAAAAGAAATCCTTTGTGGGTAAATTTGAAAAAAAAAACTGAACAAATAAACAAACGGGCATCATCCCAGAAAAATCGTCGTGCGCGCATTGCACAAATAAAACAAACGGGCATCATCCCTAAACCAGTTTTTAAAAAAAATAGTGTTGTGCGCATTGAACAAATAAACAAACGGGCATCATTCCAGAAAAATCGTCGTATGCGCATTGCACAAATAAAAAAAAAAAAAAAGAAGAAGAAGCGACGCTAATTTTTCGGCAGCTGCACCGTTGAACTTGAATTGTGCTGGTACATAACTCGAACGATAGCTGTACCTATGTGCATTGTCTTCTTCACCAACAAAAATTGTTTGTGTGTCTGGGTGCAAAAATAATAAAAAAGGGCTTCAACCTTAAGCGGTGCTAGTGTGCATCGTCAACTGCGTCTGGTGCGAAGAGAAACACAAAAACAATTGTGAGAATTCACACGAAGACCACCGTGGTTGCTTGCTCCAACGAGAACCACACAAGCAGAGTGTGTTGAATTTGAGTACATAAAGAGAAGAGCCGCGTCAAGGCAAAAGGAGAAGAGCCGCGTCAAGGCAAAAGGAGAAGAGCCGTGTCAAGGCGAAGAAGAAGAAGCGATAAAGAAGAAGAGCTGAGTGCAGTCAAAGGGAAAAGGGGTAAGCGACGACCGTGCCGTGCCATTTATTTATATTTTGTTCTGTAACATTGTTCTTTTAAAACTTCTTATTGTGAGGGGTAAAATTAAGTAAATGTAAATATGGAGAGAGGCGCAATCTTAGGTATGACAGTGGAACTGTTGAAAGAAAAGCTAGGACAATTAAATTTACCGGCGACAGGACTTAAAACAATTTTACAGGACAGACTGCTAGAATATTATGAGCTATCACGAACAGACGCACCTAATGAAGACAACGCTAGCGAACATTTTGCTGATGCAGAAGCAGGCGTTAGGCATTCGGTTGTAGGATCATTTACTCTGCGGGATATAGAGGAATCATTCTTAGTCTTTGATGGTTCAGGTTACCCTGACATCAATCAGTGGATCCTGGACTTCGAAGAGAATGCAATCATTGTCAGGTGGAACGAGGTGCAAAAAATTTATTTATGCCAAGCAATTGATCAAGGGTGTAGCTAGTCAGTTTGTTAGGAGTCTGTCTGGGGTAAACAATTGGGTAGCGTTGAAAAATGCTTTGCGAAACGAGTTCTCAAAGAAGATGTCATCCGCCCAGGTACATAAAATGTTAAAAGCGCGTTGTAAGAAACCAACGGAGTCCTTGCAAGAGTATTTATACTCACTCATGGAAATTGCTAAATCAATAGCTTTAGATGAGGAGAGTTTAGTCGAATATTTTGCTGAAGGCATTCCAGACTCCAGGCAAAATAAAATATGTTTTTACCAGGCAAGAACAGTTACGCAGTTGAAAGACCAAATCAGGTTGTATGAGAAGGTGAGTGGACCTCCACAAAAGTCATCATACTTTCGAGGAAATCCACAACCCTCAACAAGTTTTGGGAGCCAAGCTAAAGTCGAAAGGAAATGTTTTAAATGTGGCAAAGGGTCGCATATAGCTAGGGAATGCCAAGCAGGCACATTCAAGTGTTTTAAATGCGGACAACAAGGCCATAGAGCAGTCGAATGTAGGTCAGGATCCGAACCGATCGTTAAGACAGAGAAAAATAATATTCAGATTGCGACTGTCAAAGAAAACACTGTTTCTGTTTCAAGGGCAAGAATTTGCTTCACATCTGGTTCCTATCGGGTCTTTAAACCAATAAATTTAGGAAGTCTTACCGTATCAGCACTTTTAGATACAGGTAGCGACCTATGTCTTCTCAGATACGATTCATTGCTGATGATGGATTACATAGAACTTGATTCGGCGAAAATGAAACTTTTTGGCATAGGACAAACTCAGGTAGACACAAAAGGAAGTTTTACCATGATGGTAGATGTAGATGACTGTAAGTTAGAGATGACTTTTCATGTCATTGGCGAGGCCGATATGCCATATGCCGCAGTCATTGGAAATGATGTTTTGCATAAAGTGAACTTAGTTATTCAAGAGGAGGGTGTCACGTTTAAGAAAAAGCAGAGTTCGGAGGAACTGAGGGGTAAAGAAACCCTAGCAGGCATTAGTAATGCAGATGTCAATAAAGACATATTTGAGAAAAAGAAGAGTTCTGTGGAACTGAGGGGTAAAGAAACCCTAGCAGGCATTAGTAATGCAGATGTCAGTAAAGACATATTTGAGATAAGCAAAAAAAACGTAGATGTCAACCAAGGTAGATTTGAGCAGGAAAAAGCGAACATAGGTTCCGATGAAGATATATTTGAGCTGAGCAAGGTGCTCCATGCTATTTGTATGTCTTCATGTGAGGGTGTATTTCAGTGTGATCTGATGATGGATCTAAACCACTTGAAAGTCGAGGAACAGAGGGTTATAAGAAGAATGGTTGATAAGTACTCACCCAAGAGGAATAAAACCGCTCCTGTAGAGATGAAGTTAGTGCTCAGAGATGTAGCTCCAATTTTCCAAGCACCTAGGCGTATGTCTAAGCCAGACCAGGAAGTCGTAAGTCAGTAAGTCAGCAAATGGCTTGACGAAGGTATCATACAGTCGAGCATGTCACCATACGCGTCTCCTATTGTTTTGGTATCTAAAAAAGATGGTTCGAAAAGGCTATGCTGTGACTATAGAAGGCTAAATGAGAAAATTGTAAGGGACAATTTTCCGATGGTCTTGATCGATGAAGTGCTTGAACGATTGCAAGGTGCAAAAGTTTTTACAACATTGGACTTAAGAAATGGTTTTTTCCACGTCCGTCCCTATGAACCCAGAGTCACGAAAGTATACTGCGTTCGTAACGCATGACTCTCAATACGAATTTCTGTTTGTTCCATTTGGAATATCAAACTCTCCAGCAGTCTTTTGTAGGTTCATATTTGCCGTGTTTCGGACATTAACCCAAGCCGGTGTGGTAATCTTATACATGGATGATATGATAATTCCATCCAAGGATGAGGCAGAAGGGATAGAAAAACTAAGACAAGTTCTTGAAGTAGCTGAAATGTACGGTCTTCAAATGAAATGGGAAAAATGCCAGTTTTTGAAAAGAAGAGTAAACTTTCTTGGTTATATAATAGAGGATGGCACCATCCAACCATCTATTGAAAAGACACGAGCGGTAGACAAATTTCCAGTTCCAGTAGATAAGAAAGCGCTTCAACGTTTTTTGGGTCTAACTTCCTACTTCCGTAGATTTGTGAAGAACTTTGCACTTGTAGCCAAACCCTTGTCTGATGTACTGAAGAAGGATACAAAGTACAAATTGGAAGCAGAACAGTTAATAGCCTTCCAACAACTAAAGATAGCGCTCACTAAAGCACCTGTTCTAAGGTTATTTGATCCTAAGGCGGTGACAGAAATTCACACGGATGCCTGCAAGTTTGGTTATGGGGCAGTGCTACTGCAAAAAGATGAATAAGACCTAGGGTTTCATCCGGTCCAGTACATGAACCTGAAAACCACGGCGTCTGAGGAAAAGTTCCATTCTTACGAACAAGAAGTGCTGGCCATAATCGAGGCTCTTAAGAAATGGAGAGTCTACGTGATGGGATTGCGGTTTAAAATAGTAACCGATTGCAACGCGTTTACACAGACTATTAAGAAACGAGATGTACCATTAAGAGTTTCAAGGTGGGCGATGTTTCTCCAAGAGTTCGATTATGAGGTGGAGCATCGTTCTGGAACCCAGATGAGACACGTAGATGCGCTTAGTAGGGTTTACTCCCTGATGCTGCAAGAGTCGCTAAACCTTCGCATCAAGGAAGTCCAACTGGAGGACCAGTGGACGAAAGCAGTTCGGAAAATCTTAGAGGCAGAAGTTTATGAGGACTATTTTATGAAAGCGGACGTTTTATTCAAGGATCCTGTAAAGGAGTTAATAGTAGTGCCCACACAGATGGAGCAGGAAATCATTTCGATGGCACATCAACAGGGACATTTTGGTGTCAGCAAGACAAAAGACCTAGTAGAAAAGACGTTCTATATTCCGCAATTGTCAAGAAAAGTAGCTGGTATTGTCAGAAGTTGCGTAAAGTGCATTATCACTGAAGCAAAACACGGCAGAAAGGAAGGACTACTTTCACCAATTGATAAAGGAGACACGCCTTTGGAAACGTTCCATGTCGACCATGTGGGTCCAATGGAAAGTACCAGGAAGCAATACAATTATTTGCTAGTCGTCGTTGATGCTTTTTCAAAATTCGTGTGGCTCCATCCCACGAAGAGCACCGGAACTGAAGAAGTGATTGAAAAGCTGAAAAAACAGGCTACGATATTCGGTAATCCAAGACGAATTGTCTCGGATAGAGGAGCTGCATTCACTTCAAATGCTTTTAAGGACTACTGCAGTGATGAGGTCATTGAGCACTTACTGATTGCTACTGGGGTCCCTCGTAAAAATGGACAAGTGGAAAGAGTCCATAAAACAGTAACATCGATGTTGGCGAAGTCTTGTTTGGATGATCCGCAGAAATGGTATAAACACGTCGACAAAGTCCAGCAGATTTTGAATAGCACTCCACCAAGGTGCACTAAAGTAAGCCCATTTAGGATACTTACTGGATTAGAGATGAGGGTTCCGGATTACCCTGATCTGAAAGCGATGTTGGACGAAGAAGTTGTGGAGGAGTTAGAAGTGGAGCGCACAGCGGTGCGGGAGGAGGCTCGTAGGAACATTGAGGTAATCCAGCAAGAGAACCGAAGGTCCTTCGACAGAACGCGAGTCGTCGCACAGACGTACAAAGTGGGAGAGTTGGTCGCCATTAAGCGTACCCAGTTCGGCACCAGTATAAAGCTGCGATCTAAGTTTTTGGGTCCATATCAAATAACAAAAGTATTGAATCATGGCAGATATGAGGTTAAGAAGGTAGGGAACCATGAAGGACCCAACCATTCAAATACAGTCACAGAGTTCCTTAAAAAATGGGATCCGTCATTCGAGGCGAATGATCCGTCAGGATCGGCGAATGTGGGATTCGCATAGACACAAAGACAAGAACGTACGACCAACAAAAGACACGTAGACATACCCTTACAGACAGACCGTATAAACGACCACACAAAAGAGATTGCGCACCCCTTCTTATATTCTTTTTTAGAAATCAGTCAGTCATTAAACTTACTTTGAGTTGGCCGGTCGCTCGCGATAGATATTCTTGTTAAATAAATATTCAATATATATGTATATAAATATAAAAGAAAAGTGTTTTATTGAATTGTGCAAATCCTACATACATACATACCTTTTTTCAAAAAAAAAAATTTAGCGTACATACATAATACATATGTATATATACACAGACAAAAGGGACGAAACATTTTATTTCAATTAATATACAACATAAACGTAGAAGAACAAATAAACATTTTCAATATACCTATACACAAGTAAATTAAATTATTTCAATCCTTAACTTTAAAACTCATCAATAGAAATATGTAATATATAAAATTTAAATTGAAATCGTTTTATCAATATACACAAACATGTTTAATAATTATTAAATTATGTATGCACAGAATACTTACATACATATATCAACTATTGTTAGAGATTAGAGCAACAAGGCACAACACCGACGGCACCATAGCAAAAAATAACCAACATTCCAACCACCAGCTGCATTTGCGCGCGAGCACAACAACAATGCGCGAGCATTTACGAGACCTATTTCTCGGTCCACAAATTTCCAGCAACAATAATAATGAGCAGAGCAACGGCGCCGACAAGAAAGTATTCTTCGTCTGGTAGATTGTTGGGAACGAGCACAACAACAACCACATTAACGCTGCGCATCTTCATCATCGACGACGTTGACGATCGAACCAAAATCAGACCAACAACATGCAGGTGTGCAGGCCGCACCCCTTTTCATAGTGTGTCGATGAGAGGTACTTGCGGACTGAGAACGGTCGCATCGAATATCCGACATGGGGTGATTTAGGACACACCCTTTTTCATACAATGTCGATGAGAGGTACTTGCGACCGAGAGCAGGCAGCAGGGCAGCTGCCAACAGATGAGCTGTGCTGATGGAAAACCTTTTTCCTGATTCATTCTTTTCTGAGCAGCGAGCAACACAACACAGTCCATTCTTTTTATTGATTTAAATAAATTCGTGCAAAAGAAAAAATTAAATTTGTTTTTCTTTTATTCATCACCGAACATTCTGGTCCATTCGAGCCGGATGGTTTTATCAGCGTGCAGAGGTTAAGTAAAAATGAGCAACCATTAAGAGCAATTTCCTGTTTTTTTGTTTTTTTTTTTAATTTCAGTGTAAATCAGAGCAAATAAATCGAGCAATTCCAGAATCAGAGCGATTCCAACAATTGAGCGCTAGTGCTGAGAGCAACAAAGTTGATACCCCGTGCTGTGACTTCCATCAATAACAACAACTTGGCGTTGTGCACTGATTCCGCGCAGATCGTTGCCACTTCCGAAGGGTCGACCTGAGTTGTTGCGATCGCGTGCGGTCTTACGGGCAAGTGCTTTGGAGAGCAGCAGTTCCTTACATTCATCAGGAACAATGGGCGACGTCACACGCCGAGACGTTCATCGCTCGTCGTTGATGAGGGTGGCAGCATTCGTCGAGTCTGTCGATTTTGCGTCTGCTCCGCTGGCATTGCTTCGAGCTAAGCGGGGGGCAGCGAGTGCCGCGTATGACAGGCTTTTAGAAGAGCATATGCGGGTGGTGGACAGCGCAAAGTCACCAGAGGCGTTATCGATCCAGGATGATTATCTGGCCGCCGCAGAGGATGCTTACCACAGTACTATAGCAGCAATCAACGAGCGCATCGAGGTGCTGGAAGCGCAAGGTGCATCAGCCAGTGCAGGAGAGCGAGCGACACCAAGCGTCATTCAATTGCGGCAGGAGCCGCGCGTCAAGATCGCCACGTTCAAGGGCGACTACACAAGATGGAGAGAGTTTCGCGACCAGTTCATAAGCGAGGTGCACAATTGTGCGTCGATGGCGAACGTTACCAAACTTCGTGAGCTGAAGTCGGCTTTGGAAGGTGCTCCAGCTAGGCTTATTAGCAGATGGCAATTGACTGACGCCAATTATGAGGAAGCCTGGGCAAAGTTGAACGAGATTTACGACAATCGACAGAATCTGGTCGACGCACACCTGAACGCTCTTCATGCCATTCCGAAATTGGGAAGAGAGTCCTCGAGAGCACGAGGATTGCGGGATCTGGTGAACGAGGCGAACGTGCATCTAAGTTCATTGCGAACTCTCGGGCTTGAGACAACATCCTGGGATCCGATCATCGTGAACATGCTACGAAGCCGTCTGGATAATGAGACGAACCATGCAGATGAGTAGGAGCGACGTGCGAGAGATTTCAACATTGAAAGAATTCTTTGAATTCTTAGAGCGTAGAGCTAGTGCACTGGATTCAGCCTTCTTCGACAGCGAGCAGCAGAGCGCATCCGTCAACCAGAGGCCAGTGCAAAGGAGCGCACCCGGAACGAGCACCGCCAGAGCAATGGCGACACCCAAGTGTCCACTGTGCAAAGAGCAACACTTCCTGTATCGCTGTGGGGATTTCCTTGCACTTTCCATTGCAGTAAGAAATGATAAAGTGCGGAGCTGGAAGCTATGTGCAAATTGCTTGCGACCAGGGCATTTTGCGCAAGCTTGTCCAGGCGGAGCATGTCGAAAGTGCGACAAGAAGCACAACAGTGTGCTTTGTCCAAACCAGCGAGCGTCTGGCAATGCGCTTGCGGCAGTGGCGGGGCCAAGTGTGAGCTCAACTGACGAGCAGTCAGTCGCCACGCCGCAAGAGCAATAGCAACCACCGGCAACGATGCCTGCAGAGCAGCAGGCTATAGATAACGTTCCCCCTTCGGCGGACGTAATGCTTGGGCGAACTGAGCGAGATCAAATCAATGAGGTGCAGTGTGCATTGCTAGCAACAGCATGCATTAGGGTGCAGAATAGAGCAGGGCAACCCGTGGAAGCAAGGGCGCTTCTCGACAGCGGAAGCCAAATAAACTTAATAACAGAGCAGTGCGCACAGAGACTGGGCCTGATCAAACGCCGATGCGTTTTTGATGTGTGTGGCATTGGGTCGAGCGTTGCCATACGACCAAACGGGCTTGTGAGCTTGAGCATTCTTTCGGGAAATGATCCGAGCTTTTACCTGGAGTGCGAGATGTTCACCGTCAGGAAAATCACTTCTTGCCTGCCAGGAAGTCCTTTATCGCAAGAGCAGGCAATAGAAACGAGCGAGCTAAAGTTGGCGGATCCGAAATTCAGTCGGCCAGCCAAGATTGAGATGCTATTAGGTGCGCAAGTATGGGCAGAGATAATTAAAAATGGAGTCAAGAGGTTCAAGTCTGGATTGACGGCGCAAGACTCACATCTGGGCTGGATCGTCTTTGGACAGCCAGAACCGAGGCACGAGCGAGCGGCCAGAGCAATGTGCGCAATCTCAGAATCCTTGCTTTTCGACCTTAATCAGTCGCTGAGGAGATTCTGGGAGTTAGAAGAGCCGAGCTGGAAGTTCACCTTGTCAGCAGAAGACGAATGGGTCGAAGAGAATTTCAAGAGCACATTCTACCGAGCGCCATCTGGGCGTTATGTGGTGACAATTCCGATAAATCCTAGAGCACGAGCGCTGGGTTCAACCAGGGCGGTGGCCATTAAGAGATTCCTACAAACCGAGAAGAGATTGTGTGCAGATCCAGAGCTTAGACAGAAATATGTCGAATTTATGCGCGAATACGAGCATCTCGGTCACATGAAGGAAGTCGTCCGACCAAATACGAGCGAGCGAGCATACCACATTCCCCATCATTGCGTCACTAAGAAGTTTCGCGTGGTTTTTGATGCATCATGTAAGAGCGATAGTGGAGTGTCATTGAACGATGTGCAGTTCTCTGGTGCTAAGCTCCAAGACGATCTCTCGGCGATCATAATCCGTTTCCGGTGCTACAAGGTTGCGGTCTCAGCAGACGTCGAGAAGATGTTTCGCCAAGTGGGTGTGAACCCAGAGCAATGGGATCTCCAGCGAATCTTCTGGAGGGAGAACCCAGATGAGCAACTGCGCGAATATTACCTGACAGTGGTTACGTATGGCATGGCGTCGAGCGGTTTTAACGCAGTACGAGCTATGCATCAGTGCGCATTGGATCATGAAGAGCAATATCCACTGGCTTGCGAAGCAATAAAGAGCAATTTTTACATGGACGACATGTTGACCGGCGCAGACACTGAAGAGCGAGCGATCCAGAAGTGTTATCAAATAAATTCCTCACTGCGAGCTGGAGGATTCAAGTTGAGCAAGTTCTTGGCCTCGAGTCAGAGCGTACTATCGAAGCTTACTAGGACCTGGACGAGTGAAGGAGAGCTACAATTTCCGGAGGAGCATAGTGCATCTATGCTGGGCCTTGTATGGGATTGTGCAAGAGATGAGATTTTGTTCAAAGTACGAGAAACCGAGAGCAACTTGGCCACTACAAAGAGAGCAGTAATTGGTGCCATCGCAAGGCTGTACGACCCAAATGGTTACCTTGCGCCGGTGATAATAGTTGCCAAGATACTCATACAGGACCTATGGCGCTCTGGAGTTGGATGGGACGAGCAAATTCCCGCAACCATTCTGCCTGTATGGCGGAAGTACTATGAGCAGCTGTCGCATCTGGAAGTGATCAGGATTCCGAGATGGCTTGGCAGCACAGAGCAGCACCAGCTGGAGTTACACGGTTTCGCAGATGCATCCACCAGAGCCTATGCAGCAGTCGTCTACATGCGTGCTACCTCCCTAACAGGGGAAACGACTTGCAGGATCATTGCATCGAAGACCAAAGTGGCCCCAATTAGGGTAATTTCTGTGCCGAGACTTGAGCTATGTGCAGCTGAGCTTTTGTGCAAGTTAATGGTGCAGGTGAGCAATTCGTGCGCAATAAAAGGTCTAGCGAAGACGTACTGGTCCGACTCTACAGTTACCCTCTGTTGGATCAGCAAGATGCCATGTGAGCTGAAGACTTTCGTGGCGAATAGAGTAGCCAGCATTCAAGAACTGAGCGGAGACCACCGTTGGCGGCATGTCAGATCCAGTGACAACCCTGCCGACTTAGGATCCAGGGGCATCAAGGCAGAGCAACTGGCCGAATCTAACCTTTGGTGGCAAGGACCGCCATGGCTTACATTGCATGAAGAAGAATGGCCAACTGCGAAGCAACAATCGAGCGAGCACCAACCAGAAGGGGTTTTGGATGAGCTTAAACCACCAGCCGCTGTCAGTTTTATCACGGTGCGAGTGCCGGTGCTGAGCATGGGTGGTACCGATCTTCTGGAGCGCAGGTCAACGTTACAGAGCATCCTCAGATTGACAGCCTTTGTGATGAGATTCCCAAGAAGGTGCAAAGAACAGCGCAAAGTGAGACTGCGGAAGTCGACACAGTGCGAAGCAACAGAGCCTGGAGCGATCAACTCTGCGCTGGTGCAATTTGAGGCAGAGCAGAGCAAGACGATTACACTGGAGGAGCGTGAAGAAGCCCTAACCTATTGGGTTATGGTTGAGCAACGTCGTGCGTATGGCAAGGAGATTCAACAGCTGTCTGAGAAGTCTCCGTTAGATGGTTCGAGCAATATCATCTCCATGAATCCGTTCCTCGATGCCAAGGGCATACTCAGAGTTGGAGGAAGACTACAGAATTCAGCGATGCCTTACCAGATGATTCATCCAATGATTCTACCTTCCAAGAGCAGACTAACTGAACTCCTACTTAGAGAAGCGCACTTTAGGACATTGCATGGAGGGGTACAACTGTGCATGCAGTACATAAGGCATAAGTTCTGGATTCCATCTTTGAGACGAGCGGTAAGAACATACATTTCACGGTGCATAATCTGTTTTCGTCAAAGCAAGGTGATATCAGAGCAGCTTATGGGCAGCCTTCCGAAGGATCGTGTCCAGCCAACAAGAGCATTCAAGCATAGTGGAGTGGACTATGCTGGGCCAGTGCAAATCAAGGCTAGATCAGGGCGATCAAGAGTCATTGAGAAGGGCTACATCGCAGTTTTCGTATGCATGGTTACAAAAGCCATACATCTAGAGCTAGTGAGCAATCAGACGAGCAGCGCATTTCTGGCAGCTTTTCAACGCTTCACTGGACGCCGCGGTGCGTGCGCAGTTCTATGGAGCGATAATGCAACAACTTTCGTTGGAGCGGACGCCGAGTTGAAGAGAAGCAGTGAGCAGTGGAAGAACAGATTGCCTATCGAGCAGGTCAACGCCTTGGGCACAGAATGGAAATTCATTGTCCCCGCCGCACCACACATGGGAGGAATTTGGGAGGCTGGCGTGAAATCTACAAAATACCACCTGAGGAGGATCATGGGTAAGCAGGTGTTTACGTTTGAGACGCTTGCTACGACGCTGGTACTGATCGAAGCTTGCCTCAACTCCAGGCCTCTATGCGCTCTCTCAGATGACGTTGGCGACTTCAAGGCGCTTACACCAGGGCACTTCCTAATTGGTGAGCAAGTTGTGCTACCCCTCAGCGCAGACGTGAGCGATGTTCCTCAAGGGCGACTCAAACTGTGGGGTGTGATTAACCAAATGCAGCAGCACTTTTGGAAGAGATGGAGCAACGAGTATATCCACACCTTACAGCAGCGTGTCAAATGGAAAGAGGAGCGTAAAAACATCCGGCCGGGCGACCTGGTCCTGGTCAAGCAGGAAAATATGCCACCGACAGTCTGGCCATTGGGGCGAGTTATGGCCGTCCACAGAGGCAAGGACGGACTAGTGCGAAGTGCCGAAGTGCGACTAGAGCATACGACGCTAGTGCGAGCAATTCAGAAGTTGTCCGTGCTACCACTCGAAGAGCCTGAACAAGGAATTGAAGACGAGCCTTCAATTGGGGGGAGGAATGTTAGAGATTAGAGCAACAAGGCACAACACCGACGGCACCATAGCAAAAAATAACCAACATTCCAACCACCAGCTGCATTTGCGCGCGAGCACAACAACAATGCGCGAGCATTTACGAGACCTATTTCTCGGTCCACAAATTTCCAGCAACAATAATAATGAGCAGAGCAACGGCGCCGACAAGAAAGTATTCTTCGTCTGGTAGATTGTTGGGAACGAGCACAACAACAACCACATTAACGCTGCGCATCTTCATCATCGACGACGTTGACGATCGAACCAAAATCAGACCAACAACATGCAGGTGTGCAGGCCGCACCCCTTTTCATAGTGTGTCGATGAGAGGTACTTGCGGACTGAGAACGGTCGCATCGAATATCCGACATGGGGTGATTTAGGACACACCCTTTTTCATACAATGTCGATGAGAGGTACTTGCGACCGAGAGCAGGCAGCAGGGCAGCTGCCAACAGATGAGCTGTGCTGATGGAAAACCTTTTTCCTGATTCATTCTTTTCTGAGCAGCGAGCAACACAACACAGTCCATTCTTTTTATTGATTTAAATAAATTCGTGCAAAAGAAAAAATTAAATTTGTTTTTCTTTTATTCATCACCGAACAACTATTATTATTAAAGTTTAAATTATGAAATAAAGCAAAATAAATATTAGAGACGGCATTTTTATAGATAAATTTTAAAGTTTAAGATCAAAAGAAAAATAAACAACATTTTTAAGTTTTTGTTAAATCCCTTAAAGACAAATAACAATAAATCAAAAATGAACAAAAAAAAACAAAAATTCAACAAATACATTATATCCCTTATTTTCATATTGATTCAAAATCGCTTTCGAAAAACACTTCAAAATAAAAATATCTACGCATGGTTCAACAATTTTTGTCTCTTCCATACAATAAATATTTTTTAAAAGGGGGGACGTGTTATATGATGCTACTTAAGCATCCATACATAACCCTCCAAACCCTAATCAACGTATTTAAAACAACCAAAACAAGCAAACACCACAAAAGATAAACAAAAACAAAAAGTATTTGTATATTGTGTTGCAAAAAGTAAAACAAACTTGCTGATCGACGTAATCATTGAAGTTCAAAGCAATTGTGAACTTAATAAACGGTCAAAGCAATGCTTTGAATTCTCGATGAAGTAATTCTAAGCGTCATCAGAAAGTTTGTCAACAAGACGAACGTTGAACCAAAGCACAGGTGTGAAGTGCGGAAATGCATGGTAACTGAATGATATCAATATGAAAATAAGGTGAATAATGTAGTAATATTAAGAAATTAATGTTAAGGAAGTAGGTTAAGAAATGTAGAAATGACATCAATATGAAAATAAGGTAGTAATGTTAAGAAATTAATGTTAAGGAAGTAGGTTAAGAAATTTAGTAAGTAAGCATAAAATTAATATAAATGGTTTAGAAGTTGATGTCAGTAGGGCAGTCGAGCAGTTATAAGGAGAGCAGAAGAACAATTGTAAAAGAGATAAGAAGAACTGTAAACAAAATTGGAGAAAAGATACCAATAAAAACTTATACCACAAAAGGATAATCAAATAAGAAAGGTAATTGTTGTTTTATTAATTTAAAATTTATAAAATAAATTTAGAACTCTGGCTTACCTTGGCGAGCCCTTAAAGCCAAGGAAACCCCCTTAATCCCTTTCCCAAAATCCCCATTATACTACAACAATATTAAATATAACACCAAATTCCCACGGCAGCAACAGCAGTCGCAGTATGCTTATACCTTAACTGTAAAATATGTTCCATTAAAAAGCAGTGTCATCAATAATTGTATTTCTGTTTATTATTTATGTATATTTTCATTTGCTTTCCGCATATTCGTAACGTGTAATAGGTCAACCTATAAGCAATATGTATGTATGTACGAATATTGGAGTTAAAATAAAGTAAGTAAAAGTAAGCATTAATTCTAGTATAAATTGACATAAGTTGCAGACAATAAATCAGAATAAGTTTATAAACCACAAAAAGCGTGTTCTCACTCTTTGCTTCGATCCCCCACCCGCGGTAAGATCGATTCAAAGTTTTCACTGATTTTGAATTGGAGTTGAATTACTGCTTTAGCTAAATCTATTGCGTCTCACGATCCGAAAGAGCACGGCCACCAGGGAACTTGGAAAGCATTAAAGAATCATTTCATTTATCACCCCGGCCTGAGAGTTTAATCTTTGTACAATTACTTCACGTGTTGTACGCATTCCCCTCTCGTCCTCATAATGAGACATCCTATGTGCAGTTCTTTGTATCTAGCACTGCGGATCTTAATCATCGTAGATTGGCAGTGGTGTTCCTAAGGAGGTGGAATCAGACCGGTTGGTTCATGATAATTCTGATGTCTTAGACATTGTGAAACAACCTTTAAATGAGTAAATCAATGAATTAAAATTCGTTTTGGATTTTAAATAAACTTACTTCTGGTGGTGTAGCTCTGTCCTTGATGTAGTAGTTTTTATTTTCAAAATCATTTAAGAACAACCATCACACTTTTCACCATCTTCCTTCTTCTTGGCATTTCGAGATCGATTTTATCCTGTTCCTCTGTGCTCTCTGCAAGACATTCCTCTTCTTATGCTGCAAAACTAGGACATCCTTACCATGATTTAAGCTTTGTAAACTTTGTCGTGAACTTACGCGTGACGACCGCAATACAACTCCTTCTCGTCGATCCCGACTTATTAGATCCAGATTCCATTGATGTTGCTGACTAATAGATCCTACCAATTTAACCAATTAAAATTTTGAGCGTTTTGGTGCTTCTGAGCTTGATGCTCGTGAAATATTCTGTGAATTATTACCATCCAATGAATCCGACTAGTTCAAGGTCGATGAACGTGACTCATCTTCTGAATCCATCTTCGAGTTTTTGAAATATCCTGATTAGAAACAGGTTTTGATGCTTCCTTTCAGTGCAGCTTGTAGGTCGAAAGAGAGCAAACTCCATAAGTCAGTTCTCTTGGTAGATATATTTCTCTATAATTGATATACGGCCTGTATCCGTTTTTCAACTGATCGTGTTCTGAGCTTTTTTAGAGCGTGCTCTATGAGCCCATAATAAAATAACTGAGCAGACCGAGTTGAATGCTGAACACAAGCATTTGACAGGTGAAATTAAAGAAAAAAAAAAAATCAAGCAATTTAAATGGCGCGATAAAATAGTCGTGCCAGTGCAGAAGGTACGTTTATATAAGAAATGACAATTAAAATTAATTTTTTGATTGTTTGGTGTTTTTTCAGGAGGCCTGAATTGGACGAGTGTTCAGGTGTGTTTCAAAAATAATTTTAAACGCTCAGAACACGCTCTGTTCAGAGGATGTTCAGAGCATGCTCGATATGCTCGGACTCTGTACAATTCTGAGTTAAAAAAGAAAAACGCCTATTTAGAATAAATATGAGTTTCTGTTCTCATTTCTCCCTTGACATTTGTAATACATGAGAGTGTATTATGTGGGTCATCGGATAGTCTATGAAATTTTCAATTGCTCTTTGAATCATTGTCTTTTGTACGTCGGATATAGGGTTCGTCCTGATATTGACAGTATTGACTGAATACGCTACTTATTATTCAATTTTGATTCTACTTCTAACAATCATTAAATTATCTTTCATGTGAATAACTGCCAAGAGGTCTTTTAGGCTATCGTTTCCTAGAACGTCATAAAACGATTTTAATTCAGGCATGAGGAGAAATTTTATCTTGATGTCGTGAAGACCGAAAAGGTTCAAAGGTAATTTTAACATTTCCTTCTATAGAGTTCGCATAGAAATTTGTCTTATTAGTCCGAGGGTTTTGTACTTTAATAGAGTATTGAAATTAATAAAAAGGCAAATAATGAAACGCGTCCGAATTGTTTAATGCTAGGCCAAAGACTGTTTTAATATTTCTTTTTACATTTGGTTAACCATGGTTTCATATTACCGACTCTCCAGACTACTTGTTAGGTAAACGCCATATATGGTGGTACGGTAACAACTAATATCTATCATTACGAACCATTTAAGTTACCCGATATGGTCCTCAAAATTTTGGGATTAATTTTTTTGACGCGCCCGGATGAGAATCAACATTTTTTTACCATTACACATTCTCCCGTTTTATAACTTTTGTGTTTACACCTTTTCTTGTCTACATAGCGCTTGTTGTATGCTTGAGATTTCTCTTATTCTTATATTGCTTGCTGTCATATCTTACCTAAATCATGTTAATCTTTTTCGCCTTCTAACTCCTTTAAACTTTCCATAACTAACAGCTTGCCTTTCTGATCAACTCCAAATAACATCACGCTTGGATGTTCTTTAATAGTACGATTGACTGTATTATTTAAATAATGCTCGATTTTATCCAATACGTGGTCCCAAAATATTCCTTCTTCAGGCTTGACCAGTTTGGCTATCATTGGTCTTAAACTCTTGTTTATACTTTCGACTTGCCCGTTTGCTTGTGGCGATCCCGTTGCAATCTTGATGTGTTGAATATCCCTCTCAGACAAAAACTCTTTGAATTCAGTGGAAGTAAAGCAACTTCCCCTATCTGATATTATACATCTCTGTTTACTATAAGCTCTAAAGTATTACTTCTTTTGTGCTGGTTGTCTTAGTAATGTAAACTCTCACAAACTTTGTTAAAGCATCTATTATAATATTATATATGTATGTATTGTATATTTATGTATTTTTTAACCTATATATGTACATATATTTATATATGTATTTTTTAACCTGTATTGAATTATCCGTTAACCCAAAATGATCTATGTTGATTACGAACGGTACATTTCCTTTTGGCATATTGTAGAAGACCCTGTTTAGCAGAAACCAGAACCAATAGTTCTTTGACACAAACTGATATACTTTGTAAGCACCTATATGACCTACTTTATCGTGATACCTATACAAAACATGATTTTCAATTTTATCTGGTACAAAAAATACAGCATTACCATCATTATTCCTTCTGTATATCACTCATTTTCTCATTTCGTATAATGCACGTTCCGATTTTTTGAACATCGCTTTTTATCTTAACTATTTTTTTGTCTTTTCCCTGACAAATAACCAAGTTTTCTTCAAAGGTATTTGTTTCTATTGTTAAAACATTTGTCGAACTGCTCAATGCATCTACATGTTGTATTCTTGATCCTGTTTTACGCTCCAACACATAGTCTTAATTCTGTAACTCCAGCGTCCATCTAGCTACCCTGGGATTGAGCTCATTCTTATTAAGCGTTAGAGCTAAGGAATTACAATCGGTCATTATTTTAAACTTCTTGCCCTGAAGATAAATTTTAAAATGAGCTTATGTGTTTACTATTGCTAATGTCTCTAATTCAAAACTGTGGAATTTCTTCTCAAAATCTGTGGTTCTTTTGGAATAATAAAAGACAGGATGCAACTTATTAACTTCATTTCTTTGCAACAAAATATTTTATTAATGTGTCTCTGAAACGTTGAAGGCGCATTTTTGAGGCCAAATGGCATTCTCAAGAATCTGAATCTTCATGCATGTATACGTGAAAAAAACCATTTTTTAAATCTAATTAAGAAAAAATTGTTCTATCTGCAAGTCTATCTAATAAGTCGTCGATTAAAGGGATAGAATAACTATCCTTTGCTGTAACCTTATTCAAAGTTCGAAAATCTATACACATCCTAAGCTCTCCTGTTTTCTTTTTTACTAAAACTATAGGCGAAACATAATCAGATTTACTTTCTTCAGTTTCATTATCTGTATCTAGACAATTTTTTTCATCAAAACCATCTTTTATATTTAATAACATTGATTGATTTTTAAACTCCGTACTATCTGTTTTTTCACAACTACAATCTTTTTCTTTATAATTCTCAAGTTCAGAAACCAACTTGAATTTTCCGTTTCTGAGGAAGTCTCTTCCCAATATTGCCTCATAACCCGTTGATTCATCATTTATCACCATCAAATCTAAGTAGGTAAGGGGGCACTGTGGTCTGGGAATTCGGCGTAAGAAAGAGATAGCACTATGTTTGAGTGAGAGATGTGATTAAGAATACTTACAATGTGTTTGTTGTTGTTGTGGCGCGTGGATAGATGATAAGAAATGTTTAGGAGCGCGTGGTAAGGAGGTCGGCAACCTTTGAATGTTGTGTATGGCTTATCAGTAGTGATTAAGAATACCTGCTTATATTTTAAATAGTTGTGGTTAACGTTTGCTAGGTAGTGACGTAGCAATAATAATAATTTTAAAAATGTTGTGTGTTGAGTGGGGCTGGGGCTCTGAGTTTAAGAAGCAGGCGTGGTATGGGGTGAGCTATGGTGAAGTTATGGTTGTGTAGTTTAAATTCGACTAGTGTTTTAAAATAAAAATTGAAGTGGGTGTTGTTGTTTGAGAAGAATACCAATACTGTGATGTGTTTTATTTTGGAAGAGTTTATTTTTAGTGTGAAAAAAATTGATTGAGATTTGTGAACTAGCAGCGTAGTGGAGGGGCTATGGCTGGGGGGCTGTGGTTGGGCCAAAAGCTAGAACGTTTGGCTTAAGTGTTTATTTTTAGAACAGCTCTGATATATAGAGAACATTAATTGGGGGAAGTAGAAAAAACAATATGTTTTGGTGTGAAAGATTAAGGGAAAGAGAAACATACTGGGGTTGGGGCAGGGGATAGGAATACTTACATTTTTAAAATATTTGTGGTTAACGTTTGCTAGGTAGTGACGTAGCAATAATAATAATTTTAAAAATGTTGTGTGTTGAGTAGGGCTGGGGCTCGAACCGAAGAATGTGAGTTTAAGAAGCAGGCGTGGTTTTTTTTTTTTTTTTTTTCCAAATTCATTTTTATTAATTCATTCTTAAGACTATCTTAAAGCTAGACAAAAATTCATAAAACTAGCCTAATTATCCATAACTTACAACTAACTTATTGGTCCCATACGGACACTCTAAGTTAAACAATAATACTTAATGCTAATGCCTTTCGGCCCTAAGATCTATTTAACTTCAATTCATTTTATTTATTTTTGTCTTCATTAGAAAATTTAGAAAAAACTAATGTCAATATCCTTTTTTATTTTTACTTAAAAACTACTTAAAATAAGGTCCTTAATATAAAACTTAAAGCTAACTAAAACTACCTATTCTACAGAAGCAGGCGTGGTATGGGGTGAGCTATGGTGAAGTTATGGTTGTGTAGTTTAAATTCGACTAGTGTTTTAAAATAAAAATTGAAGTGGGTGTTGTTGTTTGAGAAGAATACCAATACTGTGATGTGTTTTATTTTGGAAGAGTTTATTTTTAGTGTGAAAAAAATTGATTGAGATTTGTGAACTAGCAGCGTAGTGGAGGGGCTATGGCTGGGGGCTGGGGCTGGGGCATGGGGATAGGAATACTTACATTTTTAAAATATTTGTGATTAACGTTTGCGGTTATAGTTTGAATATATATATATTATATATATATATATATATGTGTTTGTTGTTATTATGACGCATGGATAGATGATAAGAAATGTTTAGGAGCGCGTGGTAAAGAGGTCGGCATCCTTTTGAATGATGCGTATGGCTTATCAGTAAAAAAAGAAACAAATCTAATGTCCGTTGAAAACATATTTTTTCGGACGCGCAGTTGTTCTATATTTTGTCATAAATAGAAACTGAGGTTTCATAAAAAAATATGTATAGGAATTTCACAGATTAGATGTGCAAAAAAAAATGTTCTATATTTTGTCGTAAATAGAAATGATGGTTTCATAAATAATATGTATGGGAATTTCACAGATTAAAGAAAATAATTCTGTGGATTAAAATATATGTATGGCTTATCAGTATTGATGTTTTGTGGTTAGGAGCGCATGGTAAAGAGGTCGACAACCTTTGAATATTGTGTATGTCGGTCGGCAACCTTTTGAATGATGCGTATGGCTTATCAGTAAAAAAAAAGAAAAAAATCTAATGTCCGTTGAAAACATATTTTTTCGGACGCGCAGTTGTTCTATAGGTATTTTGTCATAAATAGAAACTGTGGTTTCATAAAAAAAATATGTATAGGAATTTCACAGATTAGATGTGCAAAAATGTTCTTTATTTTGTCGTAAATATGTATGGGAATTTCTCAGATTAAAGAAAATAATTATAAATGTTAGAGTAACATTTTATCAAAAAAAAAACATATATATAGAGATTAAGCTTAATGTCTATACTTTTTTCGTAAGTATAAAAGCAGGGCATACTCAGCTATTTAATTCAGTCACTCTTGACAAAAGTAAATAAGTTAAACTTTCAAAAAATTTGTTTAAACTAAAAAAAAAAAAAAAAAAAAAAAAATGTCTTCCATCTTAAAGAAAATAAAAGCGAACTCAAAAATTGCTGAGACCAAAGAATTGGTCAGTATGAAAAAGCTGACCCTCAAAAAAAAATATGCGATTGTGGATGCCAAGAGGTGCACCACGCGCTACGGTGAACAGCTTCGTGTCGAACTGAAGGATTGTTACGTCTTTTTACCAAAAAGATGTGCCGTCTCCTTCGGTGAGGAAGAAATACGGGAGCTACCTAAACTTTGTTTGGAGGTCGTAGCTCCTTACGAATCAACCTTCGTGATAGACTTTCATGAAAAAGAAAGTAACAATAGCACCACCACCAGCGATGACAACAACATCAACAACAACAGTATCAATGACAACAGTAGCAGCAGCAGTAACAGCAATAATTACAACAACACCAACAATCATAGAGAAGACGAGGAGGATGTAATAAATCAACGTGACTTTGTACAGTCACAGAAAAAATTATTTTACAACTCTTTTTATTAAAAAAAAAAATGTTTTTTTTTGTTAAAATAAAAAAAAATTAAATACAAATTTTTAAAATTTTTTTTCTATAGCTACCTGCTTGTTTGTTTGTTTCGCTTCTATTTCAGTCAATTAAGGTTTTTTGTTCACTTTCACTCTTTTCTTTTTCCCCATTTGTATAGCGATTTGAAATAATAGACGAAATGGTGACGAGGATTAAAAGGTTTGGTTTGAACGGAAGAAAAATCCAGTTCAAAATAAAACCTATTCCAGAAAATAAGGAGCCTACTTCCTGGATAAGGGAAGGTTTGAACGGTATGTTCAAATATGCTTTGAAAGATCTGGATCCTCTTGATAAAGTGGGAATAACTTTTAGCGGAAAGAGTTTTTCCACCGAACGGGGTAGTGGTTGGATCAACTTTAAAGACTGTTCAGCCATTACATTTAGCGACATTTGGGAGATGGTCAGTAGAATCTTCCAAAGTAATTCTACAGGACTGAGCACTGATGATTTCAATTTAAGTATAACATCTGTGAAGCTCCCTTCAGGTTCTGGAAAAAAAAGATCTATCATCTATAACACATTTGAAGAGGAATGCACCAAAAGAAAGGGTATTGTATCTGTACACAATACGGATAATTTGTGCTTGCCTCGAGCGCTAGTCATTGGCAAAGCATATGCCGATAAAGAAAGTGTGTTAAACAAAAACGCAATAAGAAGAGATATTGGAAAAATCCAAACAAAGAATGCCTTAAAACTAATTAATGAGGCACACATAAATATACCCCCTGAAGGGTGTGGCATTCCAGAATTAAAAATATTTCAACAACATTTAAAGGAATACAAAATAACGGTGTATAACCACGGAACAAAAGGGCGTGATATCATATTTGAAGGTGATAATGATGAGAAAAAAAAATCAATTTAATCTACCACAATAATCACTTTAATTTAATAACGTCCTTATCTGCTGCATTCTGTTGTAGTTATTATTGCGAAGATTGTCATGTACCCTACAATATGAAGAGCAAACATAGGTGTCAAAAAACATGTCCACAATGTCAAAACTCACCTCCGTGCCCGAAAATTGCAAAAGAAATTAATTGTGTAGATTGTAATCGAAATTTTAGAGGGAAAAACTGTTTCGACAAACACAAGGCAGCCAGCTCAAAAGGAAACAATATTTGTGAACAAGCTAAAAGATGCATACTATGTTTAAAAACATATAGTGGTAATCGAACTCATATCTGTGGTGAATACTACTGTAAATTATGTAGTAAGCACGTGGAAGAAGATCATTTGTGCTATATACTTCCCGATAGTAGATTACCTATATGTAACGACACTCTTTACATTTTTTATGATTTAGAGAGTCGTCAAGAGAGAGTTATCGGTGAAAAAATCATATCTATTGCAGATGATACTTATAATACTCAGGTGAAAATACATGAGCCTAATTTGTGTGTTTTTAAACAAAAGTGTTATGAATGTTTTGATATCCCAAATTTGGCCTTTTGTAATAAGTGCGGGCATTCATTGAACATTGTTCAGGAATCTGATGAAGAAGAAGAAGGAAATATTATCCCCAAATTCTTAAAACATATTCTGAATGTTCGACAAAAATTTAAAAACGTCATTGTATTAGCACATAACGGACAATCTTATGACCATCAATTTATATTAAATTATATACTGAATGAAACAAATTTGAGTCCGGAATTAATCATGCGAGGCAGTAAAATAATATTAATGATAATAGGAAATATTAAGTTTATAGATTCCTTAAATTATTTCCCGATGGCTCTCTCTAAGCTACCGAAAACCTTCCAGCTATCGTCGGAATTGAAAAAAGGATATTTTCCTCATTTGTTCAATACAAGAGGAAATAGAAACTATGTCGGGAAGTTACCAGCCTTAGAATTCTACAGTCCGAATACTATGAAAGCAGAAGAACTTGAAGTATTTCTAAAATGGTACGGAGAACATAAAAACGACATATTTGAACTCCAACGTGAACTTTTGGAGTATTGCATCAGTGATGTCAATATCCTGACTGAGGCTTGTCTGAAGTTCAGACGTTTTTTTCTTATTGAAAGTAAAATTGAGCCATTCTTAGAAGCTACGACTATAGCTTCTTCATGCAATCTGGTGTACCGAAGAAATTTTCTACAACCGAACACTATTGGGTTAATACCCAAAAATGGATACAGGTAAATTGTTATTTAAAATGATTACAATATCTAAAATAAATGTTAAAACAAATGTGTTTTTTCTCAATATCAGGTGCGTCGATAATCAGTCAACGGAAGCAATTAAGTGGTTGATTTTGGAAGAGAAAAGTCGAAAAATCAACATAAAACATGCTGCTAAAGGACGTGAAGCCATAATTAACGGAGTTAAAGTCGATGGTTTCTGCGAAGAAAATAAACAAGTTTTTGAGTTTCATGGTTGCTACTATCACGGTCATCCTGCTTGTCTAAAACATAAACGAGACGATCCTCTATCTGATAAAGAACAATACGATACGTTGAATTACAGATACGAGAGAACGATGGCCAAAACAGCACGTTTGAGATCTTTTAATTATGAAGTGATCGAAAAGTGGAGTTGTGAATTTGAGACCCAACTAAGTTTTCTAAAAGATGAAGAGTTACATTTCTTAAACAATCACCCACTAGTACAGAATGCCCCGTTAAATCCACGAGATGGTTTCTTTGGAGGAAGAACTGGGAATACATTTAATTACTACAAGTGTAAGGAAGGTGAGCAAATAAAATACATTGATGTATGTTCACTATACCCCTGGGTATGTAAAAATGGGAAGTTTCCCGTTGGACATCCAAAAGTTCATACAAGTAATGATGATATTTGCTCTAATATGCAACTTGATGGCATCAATGGGCTCATTAAATGTAAAATTCTGCCACCAGAAAACTTATTTCACCCTGTCTTACCCCAAAAACAGAACAATAAACTAATGTTTTCATTGTGTAGAACCTGTAGCAGTGAAAAAACTAAGGAAAGAGTTTGTACCCATTCTGATGATCAGAGGGCCTTGTTAGGAACATGGGTGATTGACGAAGTAGTAAAAGCTATTGAAATGGGTTATAAGCTACTAACTATAATGGAAATTTGGGAATACGAAGTAATCCAATATAACCCTACTACAGGTTCTGAAGGATTATTTACCTCAATGATGAATAAATACCTTAAAATAAAGCAAGAAGCTTCAGGGTGGCCAAATATATGTTTATCTGAAGAGGATAAAAACAAATATATTACGGATTTTCTCGAGAAGGAAAAAATCAAGTTGGAATACTCCGAAATAACAGATAATCCTGGCAAGAGATCACTTGCCAAGCTGATTTTAAATTCTTTTTGGGGTAAATTTGGACAAAGAGAAAATCAACAAAAAACCTGTATTATTAATAATCCTTCAGATTTGTTTGATTTGCTTACTCATCCATCTATAGAAGTTTCACAAATTCTACCAATTAATGAAAACAATATTGTGATAAGCTTCGAAATTAAAGAAGAAGCAGCTGAAACTCTATCAACTGTTAATGTTTCTATTGCCGCATATACCACAACTCAAGCTCGCCTGAAATTATATAGCTACTTAGAAAAACTTCAGGAAAGATTTTTGTACTACGACACTGATTCCGTTATTTATGTTTGTCGTCAAGGAGAATTTGATCCACCTACTGGAGACTTTATCGGTGATATGACAAACGAACTGGATTGCTATGGTCAAGGAAGTTACATTACCGAATTTGTAAGTGGTGGACCAAAAAATTATTCTTACAAAGTATACAGCACAAAGGATAAAAAAGAACACACTGTCTGTAAAGTGAAGGGTATCTTCCTCAATTATGAATCTTCCCAAAAAATTAATTTTGATTCAATAAAAGAATCGGTTTTAAATTCTTCTACACAAAAAGATTCTGATGTAAGTATTGTCATAAAGTCTAACAATATACGACGAACCATAGAACATCAGGTAGTTACTGTAGAAGAAGTCAAGACATACAAACCAAGAGCCGAAAAACGTCAATTTTTCGACGATCACAGTTCTCTGCCGTACGGGTATAAAAGAAAAAAACCCAACCCACCATCATCATCATCATCATAATAATCATTATAGTAATAAAAAGTCGCACTTTATGCAGATATTAAAATAAAAAATAATTTAAAATTTTAAGCAAAAGTTTTTTTTGTTTTATTTGAAAATATTAATTACAATTTTTAGCTTCTTTAATGTATCTGCTCAAAAGATAAACATTCTGGAGTGCACATATTTTTCCATGATACCAACATTTCAAAGTTATATCTGGATAAATTCTTTTTAGTTCTTTTAAATTAGGACACTTATAGTTAAGATCTTCAAGGTTAATGACTTCAACATTTTCGTTATTAATAAGTTTTTGTAGCCAATGTTTCTTTTCTTTACCCTTGACGTAAACAACATTTTTAATTTTTTTTCGAAGATATGACTTAACTTTGCAAAAATCTGTATCTCCACCATCCCAGGTAAAACCATGATGATACTCATGCAACCAATTAGCTTGTCTTTTGAGGGCTGACGGAAGAAAGTTAGAGTGAAATGGTGGAGTAAGTATGAAATGTTGGTGATATCCATTAAAAAGCACAGCCATTTCCTTTAAGATAAACTCATTGTTCATTCCTCTAAAACCTTGAAAGTCTACAAAACAGGTATCCATGTTTAGATCTGTTCTAAGCAAATGCACTTTTTCTACTGAAAAAATATAGATTATGACACCAATTTAAATAAGTTTGTTAACTTCTCCAGTCATTGGATTGTACTCGATTATGCGATCATGAAGTATTAAACAATACATAGTTGTTGAAGCAGGAATCGAAGTTAATGTTTTAAGTTCAATTTTTACATCCACAGGACCCGTTTTGATTGACTCATTTTGATGAGAACAATCAATAACCAGAATTGGGGCGATATCTTTAAACTCTTGTCGCGATAAAAGTGGATTTGATTGTTGTTGATAATACGATTGTTGAAATTTACTATACATTTCATAGAGAATAGCATATCGATCCAGTTTATATTTTACATTTAAATCTTCTCGAGGGTAAGATTCGGAATTTAAATGTACTTTTACATTGCTCACATCACAATGATCAAATATGCTAGCATCTTTATTTCGTTGATTTTTTCTATCAGTTTGTAGAGCAATGATAATATATCTTGGTTTCTCAAGCTGACTTGAAGTTTTAACTGTCCATACATGATCAGTGGTGGTTGGTAGTGTTGGATATTCGTACATTTCCCAATTTCGAAAATGAATTTGAATTGAATTTGATTGTATTTGTTTCAATAATGTAAGTTTATTCGAATCAGATAAGGTAATGTGTGGTACTCTCCACTGCAGTTTAAAAATCGAAAGTTTTAATTCTTCGTTGTCTTTAGAAAAATAAGCATTCTCATTAGATCGAGTACGAATTAAAATCAATTCATGTCTTGCATTTGTTATGATCTTTTTATTATCTTCAGCAAATCCTAACAGATATTTTAATTTTATACAAAAATTAAAAGTACCCAATGCAAGAGAAAAACTGCTACCCCCAGTCCATGATCCATTTTCCAAACTCTTACTTTCATTTTCGTTTAAAGAAATATAATTTTTTAAGGTCGATGTTATTCCCACATTTTTATTGTTGTCAATGTTTACTCCATTCAGTTCATATTGTATTTCTTCAAAAAGAAAAGCCATTGCATTATTAGTTAATTTTCCTGCTGAAACAGTTCCATCTGCTTTTGTTAGACTCCCTTCTATATAAATATAGCTTTCACTAGGTAATATACATAAGTCTTGTTGTTGTATGGGAATACGTATTTCATCACTCGGATTGAAGGACTGAAGAAATGGAGAGTAACAATGGTACTCAAACTTAGATATGCTATTATCAAAGATGGGTCCTTGAGTAATATTTAATATATCGTTCATATTGTAAATTTATTTTAATTTGAATCCCAGTGACAGAAGATAGGCTTTATTTTCAGGTGATAACTTAGGTGTTGACAGTGTTGATGTTCGGGAAGAACTAGTTAAATGGTTACCTTTGATATCTGTTATATAATTATTGTAGATTATCATTATTCTAATATTGGGGTTAAATGTAATCGAACAGTTATTCTTTCTCCTCTAAAATTTATTAAGTCCCCGTTCTGGTCCACTAGTTTTAATGTTATAGTACTTATTCGTTTGACATTCACAGGTAGATAGATGACATTTTTTGGAACTTCAATGATTTTATACCCTGACCCTGTTTCTGGCGAGAATTCATGTATTGTATGCATAGGAGTATTATTAAAATAAGAGCCAGTAATGATATTACACTCGACTCGTATTACATTTACCTTGTTTATGTCAACAGGTAAATCGGACAAATGAGTTTTCTTACCTTCGAGAACACGTTTACTGAAACCCAATAATTTTCCTATGGTTCTGTTCTTATTGAAATATATGTTCTCGTTGCATTGGATTTGACATTCCATTGTGTTATTATTTGCTTCTATTTCAATAATAATGGAGGAATTTCGCAATAATAATTCTTTGGATATATATTCTGCAATAGCATCAATTTCATACGATCCTATAGGGATTTCAATTTCATATTCGCCCACATGAAACAAATTATTATTCGCATCAACATTCGGTATAGAGTTGTACGTGTGAAAATCAATCAATCCACAAACATAGTCTTTGTCCAAGTTTAGCGGTGGAAAATATTCAGCTGATAGAAGGGAAGTTCTCCCGCTTAGTGTAAGTATCATTGCCATGATGATGAAAAACATAATGAAAGCCATTGTATATAAAACTCTTTATTTATTGAAAATAACATTCATATAAAAATCTTAAACATAAATGACCACAGTTAAAAGAGTCATAATCTTGGTATTTTGTATAATTATAATTAATTTTTTCACCCAAATAATTAATAATTTCAATAGGAGGTTGAAGATTTCCAAAACTATCAAAATATTCAATTTGGTTGCCTTTTTTATAATACGCTACCCAGTGTGTTCCAGGGCCAATTGATGAGTCTAGATTTACAATTCCACACTCGTTTTTCAAAGGTTTAGTTTTTGGTAAATTATCTCTCATGAAAACTCCTCGAAAATTCGGAATGAATTTCCTTGCAAAATTTCTCAAATCTATTTCATTTAATGCACGATTGGGCAGCGAACTTAGAAGTTTTTTGGCTGTGGATTTAAATAAAGTCCAAACCCTTTTCTATAAGGTTTAAGGTATAAGCCCTGCCCTACTGCAATGGATTCCATTTGTTGATTATGACGCTTTTTCTCCTCTAAATCTTTTTTAGCAATGCTAATATCGTTGACAGCTTTTGCTACACCTGCAGCACCTCCCGTTAAAGCTCCAAGAGCTGAAAGTCCAGCAAACAACGGTACAAGAAATGGAATTACACCACCAATTTTCGGTACAGAAATAACTCTGGGTGTCTTAATGTTATTACTGTTTCTTCTTACTGTTTTCTTAGCAGATGATATGGCTATTTGGATTGCCTTTTCCAGATTGAAGGGTCTTTTACGTTTAATATTATTTCCAATAACTGTTATTATTTTTCTAAATGAGAGTTGCTTAGCATTTTTATCTAAATTTGACTTATTGTCGTTTTCTTTTTTATTTTTTCGCTTTTTTCTTAGGCTTTTTGTCTTTATTCTTAGAACAACCCATACCGAATTTTGTTTTTGCCTTCAAAAGATTGGTAACCAATAGTGCGTTTGCCTTTTCACCTATACTAGCGTCTCCGGATTGAACTCGTTGCCAGGCTTTTTCAGTTAAAATCCTATCGGCAATGTGTCGATCAGATGTATTTTTAAATTTAGAATAAGATATATCGTGTTCCTTGCACGCTTGATCAAGCAAATTAATTCCCGGATCCCCTCGAGCTAGACGTTGTCGGAGTTTTGTTCCAGGTCCACAGTATTGATAACCAGGTAAATGTAGTTCAAGAGGTAGTTTGTTTATTAAAGTATTTAATAAACCTTTCCTTTCACAATGTTTCGTCGACTGATAGATTTTTTGGAATAATCAATCATTTTAAAATGATTATCTTAGCGTAAGAATGGTTGGGTGTCATATGACACTTTTAAAATATAAACTTGTCATTTATAGGAAATCATTTAGTTTTAATAACTATGCGTTTCGTTAAACAACAATGCCAGTTACCAGTAATAAGTACGGAACTGTCTAACAATATTGAAAGAAAAAAACATGGTAAACTATTCCCTCATAGTATAAGAGGGTTAATTACTGGTCCCTCAAATTGCGGAAAACAAATGTCATGATGAGTTTGTTACAACATCCAAATGGATTAAAATTTGAAAATATCTATATATATTCTAAATCCTTACATCAGCCAAAGTATGAGTTTTTACGAAAAGCCATAAAACCTATTAAAAATATGGGTTTCTTCACTTTTGCCAATAACAGTGATGTTATTTCACCCGAAGAGGCTAAACCAAATTCTATATTTATTTTTGACGATATTGCCTGTGAAAAACAAGACACAGTTCGAGTTTACTTCAGTATGGGACGGCATCATCATATTGATAGTTTTTACTTATGCCAAACTTATACAAGAATACCCAAACACTTAATTCGAGACAATGCGAATTTACTAATCATCTTCAAACAGGACGATATGAATCTAAAACATATATATAATGATCATGTTAATTCAGATATGACATTTAATACATTCCGAATAGTTTGTGCAGAATGTTGGAAGACAAATTACGGATTTGTGGTAATTGACAAGGATAGTCCTTTGAATGAAGGTCGTTATAGAAAAGGCTTTGACTGTTTTCTTAAGTTATAAAACAAATAACACTTTTGATTTAATACCATATGTATAGAAATGTTCTATGAGAACAGTACAGAGCAGTACAGCGAGCAGATAGTAGCAGTAAAAAGCAGTTCCACCCAGATTGAGACCCAGTATTCTTCAGTTAAGATCAGTAATCTCAATATCAAATTCAGTTTAAAACCTTTTGAACGATTCTTTCAACAACTTCGAAACTTATTAATCACTTGCCTCTGTAGGAAGAAATAAATATTTACATTATGATGAATATAGATGTAAAACTAACAAAGGAATTAATTAAAACTACAGATGCTCTACGAAAGAAATACAAAGCTCTTAAGATCGGTAGGGAAGCTTACGAAACTCAAATTGAAGAAACTCTTAAACCTCTTACGAAACCACTAAACGAATTAGTAAAAAAATCAAATATCAAAAAAGATCAACATAACCTTATAAATGGTCCTTTAAAGAAAATAAAACTCAATTTTGAACATCCTCAATCACAAGAAAATGATTATGATAAGAAGAAACATTTTCATGAAGAATTCACCACCCCCAAAACTTCTATTGATGATGATGATGATGATTCACCAATTTTTTCCGTCGATAGTAATACTACTCCAAAAAGAACAAAGAACAAGTCAAGTCATAGTAGCTTTGCAGAACGCTTGTCACAAGAACAATTTCATGACACCCCTAAAAAATATATAGATTTATTTCTAAATAATTCCAACACCCTTGATAAAACGTATGGTGTACATTCAAAAGATGGAAAAATGTACATCGGTAATAGTGAGTTAAACCTTATTGGAAAAGATATAGAAATTAAAAATAAAACCTTCGAAGGAACAAATGGGTTATATGAGCTTATATTTAAGAAAAACCCTGATAAACAAGTTTACACCAATGAAGATTTAAAAAACTACAGGACTATATTACATGACACTAATGTTCATAGAATTGATCATAATTCGCAGAGACAAGTACACGGCAATAGAGGTTATAAGTATAAAAAAATTATAAGTAAATTATTCGGATTAAGAACAAATACTTCTAATACTCCATCGCCATCATCTTCAAAACTACAAATACCTTCAGGAAGTGGAATAATGCAATTATCAAATTTGAAAAAAGACTATATATTTTGGGATAATCCCAATGAACTAGTAGATCGATTGAGACTTCTTATTGGTTCACAACAAGCTGGACACAACAATCACTCTAGCGAAATTATTTCAATCATTGAAGAACTTAAAGAAGCCAATATTATCGAATAATAATAAAAAAAGATGAGTGTTGATAAATTTGGTCGTTTCTCAAATAGAACCCCACCCAGAGGACCAAGAGGAAAACAAGGAGAGCAGGGACCACCAGGTGTACAGGGAGAGCGAGGTTTGCCTAGACCAGCTGGAGAGGGATTCCTCAAAACAGAAAGCGGAGATTACAGCATACACTTTAAACGGTTAAAAAATGTTCAAGAACCACAAGAACAGGAAGACGCTGCTACCAAAAAATATGTTGATGAAACATACCAACAACTTAAAGAATACATCCAATATGGAGTAGTTGAAAAATTTGAGAAACTACTGTTTGACACAATTGATAATAAGAAAAAAAATCTGAAAATGAAATTGAAGACAATTCTATTAATTATTAAAACTTAAAACCAGTCATTATATAACTTTAGTCTTTAATCTATCTCCTCAGTGTGGAGAACTCCATCATTATGTCTAACATAGATCTTTTATTAATTTTTGATGAAATTCTACAGTTTCTGAAAACAAATCATCATAATATAGTGGAAGAACATCATGAAGAGCTTTTGAATTGTGTAATCTTTTTGAAAAGATTTATGAATGTATCTACTACAACATCAAAACATGGATGTCATTTCGATAACTGCCCATGGTCTTCAAACTTATGCAAAAATGGTCCAGATACATGCGCATGTTACATGCTTGAAAATAGACTGTTAAAAATAAAAAAACTGATGTCTTTGTACCGTTCAAACCAAACCTTTTAATCCTCGTCACCATTTCGTCTATTATTTCAAATCGCTATACAAATGGGGAAAAAGAAAAGAGTGAAAGTGAACAAAAAACCTTAATTGACTGAAATAGAAGCGAAACAAACAAACAAGCAGGTAGCTATAGAAAAAAAATTTTAAAAATTTGTATTTAATTTTTTTTTATTTTAACAAAAAAAAACATTTTTTTTTTAATAAAAAGAGTTGTAAAATAATTTTTTCTGTGACTGTACAAAGTCACGTTGATTTATTACCTCCTCCTCGTCTTCTCTATGATTGTTGGTGTTGTTGTAATTATTGCTGTTACTGCTGCTGCTACTGTTGTCATTGATACTGTTGTTGTTGATGTTGTTGTCATCGCTGGTGGTGGTGCTATTGTTACTTTCTTTTTCATGAAAGTCTATCACGAAGGTTGATTCGTAAGGAGCTACGACCTCCAAACAAAGTTTAGGTAGCTCCCGTATTTCTTCCTCACCGAAGGAGACGGCACATCTTTTTGGTAAAAAGACGTAACAATCCTTCAGTTCGACACGAAGCTGTTCACCGTAGCGCGTGGTGCACCTCTTGGCATCCACAATCGCATATTTTTTTTTGAGGGTCAGCTTTTTCATACTGACCAATTCTTTGGTCTCAGCAATTTTTGAGTTCGCTTTTATTTTCTTTAAGATGGAAGACATTTTTTTTTTTTTTTTTTTTTTTAGTTTAAACAAATTTTTTGAAAGTTTAACTTATTTACTTTTGTCAAGAGTGACTGAATTAAATAGCTGAGTATGCCCTGCTTTTATACTTACGAAAAAAGTATAGACATTAAGCTTAATCTCTATATATATGTTTTTTTTTTGATAAAATGTTACTCTAACATTTATAATTATTTTCTTTAGTCTGAGAAATTCCCATACATATTTACGACAAAATATAGAACATTTTTGCACATCTAATCTGTGAAATTCCTATACATATTTTTTTTATGAAACCACAGTTTCTATTTATGACAAAATACCTATAGAACAACTGCGCGTCCGAAAAAATATGTTTTCAACGGACATTAGATTTTTTTCTTTTTTTTTACTGATAAGCCATACGCATCATTCAAAAGGTTGCCGACCGACATACACAATATTCAAAGGTTGTCGACCTCTTTACCATGCGCTCCTAACCACAAAACATCAATACTGATAAGCCATACATATATTTTAATCCACAGAATTATTTTCTTTAATCTGTGAAATTCCCATACATATTATTTATGAAACCATTATTTCTATTTACGACAAAATATAGAACATTTTTTTTTGCACATCTAATCTGTGAAATTCCTATACATATTTTTTTATGAAACCTCAGTTTCTATTTATGACAAAATATAGAACAACTGCGCGTCCGAAAAAATATGTTTTCAACGGACATTAGATTTGTTTCTTTTTTTACTGATAAGCCATACGCATCATTCAAAAGGATGCCGACCTCTTTACCACGCGCTCCTAAACATTTCTTATCATCTATCCATGCGTCATAATAACAACAAACACATATATATATATATATATAATATATATATATTCAAACTATAACCGCAAACGTTAACCACAAATATTTTAAAAATGTAAGTATTCCTATCCCCATGCCCCAGCCCCAGCCCCCAGCCATAGCCCCTCCACTACGCTGCTAGTTCACAAATCTCAATCAATTTTTTTCACACTAAAAATAAACTCTTCCAAAATAAAACACATCACAGTATTGGTATTCTTCTCAAACAACAACACCCACTTCAATTTTTATTTTAAAACACTAGTCGAATTTAAACTACACAACCATAACTTCACCATAGCTCACCCCATACCACGCCTGCTTCTGCGAGAGAACTTCGTTCGAGTGACATAGCCCCACCAAACAACAGAAACCTGACAAATACAGAAATTGACCAACATTTACAACAGATGGACGAAACAATAAAACGAACGATGGAACGGACAATACCAAAGTACAAAGAACGGGACCAAATGGACGCTTACAGAAACGCGACTATTGACGCACTACGTAGGCACAAGAGTGGCTTACTGACAAGACTCAAAAACTTGTACAGACGACTGACAGACCCACACGACTTGGAGGTTAGGACACTGAAGTCGTCAATAAAAAATGTCAATCTGTTGATTAAGGAGAACTACAGGTTATCAATTAACAAGTACTGGGACCGCAAGATCCGGTCAGTTAATTCCAGTGACCCTAGTATGTTCCCTAAAATCAATAAGATATTTAGGAAAAAGAACGACAATGACCTTCCGTGTCTGAAACTCCAAAGAACTGAAGAGAACAGAGACGTACTCATGACAGCGCAAATAGATCCAGAAGAAGCCATCTTTGACGATGACTTTTATATAATTGAAGATCCGAAGGAAAAAGTGGAGGCGGTGGGAGCTGCTTTCCAGCAAGTGTACAAGGTGAATGTTAGCATTCGCCCCAACCACGACCTGGAAAACAGAGCCCTACTTAATCACTTTTACCTTCGAAATGATATAACACATTGGCGATCTGAGAACCGCGGTTTTATGCGGTTCGATGACGATTCCTTGGCAAATGCCATAATCGCCGAGCAAACGGGACCAAGTACCTTGTTAGTAACGAAGGTTGAGCTTCAGCTCATCTTCAACTCAATAAAAAATAAAAAGTCCGCAGGATATAGAAATTAAAAATAAAACCTTCGAAGGAACAAATGGGTTATATGAGCTTATATTTAAGAAAAACCCTGATAAACAAGTTTACACCAATGAAGATTTAAAAAACTACAGGACTATATTACATGACACTAATGTTCATAGAATTGATCATAATTCGCAGAGACAAGTACACGGCAATAGAGGTTATAAGTATAAAAAAATTATAAGTAAATTATTCGGATTAAGAACAAATACTTCTAATACTCCATCGCCATCATCTTCAAAACTACAAATACCTTCAGGAAGTGGAATAATGCAATTATCAAATTTGAAAAAAGACTATATATTTTGGGATAATCCCAATGAACTAGTAGATCGATTGAGACTTCTTATTGGTTCACAACAAGCTGGACACAACAATCACTCTAGCGAAATTATTTCAATCATTGAAGAACTTAAAGAAGCCAATATTATCGAATAATAATAAAAAAAGATGAGTGTTGATAAATTTGGTCGTTTCTCAAATAGAACCCCACCCAGAGGACCAAGAGGAAAACAAGGAGAGCAGGGACCACCAGGTGTACAGGGAGAGCGAGGTTTGCCTAGACCAGCTGGAGAGGGATTCCTCAAAACAGAAAGCGGAGATTACAGCATACACTTTAAACGGTTAAAAAATGTTCAAGAACCACAAGAACAGGAAGACGCTGCTACCAAAAAATATGTTGATGAAACATACCAACAACTTAAAGAATACATCCAATATGGAGTAGTTGAAAAATTTGAGAAACTACTGTTTGACACAATTGATAATAAGAAAAAAAATCTGAAAATGAAATTGAAGACAATTCTATTAATTATTAAAACTTAAAACCAGTCATTATATAACTTTAGTCTTTAATCTATCTCCTCAGTGTGGAGAACTCCATCATTATGTCTAACATAGATCTTTTATTAATTTTTGATGAAATTCTACAGTTTCTGAAAACAAATCATCATAATATAGTGGAAGAACATCATGAAGAGCTTTTGAATTGTGTAATCTTTTTGAAAAGATTTATGAATGTATCTACTACAACATCAAAACATGGATGTCATTTCGATAACTGCCCATGGTCTTCAAACTTATGCAAAAATGGTCCAGATACATGCGCATGTTACATGCTTGAAAATAGACTGTTAAAAATAAAAAAACTGATGTCTTTGTACCGTTCAAACCAAACCTTTTAATCCTCGTCACCATTTCGTCTATTATTTCAAATCGCTATACAAATGGGGAAAAAGAAAAGAGTGAAAGTGAACAAAAAACCTTAATTGACTGAAATAGAAGCGAAACAAACAAACAAGCAGGTAGCTATAGAAAAAAAATTTTAAAAATTTGTATTTAATTTTTTTTTATTTTAACAAAAAAAAACATTTTTTTTTTAATAAAAAGAGTTGTAAAATAATTTTTTCTGTGACTGTACAAAGTCACGTTGATTTATTACCTCCTCCTCGTCTTCTCTATGATTGTTGGTGTTGTTGTAATTATTGCTGTTACTGCTGCTGCTACTGTTGTCATTGATACTGTTGTTGTTGATGTTGTTGTCATCGCTGGTGGTGGTGCTATTGTTACTTTCTTTTTCATGAAAGTCTATCACGAAGGTTGATTCGTAAGGAGCTACGACCTCCAAACAAAGTTTAGGTAGCTCCCGTATTTCTTCCTCACCGAAGGAGACGGCACATCTTTTTGGTAAAAAGACGTAACAATCCTTCAGTTCGACACGAAGCTGTTCACCGTAGCGCGTGGTGCACCTCTTGGCATCCACAATCGCATATTTTTTTTTGAGGGTCAGCTTTTTCATACTGACCAATTCTTTGGTCTCAGCAATTTTTGAGTTCGCTTTTATTTTCTTTAAGATGGAAGACATTTTTTTTTTTTTTTTTTTTTTTAGTTTAAACAAATTTTTTGAAAGTTTAACTTATTTACTTTTGTCAAGAGTGACTGAATTAAATAGCTGAGTATGCCCTGCTTTTATACTTACGAAAAAAGTATAGACATTAAGCTTAATCTCTATATATATGTTTTTTTTTTGATAAAATGTTACTCTAACATTTATAATTATTTTCTTTAGTCTGAGAAATTCCCATACATATTTACGACAAAATATAGAACATTTTTGCACATCTAATCTGTGAAATTCCTATACATATTTTTTTTATGAAACCACAGTTTCTATTTATGACAAAATACCTATAGAACAACTGCGCGTCCGAAAAAATATGTTTTCAACGGACATTAGATTTTTTTCTTTTTTTTTACTGATAAGCCATACGCATCATTCAAAAGGTTGCCGACCGACATACACAATATTCAAAGGTTGTCGACCTCTTTACCATGCGCTCCTAACCACAAAACATCAATACTGATAAGCCATACATATATTTTAATCCACAGAATTATTTTCTTTAATCTGTGAAATTCCCATACATATTATTTATGAAACCATTATTTCTATTTACGACAAAATATAGAACATTTTTTTTTGCACATCTAATCTGTGAAATTCCTATACATATTTTTTTATGAAACCTCAGTTTCTATTTATGACAAAATATAGAACAACTGCGCGTCCGAAAAAATATGTTTTCAACGGACATTAGATTTGTTTCTTTTTTTACTGATAAGCCATACGCATCATTCAAAAGGATGCCGACCTCTTTACCACGCGCTCCTAAACATTTCTTATCATCTATCCATGCGTCATAATAACAACAAACACATATATATATATATATATAATATATATATATTCAAACTATAACCGCAAACGTTAACCACAAATATTTTAAAAATGTAAGTATTCCTATCCCCATGCCCCAGCCCCAGCCCCCAGCCATAGCCCCTCCACTACGCTGCTAGTTCACAAATCTCAATCAATTTTTTTCACACTAAAAATAAACTCTTCCAAAATAAAACACATCACAGTATTGGTATTCTTCTCAAACAACAACACCCACTTCAATTTTTATTTTAAAACACTAGTCGAATTTAAACTACACAACCATAACTTCACCATAGCTCACCCCATACCACGCCTGCTTCTGCGAGAGAACTTCGTTCGAGTGACATAGCCCCACCAAACAACAGAAACCTGACAAATACAGAAATTGACCAACATTTACAACAGATGGACGAAACAATAAAACGAACGATGGAACGGACAATACCAAAGTACAAAGAACGGGACCAAATGGACGCTTACAGAAACGCGACTATTGACGCACTACGTAGGCACAAGAGTGGCTTACTGACAAGACTCAAAAACTTGTACAGACGACTGACAGACCCACACGACTTGGAGGTTAGGACACTGAAGTCGTCAATAAAAAATGTCAATCTGTTGATTAAGGAGAACTACAGGTTATCAATTAACAAGTACTGGGACCGCAAGATCCGGTCAGTTAATTCCAGTGACCCTAGTATGTTCCCTAAAATCAATAAGATATTTAGGAAAAAGAACGACAATGACCTTCCGTGTCTGAAACTCCAAAGAACTGAAGAGAACAGAGACGTACTCATGACAGCGCAAATAGATCCAGAAGAAGCCATCTTTGACGATGACTTTTATATAATTGAAGATCCGAAGGAAAAAGTGGAGGCGGTGGGAGCTGCTTTCCAGCAAGTGTACAAGGTGAATGTTAGCATTCGCCCCAACCACGACCTGGAAAACAGAGCCCTACTTAATCACTTTTACCTTCGAAATGATATAACACATTGGCGATCTGAGAACCGCGGTTTTATGCGGTTCGATGACGATTCCTTGGCAAATGCCATAATCGCCGAGCAAACGGGACCAAGTACCTTGTTAGTAACGAAGGTTGAGCTTCAGCTCATCTTCAACTCAATAAAAAATAAAAAGTCCGCAGGTGTCGATGGTATATCCAACGTTGTACTAAGACATTTACCGATGGAGGCAATTGACATTTACACCACACTCTTCAATAATGCACTGAATAATGCATATTATCCAGGGCATTGGAAGACCGCTGTGGTTCATCCTCTCCCGAAAAAGGGAAAGGACAACTCCAACCCGTCAAATCTTCGGTCGATAAGTCTTCTTCCGAGCATCAGCAAGGTTTTCGAAAAAATCATTAATAGGGCTCTGACTAAGTGGGCTGCGGACAACAAAATAATTCCGGATAAACAGTTCGGGTTCAAGGCGGGTCATGACACAATTCATGCTGCGTCTAAACTCGCTTCTGATATCCAATGGAATAAAACAAAACAACAATGCACAGGTGCTGTTCTGGTTGATTTGGAAAAGGCCTTTGACACCGTATGGTTAGAGGGTCTTTACCTAAAACTGAGCAGGCTTGGCATAAGCAAGCCATTGTTGTATATACTTTATGATATGCTTAACGGTAGAAAGTTTGTTGTCAAAAGTGGCAATGTAACTTCTACCAAAACATTCTTAATTAAAAATGGTCTTCAACAGGGAGCGGTGAATTCGCCGATTCTCTTCAGCATTTACACCAGCGATCTGATAGGTAGTCTTACAAAGGCAATTGCGTACGCCGACGATCTTATTGCGTACAGAACGGCCCGAAAGGTTGAGGTTATTAGAATTCTCTTGCAGCGTGATTTCGACAAGATTCAGCGATATTGCGACGACTGGAAACTGAAAATAAATGTCCATAAGTCGGAGACAATTCTGTTCCGGACTCCGTTGGCTATGGCCACGAGGGATACGTGCAAGAATTGGCGCAAGATGGTTATCGTTGATCTTCACGGGCAGCCATTAGCGAGCAAAAGTGTAGTGAAGTACCTCGGTATCTGGTTAGATCAGTATTTATATTTCGACAGACATATAAATGCTGCTCTGACCAGGGCCAGAGGAGCCTTCGCTCTGACGAAACGGCTGTTTTTTAGCAGTCGGCTTGACCCCAGAGTGAAGGTAATTTGCTACATGGCCCTCATACGGCCGATGATCGTTTATGGTTGTCCTGTGTGGTTCAACGTTGCCCCTTCCCAGATGGAGAGGTTTCGGGTGTTCGAGCGGCAGTGTTTACGACGCTGTACCGGCTTATATCGAACAGCCGAATCTTCTTACGTGCACTACTATTCCAACGAGGTCCTATACAACGGGGCTCGAATCAACAGAATTGACAATTTCGTGATAAAACTCGTTCGAGGTCACATTGCAAGAGCTATGTCTTCGACCAACAATTTAATTTTCGGGGCGTTCTACCCGAACGACGAATATTTTGAAAGTGCACGCTTGAGCGGCTTCATTCCACCAGAGGCATTCCTCTTTTTAGATAGATGCGGTCTGATACAGGATAGATTGGCAGTTCCGTTAATCTACCACGTCAGACGACGAACCGTGGATAGGCGACTCCTGTACAATCGGGACGTCATGGCACAAGGCGGAGCAGAGCTCCTTCGGTTCAGTAGGGCTGTGTCCGAACGGGACCGAACTGATAGGGTGAAGCAGGAGAACCAGTTTTGGTGGCTTCAATCGGCACTTGATAGTGAGTAGTCGGGATGGGGTCTTAAGCCTTGGCCGGCTTACATACTTGTTTTATAGTTTTAGGGTTTAGTTTTAAGTAGAATAGGCATGGTGGCACAAAAAAAAAAAAACATACAAAAAAAAAATACAAAAAATACAAAAAAATACAAAAAAAAAATAAAAAAATAAAAAATAAAAAAAAACATGGAATAATAAAAAAAAAATACAAAAAAAAGACAAAATATGAAAAACAAAAAACGTTAGATAGTTAGATTTGCTGCTGTGGTTGTTCTAGTTTTAAGTATTTTATAGGTAGAATAGGTAGTTTTAGTTAGCTTTAAGTTTTATATTAAGGACCTTATTTTAAGTAGTTTTTAAGTAAAAATAAAAAAGGATATTGACATTAGTTTTTTTAAATTTTCTAATGAATACAAAAATAAATAAAATTGAATTGAAGTTAAAATAGATCTTAGGGCCGAAAGGCATTAGCATTAAGTATTATTGTTTAACTTAGAGTGTCCGTATGGGACCAGTAAGTTAGTTGTAAGTTATGGTTAATTAGGCTAGTTTTATGAATTTTTGTCTAGCTTTAAGATAGATTTAAGATTGAATTAATAAAAATGAATTGAAAAAAAAAAAAAAAAAAAAAAAAAAACCACGCCTGCTTCTTAAACTCACATTCTTCGGTTCGAGCCCCAGCCCTACTCAACACACAACATTTTTAAAATTATTATTATTGCTACGTCACTACCTAGCAAACGTTAACCACAAATATTTTAAAAATGTAAGTATTCCTATCCCCTGCCCCAACCCCAGTATGTTTCTCTTTCCCTTAATCTTTCACACCAAAACATATTGTTTTTTCTACTTCCCCCAATTAATGTTCTCTATATATCAGAGCTGTTCTAAAAATAAACACTTAAGCCAAACGTTCTAGCTTTTGCCCCAACCCCAGCCCCCCAGCCATAGCCCCTCCACTACGCTGCTAGTTCACAAATCTCAATCAATTTTTTTCACACTAAAAATAAACTCTTCCAAAATAAAACACATCACAGTATTGGTATTTTTCTCAAACAACAACACCCACTTCAATTTTTATTTTAAAACACTAGTCGAATTTAAACTACACAACCATAACTTCACCATAGCTCACCCCATACCACGCCTGCTTCTTAAACTCACATTCTTCGAGCCCCAGCCCCACTCAACACACAACATTTTTAAAATTATTATTATTGCTACGTCACTACCTAGCAAACGTTAACCACAACTATTTAAAATATAAGCAGGTATTCTTAATCACTACTGATAAGCCATACACAACATTCAAAGGTTGCCGACCTCCTTACCACGCGCTCCTAAACATTTCTTATCATCTATCCACGCGCCACAACAACAACAAACACATTGTAAGTATTCTTAATCACATCTCTCACTCAAACATAGTGCTATCTCTTTCTTACGCCGAATTCCCAGACCACAGTGCCCCCTTACCTACTAATCTACTTTAATTCCAACTTCATTATGCACCAGACAACTTTACATATATCTTTAGTATACTTTTATTTAAACCAACATATTTTTTGTTTAAATTACATTTTTTGATTGACACATTAAATGAAATGACTTTTTAATAAGCAGGTTGATATGACTTCCCGAATCTATGAGACAATCTAGGGAAAACTATTGTCACTAATTATAAAACTGTTATATTGCAGACATTTTTGACTGTTATATTAAAAAGCTTTCTTTATGCAATTACTTATGTAATGTATTTTAGCGTAGTTTAGTTAGTTATTAAGAAGAACTCAACGCGAATGGTTGATCCATCGCGATTTAATAAAATGAAATCAAACTTAAAAGCGTGTATTATTTATGTAATTCTAAAGATAGAACAAATTGGCGACGAGGTCAAAAACTAAAATCAAAGAAGTGATTCAGTGTACAAAGTTTTAAAGAAAAAACTAAAAGATACAAGTACATTTTAAAAAGTGCACGAGCAAAATGCAATAAAACAATAAAATGGCAGTTGCACCTAACATAACGCTTATGACAAACATAACGGGCCCATTCAATCAATTCAACGAGGCAGAAGAGGAATGGGAAAATTATATCGAAAGATTTGAATTGTTCGTGACGGCAAATAAAATTAAAACCGATAATAAAGTGAGCACCCTTCTTGCCTGCGTTGTTGGGCCGAAAATGTATAATCTGTTAAAAACACTATGTTCACCTGAGGCACCAGTATCTAAATCGTACGAGGCGATCGTGAAATTAATCAGAGAACATTTAAACCCTGCACCATATTTCCTATCAGAACGAATGAAGTTTTCAAAACGGGACCAACAAGTAGGCGAAAGCATTGCAGAATATGTTGTGGACTTGCGAAAGCTCGCAACACATTTCAAATTCGGTAATAACTTAAATGAACAGTTACGAGACCGTTTTGTAAGTGGCATTCCTAATCCGGATGCTAAACGAAAGTTCAGAGCGGAGAAAGAAGAAGAGCTTACATTCAGTAAAGTCATCGAAATTGCAAAGGGCATAGAGCTTATGGAAAGAGATGCTATGCCTAATACGTCATCAAGATCAGCAGCAGTTAATTTTATGAAACAAGACAACATGAAAGGGCTAGGAGCAGGACAGCAGCAACATCGACAGAGGCAGCAGCAGCATACAGCAAGCAACTTGCGGCGAAACCAGAACAATAGCAAAAGCTTTGGCAGTGGAGATCAGCATACAAACGTTCAAAATGAGGGCAACGGAGACAGGTATAGTGCTTGTAAATGTTGTGGTAAAATGAACCATATGTATAAAGATTGTAAATTCAAGAATTATAATTGTGTAGTATGTGGGGGAAAGGGCCATTTAAAAGCAGTTTGTTATAAAGAAAAAAGGCAAAATAATTTTATGGATACAGCCCAAAATAAAAATGAAATCGTACAGGGCATTTACAAGTGCATGAGTCTTTTTACTTGTGAGTCGGTGTTTAGTCACAAAAATGTAGATCCGTTTTCAATTGAATTAAAAATCGATGGCATTCCGAGATGTATACAAGTGGATACGGGTGCCGGTGTCTCGGTCATTTAAGAAAAGAAATACCGCGAAAAGTTTTCTCATCATACTCTTGAGAAAAGTAATTTAGTTTTAATGTCGTATACGGGAGAAAAAATCTCTCCAATCGGAATGATTGAGCTGCAGGTAGAATATAGATCGGTGGTGTTTCCATTAAAGGTGTGTGTTGTTGCAGGTGGATCTCAAATGCTGGTAGGTCGTGAGTGGCTTCAGAAACTCAATATATCATTACAGGATAAGCCAAGATTTACGTGTAATGCGGAAGGTAAAGAAGAAATGATAGGGAACAGTGAGTCATTTAAAGCTTAATTGTATGAAAAGTTTCCTAGTGTGTTTTGTGACAAGTTAGGGACTCTTAAAGATAGTCCAGTGAAAATCCGGGTAGTCGATGGTACGAAACCAAAATATGTTCGAAGAAAAAGTTAACGTGGAGCTAGACCGCCTTCTTAGAGAGAAGATCTTGGTCAAAGTGGAGACAAAGGGGTGGGGGACTCCAATAGTTCCCGTGCTAAATTCAGACGGAACAGTAAGGATATGTGGTGATTATCGGACCACCATTGCAAGAGGGTATTTCTGGTGGCCTTCTATGGATGAGGCAGTAATTAACATTGTAAATGACTTTTGAATGTCAAAAACATCGTCAAAATCCACCAAAAGATAGGTCTCATTTTTGGGAAGTTCCAAAGGGAGCTTGGAAAAGGTTACATCTAGATTTGTTGGGTCCTTTTCGGGGAAAAACTTATTTGGTGTTAGAAGATGCATTTTCGAAATGGATCGAGGTTTTTAACATATCATCAATGGAAACAAAACATATAATAGCTAAGTTGCGAGAGGTATTTGCGAGATTTGGGTTACCTGAACATATAGTAACAGATAATGGTAGAACGTTTACTGCTCATGAATTTAAGTTGTTTATGAATTCCAATAGAATTAATCATACCTTTTCTCCACCGTATCACCCTGCATCAAATGGGCAGGCTGAAAGCGCCGTTAAAATTGTAAAAACTTCCTAAAGAAAAATGAAAGTTCAGATTCAGAAACTGAGTTAGCCAGGTTTTTGTTTGATTATAGAATTGCTACGCACTCAACAATAAACGACAGCCCAGCTAATCTTTTGTTAAAACGAAAACTCAGAACCAGGTTTGATCTCTTAAGGCCAGATCAAAGAGAACCTATATTATTGAAACAAGATAAAATAAAACAGAATTTAGAGAGAAAGGAAAGGACGTTTGAGAGGGAAGATTCCGTTTTAGTTCGAGATTATAAGAATTCAGGGAATAAGTGGGTGAACGCAGTTGTTGAGGAGCAATTAGGACCTGTTACATTTACCGTGAAAACTGATAGTGGGGAAAGATGGAAGCGGCATTCAGATCAAATTATACCTTGCAGAAGCAATCATAAAATGCCTGAAAGATATGAATCAGAAGTTGATGATTATATAATCTCAAGAGTCGATGATAAAATTGAAAATAACCAGAAAGAAACTTCAACGGTTAACAAAGACAAAGAGTCTAATGGACAAGATGTCAGTCAACCTATTTCAGAAAAATTAGTGGTTGAAGAATGTAAAAGATATCCAACCAGAATAAGAAAACCTGTATAGCGGTTCCAACCGTCTTAGAATATTTATGTATGGAAAGAACAAAAATACATGTATAGGTACACCTACACATAAAATGTTACAATTTTATTTTATATGTAAGAATATGTAGTTGATTAACTAATATGTATAAAATGAATATTAATTAACTACTGAAATATTATCTCAAAAATATAAATGTATTATTTTTAAATTATTAAGAAATTTTAAATTATAGGGGGAAGAATGTTATATTGCAGACATTTTTGACTGTTATACTAAAAAGCTTTCTTTATGTAATTACTTATGTAATGTATTTTAGCGTAGTTAGTTATTAAGAAGAACTCAACGCGAATGGTTGATCCATCGCGATTTAATAAAATGAAGTCAAACTTAAAAGCGTTTATTATTTATGTACCTAATTCTAAAGATAGAACAAAAACTAAAATATAAAAATATAATATAAATTACATAATCTTCGGCTTTATCGTCTTTTGACAGCTGGTGGACTGCCGACTTCCTCTCAACACAAGTTGTCACTTGGTGTCCCATTGCACCACGGGCATAGCACGCTCCATTTTCCCTTTTCGGCTTCCTGCATTCATTTTCTATATGCCCTACCGAGTTGCAATTAAAACATCTCACCGTTGCTATATTCAAAGTCTTCTTTCCTGTTGTCGATCTTGCCGCTCCAGTCGTCGATCTTGTCTCGATTTCTTTTGGTTTCTGTAGAATTTTGTGATACGCTTTATACAATCCTGTCTTGGTCGTAAAGTTGTTAACGTGGGCATAAAGTCTTAAATTTTCGTCAAAAAGTCCCTCGATGATATATTCTACTAACTCCTCTTCCCCCATATCCAATGCAGCCACCAAACGTATTTTATCACTAAAGTATTCTGCAAAAGTTTACTTGACAATCTATTTTCTGCTTTCGCATTTTTTTCTTAACGTCATCTTATTGTCTCTGTTGCCGAAAATTTCTTTTAGTCCCATACAAAGCTGTTCCACACTATCGTGTATAGCTTGAACCAATTCAGTTGGCCATTCTACTGTGCAGGTCTCTTTTAATTTTTCTGATTTACTCTTTTATTCTAAAAGAGAAAGAAAAATCCCTCAAAAAAAAAGAAAAAAAAAATGAACATGCTGGCCATGGCGTTCCTGCCAAGCCAATGACTCTGCTGCGAAAATGCTAACTTAAGCACTAAGGAGAGTGTGTTTTGTGTATAGCTTCGCTCGCTGTAAAATAGAAATGAATTTCTAGCGATGGACTTTCTTTGAATAAGATATGATCATAGTATATTTGTCTTTAAAGTCTGATGTCTGAAAAAGTATTCCACCTCTGACGAGAGAAAAAAAATGTAGGTGCAAACTTTACTTCGAAAAGATTAAATTTATAATTTTTGTTTTTATTGTTGGGACAAATTTCAGTGCACCTATAATAAAAAAATAATTCTATTGCAAAATGCAATTGTTTTAGACATATAAAACTAATTAAAACAAAACCTATTGGAAGCCAGGCACGTATGATAGTTGTTAAGATATATAATGACAAACTGAAGAAGCAAAGAATTAGTTTCTTAAAAATCCTGTGAGTTACGCAACCACGCAAACCGTGAAAACTACTGGAATTTCTGAATTTTCGATCAGAAGGATTATTAAGGAATACGAAGAGACAGGAGTTTTACAGTCACCAAATAAAAAAGTACAGCATACGAAGTGGAAAACTGGAATAGACGAAATTGACATCGCAGCTATTCGGCGTATAATGCACAACTTCCACCAGGAGGAAAAAATCATGATATCCATACAAATGCTGAGACAACGAGTCCAGGAAGATCTGGAGCTTAACTCAAGTATTACTTCTCTTAATATTATTCTAACAAGAAACGGTTTTAGTTACAAAAAACCCAAAACAACCGGGAACTTCTCTGTGAAAGAAATGATATTAAAGTCATGCGAGTGAAGTATCTGAGAAAAATCCGGAAATTTAGTACAAAAGGATATTACATCATTTATTGGACGAAAGCTATATTCAAATGGATCCAAGAACAAGTTGATGATGATGATCCAATGGCTAACCGAAAACAATATTCCGCATACCATTCAGATGTTGAAACTTCAACTGTATGAGGTACTAAAAAATTAACAGAGGAAGAATTTTTAAAAATAACGACTGAAGATTCGCGAAAAGTGTGTGTAAAAAAGCCATAAGAGCTGAGGAAGAATACTTTTCTCACGACCTGATGTGGGGCATCTAACCTAGTTAACTCTATACAGTTCGAAAGACAATTAAATACCATTTCATATGACACCAAACCCAACTAAATGATTTTTCCAAAGACGTAAGGGCAACCTATGCTATTAAACTGACATGGTAATGACTTTTCATTTAAAGCATAAACCGACTCAATAACATATGGAATTAATTGTCTACACTTACCAAAATGTTAAAATCAAAAAATGCAGGCAACTCTAGGTTATTCTAATTTTTGGCTAGCCAACCCTATGCTATTAGACAGATAATCTTATAAGCTTCCATTTAAAAACAAAAACGACTTAATAGCACAAAGCATCAATTTTCTACACTTACCAGGACTTTGTATTGTATTGTATTGTATTTTTATTTATTCATTTAAACTTAAAACTATATAACAATTAATTTATAAGAAAGGTGAATAATAGTGTTCATTCTTTAACTAGAAGTTAATGGTGAATGACACATCCATTGAAAATTCATTGGTATCTGATGTGGGGTGACAATCAGTGTAAGTTAAAATACAAGAAAAACGAAAAAATGAAATATAAGAAAATGAAAAAGCTTGCTAGCAACTGTATAGAAAAAATATTAGAAGATACTTAACAATTCATTAATAATATACATCTTATAGATATTTTATTTTATTTTACATTCATTTTATTGTAGCTTATAAAAAAAAATACTTAATTAGTGATTCAATACAATTAAAATTTAAAGTGAATAACCAGTCTTTAACCTTTTTACTAAAACATGAAAAACGAAATGTTTCTCTTATGGATAGGGGCAATTTATTGAAAATATTTGGAGCTGTATATGTATAAAAATGAGAAAAATGTGTTCTATATGCAAAAGGTACATTAACTAAGCTCATATTGTTCACACGAAGGTTGTACATTTGATAATTCCTACTAGGAATATTTCCGCTTTGTTTGAAAAACTCTCTCAAAACTTTAAAAACATATAAATGCCTCATTGGTAGAATTAGCAACTCCTTAAATAAAGGCCAACTTTCAGCCAACCGATTTTTATTTAAAATAATTCGTATTAAATGCTTCTGTGCAATCAATAGAGGTCGAAAAGTATTAACATAGGAACCACCCCAACTTGTTATGCCGTATTGCATCTTTGAGTTTGCAAGCCCATAATATATAATTTTTAAAACTTTTTGGGAGCAAAAAGGCTTAATTAAGTGCATTTTTCGTGTGACCAATAACATGTATGTTTTGATCATATGAATATGATTCTTCCAATTTAGATTGCTATCAATTACTACTCCTAGGTACTTAAAATGTTGAACTGTTTCAATTTTAAAGCAATTATCTGTGCAATGTAAGTTGGTTATAAAATTACTTTTACCACACTTATGAAGAGGTAAATGAAATTTTTTACAATCGTGAGCGTGAAACCGTAAATTAAAATCAGTGAGACTATTTCCAGTTACATAAGAATACATCAATTTAGTTTTTTCGCTGATAATCAATTTATGATAAGTAAACCACAACCTTAATACTTCCAGATCTTCTTCAATGTTCACAATACTTTCAAAGCTAGTCCTAGATGAATATGTAAAAACAATGTCGTCAGCGAAAGCAGTTGAAGTACCATTTAATTTCAATTTGAAAATGGAATTAATATAAATCAAGAAAAACAAAGGGCCAAGAACAGATCCTTGTGGAACACCGTTCTTTAACAGCCTTGATTCACTTAAGATTCCGTTATTATTAACTTTTTGTTTTCTATTTTTTAAATAAGAATTCAGCAGATTGACTACATACCCTTAAGATAGCATCTTCTGTTGACAAACCTGCTCTAAAACCAAACTGATTATTACAAAAGAAATTAAACTTTTCCAAGAAGGAAATAATTCGAACCTTAAGTAACTTCTCAAAAATTTTTGAAAAGGTTGAAAGGAGCGAAATACACCCAGAGAAAAGTCGGTGTAAAATTAGCCTATTTCGGGGGCTGATTTCACGTTAGGCCTAAGGCTGTTTTGAGCTAGCTAAGGAATAGGCTACGATAGCCTATTTTCCTAAGGTGATTTGAAAATCTTCAGATTTACCTTATCCCTAACATAAACCTTACCTATTTTACCTATTCCCTAAGGTAATTTAAAAATTTCCCCTCCGAAGTTTTACTTAGCAAATAGGTAGATTTTACCTATTTCCTAACATGACTCACTTTATTCCTTGGCCAAATTTTACCTATTTGCTAAGGCAAATTACCTTATTCCTAAGGCAAATTTTACCTATTTCCTAAGGTAAATTTTACCTATTTCCTAAGGCAAATTTTACCTTCTTCCTAAGGCAAATTTTACCTATTTCCTAAGGCAAATTTTACCTTTTTCCTAAGGTGAATTTTACCTATTTCCTAAGGTAAATTTTACCTTTTTCCTAAGGTAAATTTTACCTATTTCCTAAGGTAAATTTTACCTATTTCCTAAGGTAAATTTTACCTATTTCCTAAGGTAATTTTACCTATTTCCTAAGGCAAATTTTACCTATTTCCTAAGGTAAATTTTACCTATTTCCTTAGGTGAATTTTACCTATTTCCTAAGGCAAATTTTACCTATTTCCTAAGGTACATTTTACCTATTTCCTAAGGTAATTTTACCTATTTCCTAAGGTAAATTTTACCTATTTCCTAAGGTAAATTTTACCTATTTCCTAAGGTAAATTTTACCTATTTTCTAGGTCAGCTGAAAAAAAAGTTATTTTTAAATAAAAATAAAATTTGTATTTAATTTTATAATAGTATATTATATTTATTTATTTGTAAATATTTATACATATATATATGTATATATATTGATATCGTTAATCATTGTTGAAACAGAAGGAATTTTTTTGCCATTAAGAAAGTAATGAATTGATATCGTTAATCAATGTTGAAACAGAAGGAATTTTTTTGCCATCGTGAATATTAAAAAAAAAAGATTCAATAAAAACCCATACTGAAAAACATTGAGTAGGGTATTCAATATTTAAAACGTATGCAAGCTTTAAATAAAAAATAATACAATGCAAGTACGTATCCAATTTAAATTTAATGTTGTCCAAGGAAACGACAAAATTTTTGTATTTAAATTTCTCACCAATAAAAAATATAACGGGTTGAAGTTTCGTGCCGGATTTTGCACATTCTTCTTGTTTTTGTTTAAGGACCTGTTCAATGTGGCTTGCATTTTCAACTTCAGTAGTGAATGATTGCCTGGAGTCCTCGATTGTAAATTTCTTGAACTTGCCTTTGAACTGCTGCGATGATGGCGGCAGCAATCCATGTAACAAAGTTGCATAAGCAATGTTAACATTATCTGAAAATAAATTAAAGCCTCATAAGAAAAATAGAATAAACATAGTATTTAAAACACAATTGAAAGAAAAGTATTTAATTAAACAAAGTGTTAAAATAGAGTCATTTTACCTATGTCAAGGTCAGCAATATTTTCTTTGACCTCATTGAGGAGTGATTTAAGCCCGCTACACTTCACCCTCTCACTGAAGAATTTGATGGCAATTTTTGAAAATTGCTCCCACTTCGAAAAGTCAAACCCGTTGTTTGGCCTTAAGAAATCGAAATCCATGGCAATCTGTTTATAACAGAAGAAAACACATTGAATGTTATGTTAAAATTTAATGTATTATTTGTTTTAAGAAAGGTGAAGAAATAAGTTTAAAAAAAACGAATATTGTTACCAGTTCTGACGCTCGTGAAAATTTGTAAAGCGGCCATTCCTGGAGGACTGTCTGAATGTCGTTGTCATTACTCTGGCTTATCATATCCCTCCTCATTGACATAGTTTGCTTCCACTGCTTAATAACGGTGTCCCAGTCGAGGTTTTGTTTTAGCTCATCGCAAAGTTTTTGCATCTCGTTAGAATTTAGTGGTTCCATATAATGATCTTCATTGGAATGATCTTCCACTTCTACGACTTTTGCCTTCTTTGATGTTGTGGGATGTTATAGAGCTTCTTGAGCGACCTGCGCTATCCTCTATATCGATCGTACAGCTTACCCTTAGGGGGCATTTTGTTACAACCTCTAACAAAGTATGAGCTCTGTAATGTAAACAATGCTTTTTAAAGCACATTGTATTTAAATTCTTATATCTATAATAGCTTTAACAGGCAACTTATGTAATTTTATTTTTTTTCGTTCCGAGGACGAACTTTTGACTGCCCAGAGTTGAAGAGCTCTGACAAAATATGGTGGATGAAGTTTTGCTGTTGGAAAGCTATTTGTAATTAATATATTATACATAAATTGAGGCCATGAGAGCAGTAGTGTTCTATCTGCTTTTGCAATTTTTTTCGCATGGTATTAGAAAAATGTATTGACTTGTCAATATAAAAAATGTGTATGCCAAAGTGTTCCTAATACGGCGTTTTCAGTGGGCTGGGCGTTAATTTAGATTATTGTTGTGCGTAATGGTAAAGAAAGGAAAAAGGTGGCTAGAAAAGCCAAATGCACAATGGGTTGAAGAGCCACGTTGCATTGTTTCAACCCAAACCTCAAAAGTAATGTTTTTAATTCATAGAAACCTACATATTAGTTAATGAAAAGGTGAAACGTGTCCCAAAAATAACTTAATTGTAAGATAGATATACGATTAAAAGCAGGATTAAACACGTTTTCTATAATTAAAATACTCAAAATGAAGAGTTTTATACTTTTTTTCTACGAGCGAAATAAAAACGCAAATATATTGTAAAATATTGTAGGTAAAAATACTTACTTTGATATAATATTTGTACTGCTTGTTTTTATATTTTCTTTTATATTCACTTTTAAAACTTTTAACACATATAAGTATAACATTTAATTGAAGAGATGAACTGCACGCTGCACGCCACGAAGTTTTGGAAGTAAATGATAAAAAGCACGTTTCCAAAGCAACCAGACAACGAGTTTACCTTAGGACTAAGGCAATTTTAAGGAACTAACATAAAATCACCTTAGGAATAAGGTGATTTAATGGCGTCACCTAGAAATTAGCTTAGGCCTAAGGCAAATTTATGTTAGCTCCTAAGGTAAATTTATGTTAGCTCCTTAGGTAAATGGCGTCACCTAGAAATTAGCTTAGGCCTAAGGTGATTTTACCTTAGGAGTTAACATAAATTTGCCTTAGGCCTAAGCTAATTTCAAGGTGACGCCATAAAATCACCTTATTCCTAAGGTGATTTTATGTTAGGTAGTTCTTTAAAATTGCTTTAGTCCTAAGGTAAAATAGAATAATTTGGATGGAAAACAACACATGAGCGTATCCTTTAGGGATATTTTGTTCGTTTTCTATTGGAAAAAGTAAGAAAACAGCGTCAAATAGTCATCCAAAAATTAGGATTCCTTTTAATAACATTTATTAGATCTTGGTAAAATTAGATATAGCGTAGGTAAAATTAGCTAAGGCCATGGTCAAATTTTATTTGGTTAAAGTTACAATGAAATAATGTGGGTGATGCAAAATCAAACATGAGCGTATCCTTAAAGGGGCATTTGAAAGGAAAATTGAAGTAAAATTCAATCATTTTAATGATTTTACGTTCTTATTACATTTTTCACATCATTATCTCTTTTAAAATCAGTTTTTTTTAAGGGATTGTTTCTAATTACAAGTTTCCCTATCACATGTTGGAAAAAGAAAACATCTGACTTGTTTAATTGAAATTTTGGAACATAATATCATTATTTTCATATTGATTTTACATGCTTAACATGCTAAAAAAATCCATTTAAACAATCCAATTATGCTTTTTCAATGATAGCTATAATTTTCCCTCCAAAACTCGAATCAGGGTTGATTTATTTTATGAAATAGAATCTTATATTAAGAAAAACAAATCAAAGTATGTTTTGTTTTATACTTAATTTGCATTTGGCTGAAGTTAAAGGCTTTATTCATTATAAGGCGCATATTATATATAGCTATCGCATTGAAAAAGCAAAATTGAAATGATTGAATGGATTTCTTAGCATGTTATCTTTTTCCAAGAAATGCGAATTTTGTACCAATCGATCTGAAATTAACAAAATAATTGTTTGCCATTGAAAAAAGTTCAGACGGAATTTTTTTCGGAAAGAAAAAATAGAAAATCCCAATTTAAACAAGGAATAAATGCGGAAGTGAAATTTTTTTTTCTTAAACAAAATTATTTGACTAATTTTCCATCAATTGGAATAACATTTTCATTCCTGGCCAAAAGGAAACATGCTAAAAAATCCATTTAAACAATCCAATTATGCTTTTTCAATATTAGCTATAATTTTCCCTCCAAAACTCGAATCAGGGTTGATTTATTTTATGAAACAGAATCTTATATTAAGAAAAACAAATCAAAGTGTGTTTTGTTTTATACTTAATTTGCATTTGGCTGAAGTTAAAGGCTTTATTCATTATAAGGCGCATATTATATATAGCTATCGTATTGAAAAAGCAAAATTGAAATGTTTGAATGGATTTCTTAGCATGTTATCTTTTGCCAAGAAATGCGAATTTTGTACCAATCGATCTGAAATCAACAAAATAATTGTTTGCCATTAAAAAAAGTTCAGACGGATTTTTTTTTCCGGAAAGATGATTCTGTCACTGAAATAGAAAATCCCAATTTAAACAAGGAATAAATGTGGAAGTGAAATTTTTTTTTCTCAAACAAAATTATTTGACTAATTTCCCATCAATTGGAATAACATTTGCATTCCTGGCCAAAAGAAAACATGCTAAAAAATCCATTTAAACAATCCAATTATGCTTTTTCAATGATAGCTATAATTTTCCCTCCAAAACTCGAATCAGGGTTGATTTATTTTATGAAATAGAATCTTATACATATTAAGAAAAACAAATCAAAGTGTGTTTTGTTTTATACTTAATTTGCATTTGGCTGAAGTTAAAGGCTGTATTCATTATAAGGCGCATAATTATATAGCTATCTTTGAAAAAGCAAAATTGAAATATTTGAATGGATTTACTAGCATGCTATCTTTTGCCAAGAAATGCGAATTTTGTACCAATCGATCTGAAATCAACAAAATAATTGTTTGCCATTAAAAAAAGTTCAGACGTAATTTTTTTTCCGGAAAGATGATTCTGTCACTGAAATAGAAAATCCCAATTTAAACAAGGAATAAATGCGGAAGTGACATTTTTTTTTCTCAAACAAAATTATTTGACTAATTTCCCATCAATTGGAATAACATTTTCATTCCTGGCCAAAAAAAAACATGCTAAAAAATCCATTTAAACATTCCAATTATGCTTTTTCATTGATAGCTATAATTTTCCCTCCAAAACTCGAATCATTGCTTTTTGCGCTTTTGGTGGGAAAATCACCTTAGGCCCTAGGTAAAATCACCTTAGGCCCTAGGTAAAATTTATTTCAGCAAAAAAAAAAAAAAATTTACCTAGGGCCTAAGGTGATTTTACCTAGGGCCTAAGGTGATTTTCCCTCCAAAACTCGAATCATTGCTTTTTGCGCTTTTGGTGGGAAAATCACCTTAGGCCCTAGGTAAAATCACCTTAGGCCCTAGGTAAAGTTTATTTATTATTTTTTTCTTTGCGGAAATAAACCTGTGTAAAAAACAACAACAAACCAAAATTTCTTGAAGGTAAAGAAAAAAAAACATTTGTATATTTTTTAAAACTATAATAAATGTTTTTTTTTCCTTTATAATGACATTTGAATCGCTAAGTTATTGAAGCATATTTCCTTTTTTTTAGGAAGAATTCAAAACTTTTTGCCGAACAAAAAAAAAAAGTTAAATTAACGTAGGTAAAACTTGCCTTAGTTCTAGGCAAAATAATGTTAGCAAAATAACATTTCACCGAAAAAATTCCCCAGGAAAAAATTAGCTTAGGCCATAGGTAAAATTGCCTTAGTTCTAGGCAAAATTATTTTAGAAAAAAAATATTCTAGCAAAAAAAAAAAACCTAGATAAAATTTACCAAGGCCTAAGGTAAAATTACCTTAGTCATAGGTAAGAGTCTAACATAAATTGCCTTAGTTCTAGGCAAAATTATGTTAGGAAAATAACATTCTAAGTAAAAAAAATTCCTAGGTAAAATTAGCTTAGGCTTAGGTGAAATTACCTTATTTCTAGGCTAAAATTTTACAATTAATTGCCTTAGTCCTAAGGTAAATTTATGTTAGGAAATATTTTCCATACAAAAATATTTACCTTATCCATCTAAGGCACGGTAGCCTATTCTAGGTAAATTTAGCTTAGGATTTTCGAGCATAAATTGCCTTAGAACTAAGGCAAAATTATGTTAGAAAATAACTTCCATACAAAAAAATTCACCTTAGGCAAATAAGGCAATTTTACACAGTCTTTTTCTCTGGGTGTAGGCCTATAATTCGAAATAATTTTCCTATTTCCTTTTTTGAAAAGTGGTATGACTTCTGCACATTTAAGATGGTCAGGGAAACAACCAATTTCAACACTTTTGTTAAAAACGAAGGTTAGAATGTCAACAACATACCAAGCAACATTTTTCAACAAAATACTTGATACACCATCACTAGTGCACGAATTTTTATTTTTTAGAGACATAATAACTTTGAAAACTTCTCTTGATGTTATTCTATCAAAAACAAAACTATTTGGTTGTGTATTATCCGAAAACAAATTTGAAGAAATGGAACAATCGCAATTTAAACAAGGTTCAATAGCTGGTTTTAATCTTTCTGAAATTTCCGTAAAATACTCATTAAATTTATTAGAAATGATCAACGCATCGGACTCTGTAGCTCCCTCAATTTCAATAGAGTCAACTTTAAACGAATTTCTATTTTTACCTAGAATACTATCAACCACTCTCCACTCTTCACGAATATTACCTTCAGCTCTAGAAAACCTCTCACAATAGTAGTTATTACGAGTATCATCAATTTCTTTATTTACCGTTTTGCACAAAGTTTCATAGTATTTTTTAAGTTTGCTATTGTTTGGATGTTTTTTACATTTTAAACTCAATTTTTTCTTTTTCCTGATCTTATTTAGTAGATAGTTATTCATCCAACGTTTAAGGTGTTTCTTTTTACCCGAAATCTTTTTTTGGAAAGTACTTGAGTCAATATGTTTTTTTAAAGTTTCCACAAATAGATCAAATGCAACAGAGGGATTATTTTCGGCATAAACTTGGTCCCAACATTAAAATGTTAATAATTCTTTTAATACCGTAAAGTTTACACAATATTGAACTGGATCTGAAGCGGCTTTAATGTTTTGAGAATGGTTGACAGATATGTAATTTAATGCAATCATGCTATGATCGGAAAGTTTTAAATCATACACTTTACCAATGAAATTATTTGTATTGTTTTTATGACATCTTACAAAAATATGGTCAATACAGCTCTTAGAAGAATCTGTCATGCGGGTAGGTTCATTAATTAAACTCTTAAGACCATTTGAAGCCATAGTAAACAAGTAACTTTCAGAATCTATATCAATTTCATTTAGAATATCAATATTGATATCTCCCTAGACAATTAAGTTTTTGGCTGAAGTTGCACTAAGAATGTTGCTTAATTCATCAATGAAAACACTTTTAGCAAAACCATGAAGTCGATAAATGCACAACAAAGTATAATCAATATTCTCAAAGAGAAATGATAATTTTAATACATCAGCGCTAGATAAATTAAGGCAAGAGCAATTACACACATATCCATTTTTCACATATACAGCTACCCCTCCAGCAGAATAAGAGTCGTTACAATTCCCAAAAAGAGTATAACCCTGTATATTATACAAATTTAATTCATTACTATAGATCCAAATTTCACTTAAAACTATTACAACAGGTAAGTTCATTAAAGAATCAAGATGAGCTAAAAAAATCGAAAAATTTTTTCTCAAGCTACGTATATTTTGATGTAAACAAAAACAATAATCTACAGAGTTTACGAGATCGACTGGGTTATCACATACAGAAAAATTAGAAGGTGAATCAGATCTAACTACATTCATAGCTTAAGAAAATCAGCAGTACAATTAATTCTTACACAGTTGTCACCCTCTTCTTTCCGCATGTAAACAGTCCCATTTCTCGTCCATACATATTTATATTTCTTTGTTGTCTTCATTGTTGTTGCAGTTTTAAATAAACGTCTGCTTTCATATGTTAAGCACTCGTTGACATACATACATCTTCTCCACAGTTGCATCGGCATTGAGTAGGTTCGTGGTTAACGATTCTTTTTTTTCTCTCTTTGCTTTTAGTATTTTCTCCTTACATATACTCGATACCAGTCTTACGTGAAGAATATTTTTGGTGGTTGTGTTACCATTTGTTGTTGGTTTGGCTAACTTTACTTTCTTCATGTAACACTGATCATCTATGTCTCCCTCTTGCACGTTCAAGCTCAAACCTTCACGAAACACTTTAAGCGCTACATCAGTATATGGCATTTCGGAATTGATAGAAGGAACGTTAAATATTTCAATAATATTTGAAAGCAGTTGTTGTTCGAGGTTATTGACCTTAGCTTCAAGAAAATTTATTCTTTTTTCGCACTCATCATTTTTGGCAAGAAGTGCATTGATGTGTTTTTTTTGATTTTCGTCCATTGAGAGAATTTTTGCATATATCATCTCTAATGTTATTGAAGCACCAGGTAGGCTGGAATTTGATGGAAAAAAATCCGATGGTATTAAGGGTTTCGGTTGAGCTGCAGCAGCAATAGGTGGTTGCGGCGATGGTGGTGGCGTAGACGTTGGTGAGGGTGATGATGTTGGTGGTGGCAATTTCGATGACGATGATGCTGATGGTGGGGGCGATGATGTTGGTGGTGGCAATGACGGTGACGATGATGATGTTGGTGGCGTTCGTTGGGTTGATGGTATTGTGCTGTTTGATGGTTTAGAGAAAGATTCTCTCCGTTGATTAGAACATTGATGGCATCTCCAAGTAGATTTACTTTTTTTAAGAAAATCGAGGTCGACAGCAGTGATTTTCACACAACTGCCGTGAAAAATGCTTCCACAGTCCCCGCACTTAACTTTTACTTCGCTTCTTGTAAATTTAGATTTACATATTGTGCAAGACATTATATATTTAATTATTTAAAAGACTTAATAAAAAAAAAAGTGAATTAGACTTGGTGTCCCATTGCACCACGGGCATAGCACGCTCCATTTTCCCTTTTCGGCTTCCTGCATTCATTTTCTATATGCCCTACCGAATTGCAATTAAAACATCTCACCGTTTCTATATTCATCGTCTTCTTTCCTGTTGTCGATCTTGCCGCTCCAGTCGTCGATCTTGTCTCGATTTCTTTTGGCTTCTGTAGAATTTTGTGATACGCTTTATGCAATCCTGTCTTGGTCGTAAAGTTGTTAACGTGGGCATAAAGTCTTAAATTTTCGTCAAAAAGTCCCTCGATGATATATTCTACTAACTCCTCTTCCCCCATATACAATCCAGCCACCAAACGTATTTTATCACTAAAGTATTCCGCAAAAGTTTACTTGACAATCTATTGTCTGCTTTCGCATTTTTTTCTTAACGTCATCTTATTGTCTCTGTTGCCGAAAATTTCTTTTAGTCCCATACAAAGCTGTTCCACACTATCGTGTATAGCTTGAACCAATTCAGTTGGCCATTCTACTGCGCAGGTCTCTTTTAATTTTTCTGATTTACTCTTTTATTCTAAAAGAGAAAGAAAAATCCCTCAAAAAAAAAGAAAAAAAAAATGAACATGCTGGCGTTCCTGCCAATGACTCTGCTGCGAAAATGCTAACTTAAGCACTAAGGAGAGTGTGTTTTGTGTATAGCTTCGCTCGCTGTAAAATAGAAATGAATTTCTAGCGATGGACTTTCTTTGAATAAGATATGATCATAGTATATTTGTCTTTAAAGTCTGATGTCTGAAAAAGTATTCCACCTCTGACGAGAGAAAAAAAATGTAGGTGCAAACTTTACTTCGAAAAGATTAAATTTATAATTTTTGTTTTTATTGTTGGGACAAATTTCAGTGCACCTATAATAAAAAAATAATTCTATTGCAAAATGCAATTGTTTTAGACATTTAAAACTAATTAAAGCAAAACCTATTGGAAGCCAGGCACGTATGATAGTTGTTAAGATATATAATGACAAACTGAAGAAGCAAAGAATTAGTTTCTTAAAAATCCTGTGAGTTACGCAACCACGCAAACCGTGAAAACTACTGGAATTTCTGAATTTTCAATCAGAAGGATTATTAAGGAATACGAAGAGACAGGAGTTTTACAGTCACCAAATAAAAAAGTACAGCATACGAAGTGGAAAACTGGAATAGACGAAATTGACATCGCAGCTATTCGGCGTATAATGCACAACTTCCGCCAGGAGGAAAAAATCATGATATCCATACAAATGCTGAGACAACGAGTCCAGGAAGATCTGGAGCTTAACTTAAGTATTACTTCTCTTAATATTATTCTAACAAGAAACGGTTTTAGTTACAAGAAACCCAAAACAACCGGGAACTTCTCTGTGAAAGAAATGATATTAAAGTCATGCGAGTGAAGTATCTGAGAAAAATCCGGAAATTTAGTACAAAGGGATATTACCTACATCATTTATTGGACGAAAGCTATATTCAAATGGATCCAAGAACAAGTTGATGATGATGATACAATGGCTAACCGAAAACAATATTCCGCATACCATTCAGATGTTGAAACTTCAACTGTATGAGGTACTAAAAAATTAACAGAGGAAGAATTTTTAAAAATAACGACTGAAGACACTTACCAAAATGTTAAAATCAAAAAATGCAGGCAACTCTAGGTTATTCTAATTTTTGGCTAGCCAACCCTATGCTATTAGACAGATAATCTTATAAGTTTCCATTTAAAAACAAAAACGACTTAATAGCACAAAGCATCAATTTTCTACACTTACCAGGACTTTGTATTGTATTGTATTGTATTGTATTGTATTGTATTGTATTGTATTTTTATTTATTCATTTAAACTTAAAACTATATAACAATTAATTTATAAGAAAGGTGAATAATAGTGTTCATTCTTTAACTAGAAGTTAGTGGTGAATGACACATCCATTGAAAATTCATTGGTATCTGATGTGGGGTGACAATCAGTGTAAGTTAAAATACAAGAAAAACGAAAAAATGAAATATAAGAAAATGAAAAAGCTTGCTAGCAACTGTATAGAAAAAATATTAGAAGATACTTAACAATTCATAAATAATATACATCTTATAGATATTTTATTTTATTTTACATTCATTTTATTGTAGCTTATAAAAAAAAAATACTAAATTAGTGATTCAATACAATTAAAATTTAAAGTGAATAACCAGTCTTTAACCTTTTTACTAAAACATGAAAAACGAAATGTTTCTCTTATGGATAGGGGCAATTTATTGAAAATATTTGGAGCTGTATATGTATAAAAATGAGAAAAATGTGTTCTATATGCAAAAGGTACATTAACTAAGCTCATATTGTTCACACGAAGGTTGTACATTTGATAATTCCTACTAGGAATATTTCCGCTTTGTTTGAAAAACTCTCTCAAAACTTTAAAAACATATAAATGCCTCATTGGTAGAATTAGCAACTCCTTAAATAAAGGCCAACTTTCAGCCAACCGATTTTTATTTAAAATAATTCGTATTAAATGCTTCTGTGCAATCAATAGAGGTCCAAAAGTATTAACATAGGAACCACCCCAACTTGTTATGCCGTATTGCATCTTTGAGTTTGCAAGCCCATAATATATAATTTTTAAAACTTTTTGGGAGCAAAAAGACTTAATTAAGAACATTTTTCGTGTGACCAATAACATGTATGTTTTGATCATATGAATATGATTCTTCCAATTTAGATTGCTATCAATTACTACTCCTAGGTACTTAAAATGTTGAACTGTTTCAATTTTAAAGCAATTATCTGTGCAATGTAAGTTGGTTATAAAATTACTTTTACCACACTTATGAAGAGGTAAAGGAAATTTTTTACAATCGTGAGCGTGAAACCGTAAATTAAAATCAGTGAGACTATCAATTTAGTTTTTTCGCTGATAATCAATTTATGATAAGTAAACCACAACCTTAATACTTCCAGATCTTCTTCAATGTTCACAATACTTTCAAAGCTAGTCCTAGATGAATATGTAAAAACAATGTCGTCAGCGAAAGCAGTTGAAGTACCATTTAATTTCAATTTGAAAATGGAATTAATATAAATCAAGAAAAACAAAGGGCCAAGAAAAGATCCTTGTGGAACACCGTTCTTTAACAGCCTTGATTCACTTAAGATTCCGTTATTATTAACTTTTTGTTTTCTATTTTTTAAATAAGAATTCAGCAGATTGAAAAAACTACCGCGAAAGCCTGCATTATAAAGTTTAGTTAGCAAAAGATCGTGGTTCACCAGATCGAAAGCTTTAGTCATATCAATAAACAGAGCCATTGTTGATTTATTACTATTTAAACTTCCATAAAGCTGACTACATACCCTTAAGATAGCATCTTCTGTTGACAAACCTGCTCTAAAACCAAACTGATTATTACAAAAAAAATTAAACTTTTCCAAGAAGGAAACAATTCGAACCTTAAGTAACTTCTCAAAAATTTTTGAAAAGGTTGAAAGGAGCGAAATAGGCCTATAATTCGAAATGATTTTCCTATTTCCTTTTTTGAAAAGTGGTATGACTTCTGCACATTTAAGATGGTCAGGGAAACAACCAATTTCAACACTTTTGTTAAAAACGAAGGTTAGAATGTCAACAACATACCAAGCAACATTTTTCAACAAAATACTTGATACACCATCACTAGTGCACGAATTTTTATTTTTTAGAGACATAATAACATAATAACTTGATGTTATTCTATCAAAAACAAAACTATTTGGTTGTGTATTATATATACGTTTAAGGTGTTTCTTTTTACCCGAAAGCTTTTTTTGGAAAGTACTTGAGTCAATATGTTTTTTTAAAGTTTCCACAAATAGATCAAATGCAACAGAGGGATTATTTTCGGCATAAACTTGGTCCCAACATTCAAATGTTAATAATTCTTTTAATACCGTAAAGTTTACACAATATTGAACTGGATCTGAAGCGGCTTTAATGTTTTGAGAATGGTTGACAGATATGTAATTTAATGCAATCATGCTATGATCGGAAAGTTTTAAATCATACACTTTACCAATGAAATTATTTGTATTGTTTTTATGACATCTTACAAAAATATGGTCAATACAGCAGAAGAATCTGTCATGCGGGTAGGTTCATTAATTAAACTCTTAAGACCATTTGAAGCCATAGTAAACAAGTAACTTTCAGAATCTATATCAATTTCATTTAGAATATCAATATTGATATCTCGCAAGACAATTAAGTTTTTGGCTGAAGTTGCACTAAGAATGTTGCTTAATTCATCAATGAAAACACTTTTAGCAAAACCATGAAGTCGATAAATGCACAACAAAGTATAATCAATATTCTCAAAGAGAAATGATAATTTTAATACATCAGCGCTAGATAAAATTAAGGCAAGAGCAATTACACACATATCCATTTTTCACATATACAGCTACCCCTCCAGCAGAATAAGAGTCGTTACAATTCCCAAAAAGAGTATAACCCTGTATATTATACAAATTTAATTCATTACTATAGATCCAAATTTCACTTAAAACTATTACAACAGGTAAGTTCATTAAAGAATCAAGATGAGCTAAAAAAATCGAAAAATTTTTTCTCAAGCTACGTATATTTTGATGTAAACAAAAACAATAATCTACAGAGTTTACGAGATCGACTGGGTTATCACATACAGAAAAATTAGAAGGTGAATCAGATCTAACTACATTCATAGCTTAAGAAAATCAGCAGTACAATTAATTCTTACACAGTTGTCACCCTCTTCTTTCCGCATGTAAACAGTCCCATTTCTCGTCCATACATATTTATATTTCTTTGTTGTCTTCATTGTTGTTGCAGTTTTAAATAAACGTCTGGTTTCATATGTTAAGCACTCGTTGACATACATCTTCTCCACAGTTGCATCGGCATTGAGTAGGTTCGTGGTTAACGATTCTTTTTTTTCTCTCTTTGCTTTTAGTATTTTCTCCTTACATATACTCGATAACAGTCTTACGTGAAAAATATTTTTGGTGGTTGTGTTACCATTTGTTGTTGGTTTGGCTAACTTTACTTTCTTCATGTAACACTGATCTATGTCTCCCTCTTGCACGTTCAAGCTCAAACCTTCACGAAACACTTTAAGCGCTACATCAGTATATGGCATTTCGGAATTGATAGAAGGAACGTTAAATATTTCAATACTATTTGAAAGTAGTTGTTGTTCGAGGTTATTGACCTTAGCTTCAAGAACATTTATTCTTTTTTCGCACTCATCATTTTTGGCAAGAAGTGCATTGATGTGTTTTTTTTGATTTTCGTCAATTGAGAGAATTTTTACATATATCATCTCTAATGTTATTGAAGCACCAGGTAGGCTGGAATTTGATGGAAAAAAAATCCGATGGTATTAAGGCTTTCGGTTGAGCTGCAGCAGCAATAGGTGGTTGCGGCGATGGTGGTGGCGTAGACGTTGGTGAGGGTGATGATGTTGGTGGTGGCAATTTCGATGACGATGATGCTGATGGTGGGGGCGATGATGTTGGTGGTGGCAATGACGGTGACGATGATGATGTTGGTGGCGTTCGTTGGGTTGATGGTATTGTGCTGTTTGATGGTTTAGAGAAAGATTCTCTCCGTTGATTAGCACATTGATGGCATCTCCAAGTAGATTTACTTTTTTTAAGAAAATCGAGGTCGACAGCAGTGATTTTCACACAACTACCGTGAAAAATGCTTCCACAGTCCCCGCACTTAACTTTTACTTCGCTTCTTGTAAATTTAGATTTACATATTGTGCAAGACATTATATATTTAATTATTTAAAAGACAATCAAAAAAAAAGTGAATTAGACTTGGTGTCCCATTGCACCACGGGCATAGCACGCTCCATTTTCCCTTTTCGGCTTCCTGCATTCATTTTCTATATGCCCTACCGAGTTGCAATTAAAACATCTCACCGTTGCTATATTCATCGGCTTCTTTCCTGTTGTCGATCTTGCCGCTCCAGTCGTCGATCTTGTCTCGATTTCTTTTGGCTTCTGTAGAATTTTGTGATACGCTTTATACAATCCTGTCTTGGTCGTAAAGTTGTTAACGTGGGCATAAAGTCTTAAATTTTCGTCAAAACGTCCCTCGATGATATCTACTAACTCCTCTTCCCCCATATCCAATCCAGCCACCAAACGTATTTTATCACTAAAGTATTCCGCAAAAGTTTACTTGACAATCTATTTTCTGCTTTCGCATTTTTTTCTTAACGTCATCTTATTGTCTCTGTTGCCGAAAATTTCTTTTAGTCCCATACAAAGCTGTTCCACACTATCGTGTATAGCTTGAACCAATTCAGTTGGCCATTCTACTGCGCAGGTCTCTTTTAATTTTTCTGATTTACTCTTTTATTCTAAAAGAGAAAGAAAAATCCCTCAAAAAAAAAGAAAAAAAAAGAACATGCTGGCGTTCCTGCCAATGACTCTGCTGCGAAAATGCTAACTTAAGCACTAAGGAGAGTGTGTTTTGTGTATAGCTTCGCTCGCTGTAAAATAGAAATGAATTTCTAGCGATGGACTTTCTTTGAATAAGATATGATCATAGTATATTTGTCTTTCAAAGTCTGATGTCTGAAAAAGTATTCCACCTCTGACGAGAGAAAAAAAATGTAGGTGCAAACTTTACTTCGAAAAGATTAAATTTATAATTTTTGTTTTTATTGTTGGGACAAATTTCAGTGCACCTATAATAAAAAAATAAGTCTATTGCAAAATGCAATTGTTTTAGGCATATAAAACTAATTAAAGCGAAACCTATTGGAAGCCAGGCACGTATGATAGTTGTTAAGATATATAATGACAAACTGAAGAAGCAAAGAATTAGTTTCTTAAAAATCCTGTGAGTTACGCAACCACGCAAACCGTGAAAACTACTGGAATTTCTGAATTTTCAATCAGAAGGATTATTAAGGAATACGAAGAGACAGGAGTTTTACAGTCACCAAATAAAAAAGTACAGCGTACGAAGTGGAAAACTGGAATAGACGAAATTGACATCGCAGCTATTCGGCGTATAATGCACAACTTCCACCAGGAGGAAAAGATCATGATATCCATACAAATGCTGAGACAACGAGTCCAGGAAGATCTGGAGCTTAACTTAAGTATTACTTCTCTTAATATTATTCTAACAAGAAACGGTTTTAGTTACAAAAAAACCCAAAACAACCGGGAACTTCTCTGTGAAAGAAATGATATTAAAGTCATGCGAGTGAAGTATCTGAGAAAAATCCGGAAATTTAGTACAAAAGGATATTACATCATTTATTGGACGAAAGCTATATTCAAATGGATCCAAGAACAAGTTGATGATGATGATACAATGGCTAACCGAAAACAATATTCCGCATACCATTCAGATGTTGAAACTTCAACTGTATGAGGTACTAAAAAATTAACAGAGGAAGAATTTTTAAAAATAACGACTGAAGATTCGCGAAAAGTGTGTGTAAAAAAGCTATAAGAGCTGAGGAAGAATACTTTTCTCATGACCTGATGTGGGGCATCTAACCTAGTTAACTCTATACAGTTCGAAAGACAATTAAATACCATTTCATATGACACCAAACCCAAGTAATTGATTTTACCAAAGACCTAAGGCAACTTAATAGCACAAAGCATCAATTTTCTACACTTACCAGGACTTTGTATTGTATTGTATTTTTATTTATTCATTTAAACTTAAAACTATATAACAATTAATTTATAAGAAAGGTGAATAATAGTGTTCATTCTTTAACTAGAAGTTAGTGGTGAATGACACATCCATTGAAAATTCATTGGTATCTGATGTGGGGTGACAATCAGTGTAAGTTAAAATACAAGAAAAACGAAAAAATGAAATATAAGAAAATGAAAAAGCTTGCTAGCAACTGTATAGAAAAAATATTAGAAGATACTTAACAATTCATTAATAATATACATCTTATAGATATTTTATTTTATTTTACATTCATTTTATTGTAGCTTATAAAAAAAAAATACTAAATTAGTGATTCAATACAATTAAAATTTAAAGTGAATAACCAGTCTTTAACCTTTTTACTAAAACATGAAAAACGAAATGTTTCTCTTATGGATAGGGGCAATTTATTGAAAATATTTGGTAGAATTAGCAACTCCTTAAATAAAGGCCAACTTTCAGCCAACCGATTTTTATTTAAAATAATTCGTATTAAATGCTTCTGTGCAATCAATAGAGGTCCAAAAGTATTAACATAGGAACCACCCCAACTTGTTATGCCGTATTGCATCTTTAAGTTTGCAAGCCCATAATATATAATTTTTAAAACTTTTTGGGAGCAAAAAGGCTTAATTAAGTACATTTTTCGTGTGACCAATAACATGTATGTTTTGATCATATGAATATGATTCTTCCAATTTAGATTGCTATCAATTACTACTCCTAGGTACTTAAAATGTTGAACTGTTTCAATTTTAAAGCAATTATCTGTGTAATGTAAGTTGGTTATAAAATTACTTTTACCACACTTATGAAGAGGTAAAGGAAATTTTTTACAATCGTGAGCGTGAAACCGTAAATTAAAATCAGTGAGACTATTTCCAGTTACATTAAAATACATCACTTTAGTTTTTTCGCTGATAATCAATTTATGATAAGTAAACCACAACCTTAATACTTCCAGATCTTCTTCAATGTTCACAATACTTTCAAAGCTAGTCCTAGATGAATATGTAAAAACAATGTCGTCAGCGAAAGCAGTTGAAGTACCATTTAATTTCAATTTGAAAATGGAATTAATATAAATCAAGAAAAACAAAGGGCCAAGAAAAGATCCTTGTGGAACACCGTTCTTTAACAGCCTTGATTCACTTAAGATTCCGTTATTATTAACTTTTTGTTTTCTATTTTTTAAATAAGAATTCAGCAGATTGAAAAAACTACCGCGAAAGCCTGCATTATAAAGTTTAGTTAGCAAAAGATCGTGGTTCACCAGATCGAAAGCTTTAGTCATATCAATAAACAGAGCCATTGTTGATTTATTACTATTTAAACTTCCATAAAGCTGACTACATACCCTTAAGATAGCATCTTCTGTTGACAAACCTGCTCTAAAACCAAACTGATTATTACAAAAAAAATTAAACTTTTCCAAGAAGGAAACAATTCGAACCTTAAGTAACTTCTCAAAAATTTTTGAAAAGGTTGAAAGGAGCGAAATAGGCCTATAATTCGAAATGATTTTCCTATTTCCTTTTTTGAAAAGTGGTATGACTTCTGCACATTTAAGATGGTCAGGGAAACAACCAATTTCAACACTTTTATTAAAAACGAAGGTTAGAATGTCAACAACATACCAAGCAACATTTTTCAACAAAATACTTGATACACCATCACTAGTGCACGAATTTTTATTTTTTAGAGACATAATAACTTTGAAAACTTCTCTTGATGTTATTCTATCAAAAACAAAACTATTTGGTTGTGTATTATATATACGTTTAAGGTGTTTCTTTTTACCCGAAAGCTTTTTTTGGAAAGTACTTGAGTCAATATGTTTTTTTAAAGTTTCCACAAATAGATCAAATGCAACAGAGGGATTATTTTCGGCATAAACTTGGTCCCAACATTCAAATGTTAATAATTCTTTTAATACCGTAAAGTTTACACAATATTGAACTGGATCTGAAGCGGCTTTAATGTTTTGAGAATGGTTGACAGATATGTAATTTAATGCAATCATGCTATGATCGGAAAGTTTTAAATCATACACTTTACCAATGAAATTATTTGTATTGTTTTTATGACATCTTACAAAAATATGGTCAATACAGCAGAAGAATCTGTCATGCGGGTAGGTTCATTAATTAAACTCTTAAGACCATTTGAAGCCATAGTAAACAAGTAACTTTCAGAATCTATATCAATTTCATTTAGAATATCAATATTGATATCTCGCAAGACAATTAAGTTTTTGGCTGAAGTTGCACTAAGAATGTTGCTTAATTCATCAATGAAAACACTTTTAGCAAAACCATGAAGTCGATAAATGCACAACAAAGTATAATCAATATTCTCAAAGAGAAATGATAATTTTAATACATCAGCGCTAGATAAAATTAAGGCAAGAGCAATTACACACATATCCATTTTTCACATATACAGCTACCCCTCCAGCAGAATAAGAGTCGTTACAATTCCCAAAAAGAGTATAACCCTGTATATTATACAAATTTAATTCATTACTATAGATCCAAATTTCACTTAAAACTATTACAACAGGTAAGTTCATTAAAGAATCAAGATGAGCTAAAAAAATCGAAAAATTTTTTCTCAAGCTACGTATATTTTGATGTAAACAAAAACAATAATCTACAGAGTTTACGAGATCGACTGGGTTATCACATACAGAAAAATTAGAAGGTGAATCAGATCTAACTACATTCATAGCTTAAGAAAATCAGCAGTACAATTAATTCTTACACAGTTGTCACCCTCTTCTTTCCGCATGTAAACAGTCCCATTTCTCGTCCATACATATTTATATTTCTTTGTTGTCTTCATTGTTGTTGCAGTTTTAAATAAACGTCTGGTTTCATATGTTAAGCACTCGTTGACATACATCTTCTCCACAGTTGCATCGGCATTGAGTAGGTTCGTGGTTAACGATTCTTTTTTTTCTCTCTTTGCTTTTAGTATTTTCTCCTTACATATACTCGATAACAGTCTTACGTGAAAAATATTTTTGGTGGTTGTGTTACCATTTGTTGTTGGTTTGGCTAACTTTACTTTCTTCATGTAACACTGATCTATGTCTCCCTCTTGCACGTTCAAGCTCAAACCTTCACGAAACACTTTAAGCGCTACATCAGTATATGGCATTTCGGAATTGATAGAAGGAACGTTAAATATTTCAATACTATTTGAAAGTAGTTGTTGTTCGAGGTTATTGACCTTAGCTTCAAGAACATTTATTCTTTTTTCGCACTCATCATTTTTGGCAAGAAGTGCATTGATGTGTTTTTTTTGATTTTCGTCAATTGAGAGAATTTTTACATATATCATCTCTAATGTTATTGAAGCACCAGGTAGGCTGGAATTTGATGGAAAAAAAATCCGATGGTATTAAGGCTTTCGGTTGAGCTGCAGCAGCAATAGGTGGTTGCGGCGATGGTGGTGGCGTAGACGTTGGTGAGGGTGATGATGTTGGTGGTGGCAATTTCGATGACGATGATGCTGATGGTGGGGGCGATGATGTTGGTGGTGGCAATGACGGTGACGATGATGATGTTGGTGGCGTTCGTTGGGTTGATGGTATTGTGCTGTTTGATGGTTTAGAGAAAGATTCTCTCCGTTGATTAGCACATTGATGGCATCTCCAAGTAGATTTACTTTTTTTAAGAAAATCGAGGTCGACAGCAGTGATTTTCACACAACTACCGTGAAAAATGCTTCCACAGTCCCCGCACTTAACTTTTACTTCGCTTCTTGTAAATTTAGATTTACATATTGTGCAAGACATTATATATTTAATTATTTAAAAGACAATCAAAAAAAAAGTGAATTAGACTTGGTGTCCCATTGCACCACGGGCATAGCACGCTCCATTTTCCCTTTTCGGCTTCCTGCATTCATTTTCTATATGCCCTACCGAGTTGCAATTAAAACATCTCACCGTTGCTATATTCATCGGCTTCTTTCCTGTTGTCGATCTTGCCGCTCCAGTCGTCGATCTTGTCTCGATTTCTTTTGGCTTCTGTAGAATTTTGTGATACGCTTTATACAATCCTGTCTTGGTCGTAAAGTTGTTAACGTGGGCATAAAGTCTTAAATTTTCGTCAAAACGTCCCTCGATGATATCTACTAACTCCTCTTCCCCCATATCCAATCCAGCCACCAAACGTATTTTATCACTAAAGTATTCCGCAAAAGTTTACTTGACAATCTATTTTCTGCTTTCGCATTTTTTTCTTAACGTCATCTTATTGTCTCTGTTGCCGAAAATTTCTTTTAGTCCCATACAAAGCTGTTCCACACTATCGTGTATAGCTTGAACCAATTCAGTTGGCCATTCTACTGCGCAGGTCTCTTTTAATTTTTCTGATTTACTCTTTTATTCTAAAAGAGAAAGAAAAATCCCTCAAAAAAAAAGAAAAAAAAAGAACATGCTGGCGTTCCTGCCAATGACTCTGCTGCGAAAATGCTAACTTAAGCACTAAGGAGAGTGTGTTTTGTGTATAGCTTCGCTCGCTGTAAAATAGAAATGAATTTCTAGCGATGGACTTTCTTTGAATAAGATATGATCATAGTATATTTGTCTTTCAAAGTCTGATGTCTGAAAAAGTATTCCACCTCTGACGAGAGAAAAAAAATGTAGGTGCAAACTTTACTTCGAAAAGATTAAATTTATAATTTTTGTTTTTATTGTTGGGACAAATTTCAGTGCACCTATAATAAAAAAATAAGTCTATTGCAAAATGCAATTGTTTTAGGCATATAAAACTAATTAAAGCGAAACCTATTGGAAGCCAGGCACGTATGATAGTTGTTAAGATATATAATGACAAACTGAAGAAGCAAAGAATTAGTTTCTTAAAAATCCTGTGAGTTACGCAACCACGCAAACCGTGAAAACTACTGGAATTTCTGAATTTTCAATCAGAAGGATTATTAAGGAATACGAAGAGACAGGAGTTTTACAGTCACCAAATAAAAAAGTACAGCATACGAAGTGGAAAACTGGAATAGACGAAATTGACATCGCAGCTATTCGGCGTATAATGCACAACTTCCACCAGGAGGAAAAGATCATGATATCCATACAAATGCTGAGACAACGAGTCCAGGAAGATCTGGAGCTTAACTTAAGTATTACTTCTCTTAATATTATTCTAACAAGAAACGGTTTTAGTTACAAAAAACCCAAAACAACCGGGAACTTCTCTGTGAAAGAAATGATATTAAAGTCATGCGAGTGAAGTATCTGAGAAAAATCCGGAAATTTAGTACAAAAGGATATTACATCATTTATTGGACGAAAGCTATATTCAAATGGATCCAAGAACAAGTTGATGATGATGATACAATGGCTAACCGAAAACAATATTCCGCATACCATTCAGATGTTGAAACTTCAACTGTATGAGGTACTAAAAAATTAACAGAGGAAGAATTTTTAAAAATAACGACTGAAGATTCGCGAAAAGTGTGTGTAAAAAAGCTATAAGAGCTGAGGAAGAATACTTTTCTCATGACCTGATGTGGGGCATCTAACCTAGTTAACTCTATACAGTTCGAAAGACAATTAAATACCATTTCATATGACACCAAACCCAAGTAATTGATTTTACCAAAGACCTAAGGCAACTTAATAGCACAAAGCATCAATTTTCTACACTTACCAGGACTTTGTATTGTATTGTATTTTTATTTATTCATTTAAACTTAAAACTATATAACAATTAATTTATAAGAAAGGTGAATAATAGTGTTCATTCTTTAACTAGAAGTTAGTGGTGAATGACACATCCATTGAAAATTCATTGGTATCTGATGTGGGGTGACAATCAGTGTAAGTTAAAATACAAGAAAAACGAAAAAATGAAATATAAGAAAATGAAAAAGCTTGCTAGCAACTGTATAGAAAAAATATTAGAAGATACTTAACAATTCATTAATAATATACATCTTATAGATATTTTATTTTATTTTACATTCATTTTATTGTAGCTTATAAAAAAAAAATACTAAATTAGTGATTCAATACAATTAAAATTTAAAGTGAATAACCAGTCTTTAACCTTTTTACTAAAACATGAAAAACGAAATGTTTCTCTTATGGATAGGGGCAATTTATTGAAAATATTTGGTAGAATTAGCAACTCCTTAAATAAAGGCCAACTTTCAGCCAACCGATTTTTATTTAAAATAATTCGTATTAAATGCTTCTGTGCAATCAATAGAGGTCCAAAAGTATTAACATAGGAACCACCCCAACTTGTTATGCCGTATTGCATCTTTAAGTTTGCAAGCCCATAATATATAATTTTTAAAACTTTTTGGGAGCAAAAAGGCTTAATTAAGTACATTTTTCGTGTGACCAATAACATGTATGTTTTGATCATATGAATATGATTCTTCCAATTTAGATTGCTATCAATTACTACTCCTAGGTACTTAAAATGTTGAACTGTTTCAATTTTAAAGCAATTATCTGTGTAATGTAAGTTGGTTATAAAATTACTTTTACCACACTTATGAAGAGGTAAAGGAAATTTTTTACAATCGTGAGCGTGAAACCGTAAATTAAAATCAGTGAGACTATTTCCAGTTACATTAAAATACATCACTTTAGTTTTTTCGCTGATAATCAATTTATGATAAGTAAACCACAACCTTAATACTTCCAGATCTTCTTCAATGTTCACAATACTTTCAAAGCTAGTCCTAGATGAATATGTAAAAACAATGTCGTCAGCGAAAGCAGTTGAAGTACCATTTAATTTCAATTTGAAAATGGAATTAATATAAATCAAGAAAAACAAAGGGCCAAGAACAGATCCTTGTGGAACACCGTTCTTTAACAGCCTTGATTCACTTAAGATTCCGTTATTATTAACTTTTTGTTTTCTATTTTTTAAATAAGAATTCAGCAGATTGAAAAAACTACCGCGAAAGCCTGCATTATAAAGTTTAGTTAGCAAAAGATCGTGGTTCACCAGATCGAAAGCTTTAGTCATATCAATAAACCAGCCATTGTTGATTTATTGCTATTTAAACTTCCATAAAGCTGACTACATACCCTTAAGATAGCATCTTCTGTTGACAAACCTGCTCTAAAACCAAACTGATTATTACAAAAGAAATTAAACTTTTCCAAGAAGGAAACAATTCGAACCTTAAGTAACTTCTCAAAAATTTTTGAAAAGGTTGAAAGGAGCGAAATAGGCCTATAATTCGAAATAATTTTCCTATTTCCTTTTTTGAAAAGTGGTATGACTTCTGCACATTTAAGATGGTCAGGGAAACAACCAATTTCAAAACTTTTGTTAAAAACGAAGGTTAGAATGTCAACAACATACCAAGCAACATTTTTCAACAAAATACTTGATACACCATCACTAGTGCACGAATTTTTATTTTTTAGAGACATAATAACTTTGAAAACTTCTCTTGATGTTATTCTATCAAAAACAAAACTATTTGGTTGTGTATTATCCGAAAACAAATTTGAAGAAATGGAACAATCGCAATTTAAACAAGGTTCAATAGCAGGTTTTAATCTTTCTGAAATTTCCGTAAAATACTCATTAAATTTATTAGAAATGATCAACGCATCGGACTCTGTAGCTCCCTCAATTTCAATAGAGTCAACTTTAAACGAATTTCTATTTTTACCTAGAATACTATCAACCACTCTCCACTCTTCACGAATATTACCTTCAGCTCTAGAAAACCTCTCACAATAGTAGTTATTACGAGTATCATCAATTTCTTTATTTACCGTTTTGCACAAAGTTTCATAGTATTTTTTAAGTTTGCTATTGTTTGGATGTTTTTTACATTTTAAACTCAATTTTTTCTTTTTCCTGATCTTATTTAGTAGATAGTTATTCATCCAACGTTTAAGGTGTTTCTTTTTACCCGAAAGCTTTTTTTGGAAAGTACTTGAGTCAATATGTTTTTTTAAAGTTTCCACAAATAGATCAAATGCAACAGAGGGATTATTTTCGGCATAAACTTGGTCCCAACATTCAAATGTTAATAATTCTTTTAATACCGTAAAGTTTACACAATATTGAACTGGATCTGAAGCGGCTTTAATGTTTTGAGAATGGTTGACAGATATGTAATTTAATGCAATCATGCTATGATCGGAAAGTTTTAAATCATACACTTTACCAATGAAATTATTTGTATTGTTTTTATGACATCTTATATGGTCAATACAGCTCTTAGAAGAATCTGTCATGCGGGTAGGTTCATTAATTAAACTCTTAAGACCATTTGAAGCCATAGTAAACAAGTAACTTTCAGAATCTATATCAATTTCATTTAGAATATCAATATTGATATCTCCCAAGACAATTAAGTTTTTGGCTGAAGTTGCACTAAGAATGTTGCTTAATTCATCGATGAAAACACTTTTAGCAAAACCATGAAGTCGATAAATGCACAACAAAGTATAATCAATATTCTCAAAGAGAAATGATAATTTTAATACATCAGCGCTAGATAAATTAAGGCAAGAGCAATTACACACATATCCATTTTTCACATATACAGCTACCCCTCCAGCAGAATAAGAGTCGTTACAATTCCCAAAAAGAGTATAACCCTGTATATTATACAAATTTAATTCATTACTATAGATCCAAATTTCACTTAAAACTATTACAACAGGTAAGTTCATTAAAGAATCAAGATGAGCTAAAAAAATCGAAAAATTTGTTCTCAAGCTACGTATATTTTGATGTAAACAAAAACAATAATCTACAGAGTTTACGAGATCGACTGGGTTATCACATACAGAAAAATTAGAAGGTGAATCAGATCTAACTACATTCATAGCTTAAGAAAATCAGCAGTACAATTAATTCTTACACAGTTGTCACCCTCTTCTTTCCGCATGTAAACAGTCCCATTTCTCGTCCATACATATTTATATTTCTTTGTTGTCTTCATTGTTGTTGCAGTTTTAAATAAACGTCTGCTTTCATATGTTAAGCACTCGTTGACATACATCTTCTCTGCAGTTGCATCGGCATTGAGTAGGTTCGTGGTTAACGATTCTTTTTTTTCTCTCTTTGCTTTTAGTATTTTCTCCTTACATATACTCGATACCAGTCTTACGTGAAGAATATTTTTGGTGGTTGTGTTACCATTTGTTGTTGGTTTGGCTAACTTTACTTTCTTCATGTAACACTGATCTATGTCTCCCTCTTGCACGTTCAAGCTCAAACCTTCACGAAACACTTTAAGCGCTACATCAGTATATGGCATTTCGGAATTGATAGAAGGAACGTTAAATATTTCAATACTATTTGAAAGCAGTTGTTGTTCGAGGTTATTGACCTTAGCTTCAAGAAAATTTATTCTTTTTTCGCACCCATCATTTTTGGCAAGAAGTGCATTGATGTGTTTTTTTTTGATTTTCGTCAATTGAGAGAATTTTTGCATATATCATCTCTAATGTTATTGAAGCACCAGGTAGGCTGGAATTTGATGGAAAAAAATCCGATGGTATTAAGGGTTTCGGTTGAGCTGCAGCAGCAATAGGTGGTTGCGGCGATGGTGGTGGCGTAGACGTTGGTGAGGGTGATGATGTTGGTGGTGGCAATTTCGATGACGATGATGCTGATGGTGGGGGCGATGATGTTGGTGGTGGCAATGACGGTGACGATGATGATGTTGGTGGCGTTCGTTGGGTTGATGGTATTGTGCTGTTTGATGGTTTAGAGAAAGATTCTCTCCGTTGATTAGCACATTGATGGCATCTCCAAGTAGATTTACTTTTTTAAAGAAAATCGAGGTCGACAGCAGTGATTTTCACACAACTACCGTGAAAAATGCTTCCACAGTCCCCGCACTTAACTTTTACCTCGCTTCTTGTAAATTTAGATTTACATATTGTGCAAGACATTATATATTTAATTATTTAAAAGACTTAATCAAAAAAAAACTGAATTAGCGCTCTCTACACAAGTGTACCCCACAACGACTCAGTGAGAACTCTCATCTCTCTCTCACTTAACACTTCAAATGCGGTCACCCTGGGTTGTGCCAAGTTTTGGTTAGGCAACCCTAAATTATTCGAACTAGAATTAAATAACCTTTCGTTTGACACCAAAATTAATTAAATATCAGATGAGGGTATACTTACTACATTGACCCCCCTCTTTAAGCCAGGCAGCCTAGGGCAAGGATATACATAGGTCTTTCATTATATACAAGATTTTTGTAAATAACAAATGAGGGTCATTGGTTTACATGAAAGCTTTCTCTATTTATGACTGACGAATTATGATTCATCGGATGGTGTCGTAAATTCAACGCTTTATTTTCTTATGATTAACTATTATTTTGTGTTAATCTTTTTTTTGAGGCGAATTATTATTTTCATAGAACGATGCAAACCTTTAATTAATTAATTAATGTTTTTAGTATGATGAAATTTCGTAACGTATTGACAATATTTAATAGAACATGAATGAAAGTTGTCATTTTACGAAAAGTTTAAGTTGGATACATTTATTAACATTCAGTGCCGATCTGCATTCCATCCGCAGTGCACGCTGTGGGTAACCCTTCTCTCCCCTTCCTCCACTTAACACAGTCATATTAGCTCAATCGCTGTATGCATTTTGTACGGTGTTTTCTATACCTATATAGTGCGTACAACGATTGAGTTCCATATGTTTTTGGATAAACTAGTATATTTGATATCTAGTTAACCAGGGGCAGATCAGGGGTGACATTCTGTATCGCACACACGAACGAACGTTTTCGCGTGTGCGAATGATTTGCTTCATGTAACTCAAAAAACGAAAGTTTTCGTTCGCACATGCGAAACAAAATAAATTCTGATCTCGACAGCGGGAATTAAGAACCGTGTAGAATTTAATGCTTAAAAAACTCAATGCTGTCTCCTGTCGTTAAACTTAACCCACCCCGATATCCATGAGCGGCACTTGCATCCAGGAAACTAATCAACTTTCAGTACTCTGTATGTGTATCACAGATCACCTCTTATCCTTATGGAATGATCACATATTCGATATCGCCAAAACACTGCAAGGTGCTTAGGATTTCTCCGACGACGGTGCAAGACATTTTTCACCCCTTCTGATCCGACTATAATTTACAAAGCCTTCATTCATACAAAACTTGAATACAACTCCCATATTTGGCAGGTGCCCCTAAAAGTGTAAGCCTTTTAAAAATGATCCAAAAAAGAGCTTTGAAAATGATAGGCGATAGAAGCATAACCGAAACATTTACATTACTCGAACATCGCCGCAATGTTTCATGCCTTTCGTTTTTTTATAGATATTTTTACAAACAATTTTCTGTCGAATTAGCCAGATGGATTCCCTCCTTAAACAATTCAGCCATCGTAATACTCGCACTTCCAGGAATGCTCATCAGTGTATCCTCGAACTCGAAAAAAAATACTTTTAAGAAGTTGTTCGGTAAAAAAATTATGAACATTTTTAATAGAGTGATAAAAATCTAAGTTGAATTAGTTATATCAACTATTAAATTGCAAAACAATTGTATGAAGCGTTTTTTAAGAAGATGAAGGTTTCCATTTCATTGAGCGAATTAAATTTTGGTTGTGTAAACGAAATTGCAATTGATGAAGAATTTTTTGCAGCACCCTTGTTTTTAATTGATCTATTTTTCTGTCTTTTTTATTTTCGTTTTAGTTAATTTATTTTTTAATTCGTTTATTTATTTTTTTTTTTTTGAACTAATTTTTAATAGTTTAATAAATAAATAACTAATTTATTCGTTTATTTAATTTATTTGGTTTCTCTGTATGTGTTTATTTATTTATGAACTTATTTATTGATTTATTTCCTTAACGAAACCAAGACCTCTGGCATGACAGTCCCACGCACTAACCATCACGCCACTGGTACTACAGGAGCATAAGGTTGAACAATAAAAAACAGGTAACTCATAACTCATTCAATATAAAATGTTTTAACAAATTTCTCACCTAATAAACGTCAGGTTATTGATATCAAAATAAAGTTTTGCTAACGATTAAAATGTCCAGTACCATCACATTTGAATTCTCAAGTGTTAGTAAATCAGTTGATGCAATACAATATTAACATGGTGTTAATCCTCTTCGAAATAATTACACTTTATCAGAGAGCACAGAAACTTAAATTTGTTTTAGTGGTCAAGCCTTCCATTTATTTTAATCCAATTATTGAAAAGAAAAATAAATTTGACTGTTGTTCGTATGATTACCTATTGATTTTTTATTCATTACTTGGCTTTGTCATCAACAGAGGTAATACACGAATAGCATTTGGTTTTTTAATGATTTTTTAAATATCTGTGCTCATACAACACTTCTGCTCAAATTAAACCAGAGCTCGAATGCCTCTTTCTTGTTGTTCACAAATTATACACGAAAAAATGTATTCAAACAAGTAAATATACCTGTCGTCACTGATATTTTTAACACATATCCACATGAGACCATGACTCAGATATTTAATTTTGATTTCAATTTTTTATTCATTATTTATCACAGCTACGTGGGAATATTCTATTGAATGAAAATATATTTTTATAAAAATAATTTAACAAAATAATATTACAACAATCAAAGCAAGTACTACAAATGTCCTCATGATGACGACGTTGCAAAAATGTTCGTTAAAGAGTCCCAGAAAGGTAACGATATAACTAAATACGTACAAGCATAATTTAAATTCCAAAATTTGTATTCATTTGCATATGTAGCTCTTTTAAATAATTTTACAGTAATGAATCTTCATCCACTCCAAACTTTTGCATCTAATATCGCCAAATCAGAAACATCTACAACTATATTTAGGTTACCGCTTTAAGAAAATCCTGTTAAACTAAAGCAAAACAAAGAACAGATTGCTTAGCTGATTTCATAAAGTTTTAATTTTTAGTTCCAAATTTAAAAACCTGTAAAATAATGACAAAAACGAAATAACAAATACCGAAATGGAAAAAAAAGAACAAAAGTTAAAACAATACAATCGTTTTCTTTCAGAATTAAATTAAGTGATCATGTATTGAAACTCAGGGATTGTTGAGCACGTATATTTTATAAAAATTTGTTTCTCGGTTCAGCTTCTTCCTCGCTTGAAATTGCAATAGCATAGGTGCTTTTCATGGCATCACAGATATGTTCATTACCTTACTTATCATGGAACTGTGATTGAAAAGCTCGGGCTTTATTTTCTATCCAATGTATGAAAGTTAAGTGCTTAGTCTTAGCTCATTGAATATCTTTTTCAACTTCATCATGTTGTAAATAACCCTAAATATTAAAATATACCATACACAACCATCGGTATTCAATAACTGGCAAGGTTTAAATCTTATTAGTTGATGATTTTTATTTAATGAGATATACAAAAAATATTGTTAAAATGATTTCCACTAGTAAAAATTGTACAACTTCTGGCATAAACATAATTATAATTGAATATTTAAAAGTGGCAACCGGTATATGAACTAACATGTCACATACATTCACAAGTACTTATCAAAGATATTCGTAACTGGTTTTAAAAGCTTTATTTGGCTTTAAACAGTAAGATTCAAAATTCTGTGGCATTCCCTTCTTGAAAAAATGTTGATCGTATACGCACAAGGTAGTCAGATGATAATTTATTATTATTTTAATTTGAACTTACTGTATTGTATTTGTACAAAAAAAACAAAAGAAGCATTACAGGAAAAAAAAGTTGCTTTTGTGCTAAAGTGTTGTGAAATATGATCTCTAGTTATTTAAGAAATTGCTTGAACACAATAGCGTTAAACTAAAAATATCTTAAAAAGCATCTTCTATCCTCTCTTAATTATTGCTTAAAATACAGGTAACAGAATTAGTTTACTACATACATGGTTTTTGAATGAGAATAGAGTAATGTTTTGGATGAGGTTTTGTGAAGTTTACTCAATGTTTTAAATAAAATATATATACACACCATAGAAACAAAGTTCATAACTTCGTCGCACAAAATTGCATCTGTATCTAATGAACCTGCTTACAATCAGTTATGTATATATGAGCCGTTTATTTTGAAAGTGGCATAAGTCACTTTTGTTTTAAGTTGAGATTTTTAAGATATTTGTTATACCGTTAATTACCAATACTTCTCTCGAAGAAATCTCAATAGTTCAAAACTTATTAAGTGCAAATTTTTTAAAAATGAAAAGATACCGTTCAATTGTATTGTGTTGCCATTAATTCGATTTTTTGAAAAAGTGACTTATGCCACTTTCAAAATAAACGGCTCATATGTAGGTATTTTATATTTTTTATTTTATAAAATAAGTTTGTCTTCAAAAATTTAAATGCCATTTAATTAATCAAAAAAACTTTGATACATTAATTTTTTTTCGAAAATCGAGTTTTTTTAATTATGTTTTTATGCATACTTTTTTTCAAGTATTGTTAAACAGTTACTTATAGCTTTCTAATATACGTTTTACATTTGATTTTCGAAAAAAAATGATAATCCATTTTCGAGATGAAAAAAAATGTAATATTTTAGTATAAAAAAACAATGACATTTTCGATCATTAACTGTTATTAAGACAGTACAAGAGCTTGTGCAAAAAAATTATAAATTATTATAAGAGTTCTTGCGAAAATTAAACTTATGCAGGATACATTTCTAGTAATACATTTTCCTTTTTTATAATCCTCTTTCTTGTTTTTTTGTTCGTTCGTTTAGCTTAAATACTCTTTTATACTTTTGACATGGAAAAAAAACATAAATAAGGTCTTTCAAAAGATACCCGATTTCAATTTTTTCAAAATTTCGATATTGTAAATATAAACGTAGATGTCAACAAAATTGTTATTATTGAAATAATATTTAAAGTTGACTGACATCTACACAAATCAAAGAAAACCAATAGTAGACCCAAAGAAAGTTGACTTTTGTTTTCGAAAGAATGCAAAAACTCTTAAAGATAATTATTTTTTTTCTTCAAAGTATGTTTTTAGTTACATATGTATGTATGTAGTTAAACATTTTTGAAATTATTTCGTTCGTGCTGCCTCTACAAAATATCAATGATGCCATATACTTCTTTTGGTGTCAATACTGTTAATTTTATATACATTATTATATGATTAATTGAATATTTAATATCCGATTAAAAAAATATATTATAATTATAATACTAAATACTAAATATACTTTGATAAAGATAACAACATCATTATTACCAGGTTTTCAAGAAAAAAATTCTTTAAAAATGCTTAATAATTGTGATATACATAATTTCGTACGAGAAAAAATTACTAAAGAATTTGAACCTCTTTAATATATATGTATATATAATATAAAGTGTTCTTAATATGTTAAGAAATAGTGGTAAAGAACAACGGTGGAAATTAATCAGGTTTAAAGATTTTTTTTAACTTCAATCTAAGGTCCCAAATATAATTTCTTTAAAGTTTTTTTTATATTGAATCTAATGAGTCAAAAAATATGCCGATGCGACTTCCTACACAAAGTTATGGCCCTTAATTATTTTGACTGTACATTTCACACAAACTTGTATGTTTATGAAACATGTAAGTTAGATACCATCGATCTCGTATTGAATAGTATTTAACGGTTTAAATTATGCTTACATGTGTTTGCGACTGTGTTTGTGAATCAAAGTTCTAAACAAAATGATAAGATATCTGTAAGAGCAAGTATAAACAACCAATTTATACTTTAAATTCGTTCAGCCACCACAGTAACGCGCAGGATTATACCACCTGTCGATACAATGGTAGACAATCGTCGGGGAAAAAATGTAGACAAAGTTGATTGTTTATTCGCTTTTCTAAGAAGACAGGTGGCGCAAAAGCTATCGATGCTGTTAGCTTGTTTTTTCTTTTCAATAAGAAATATACAAGAGGCTTTCGATCTGGTGTTCATTACCATTAGACATCTTTAAGTCTAAATGAATGGACTTAGACGGAAAGGTTTAGTTAAGTATCTATATAATTATTTAATTGACTCTAAAGGCATTGCGTACAAATTTCTGTAGTCTTGTGTTAGTGAGAATTTGGAAAATAAAATTTAGAAGCAAATATGAGATTTGCATTCTTAATGTAAGAAATAAAAAAAAATAAGACACAATATATTCATGGAAGGTGTTTGTTGGCCATAGGTATGTTATGTAAACAGTTTATAAAAGCTTATTTTTTTTCCGGAAGAGTGTTTCAAAGTAAAAACTGTGTTTGTTTGTATTATAAAAAAAAAAAACAAAATTGACAAAAGTAGCAGCATCTCAACAAACAAGATATTCACGTTATAAAATGCCAATATCAGATCAATTAAAATACTTCCAAGTTATTTTCTTTTTTTTTTTATGCAGAAGAGCATTATCCTGTCATGGTATAATGAAAGGTAAGTTTCGTTCTCATTTTTTATACTCATAACATGAACTGTTGGCGATGATATTTCATGCTCGATTAATAATATCTACATATTGTCTATTATAAATCAAGCCAATATAAGACAATTAGGGACATTTCTACAAAATAAAAACCGACATCTTAAATACCAAATCTTCTAGGATATAAAGCAATTACAAATGATACATGTAAGTTAGTGTAGAAAATATGGATTTTGGGTTTACTGGCCCTAAATGTGTGTCTAATTATGTAAAAAACATAATATTTCTAAGTATATACTTTAATCAATCATCTACGTAATCCAGCTACTAAAATAAACTATTGAGACAGGTATAATTTAAAACCACTAATCAGTGAATCTACTTGAAAATGAAGAACATGTAAATGCCAGGACTGTGAATTTGCGGCTTTATACTTAAAGGTCCTTACCTTCAAAATAATTTAAAATAGGTTTCAGAATATGAGCAACAGTGTCAGGGAAGGTGACCGACCGACGAAACAAAATCTGAGCTGTTTAAATTCTTTCTTAGGATTTAAATTCTTTGGAGTTATTGCAAATCCCAGTAGGACTTGATGAAAGGTACTTATTTGTTGGATTTAACCAACAAGGAATAATTTCAAAAATTGGATTTTAAAAAGTTGAAAATTGTTTGCACAATACAGGGTGTCCCATAAGTGATGGTCCAAACTGTATATCATGAATGGTCAAGTCATGACCTACCAGAATTTGGTAACTTGTCTATACCGCATCCCAACGGTTTTCGAGTAACGGTTGTTTTAATGAAATTTTCAAAAACACCTACTTTTAGTCGGTTTTTCAATCACCCTGTCCACAATTGATTTTTGTTTTTACTATATGTTAATATTTTACAATTTTGAATAAACATTCAACATTTTTGCATTTAAAAAATTTCAATTTTCGGCACTATTTTGCAAAATATTAATAGTTAAAATCATATTCTTATCAAACTTATTTTTTTACATCGAACCTTAAAACAGTTGAATTAAAAATAGTCATATTACACAATACTTGCTTGATTTTTTAGCTTTTCAAAAAAGTATAAAACACCACAAAGCTAGCTTTGGTTCAAAAGTTATAAGCATTTCAATTTGATAAGTCACGATTTAAAAAAACAAATATAAAAAGCAAAAATATGTTTCTGTTAGAATTTTTTATTACATCGCCAGAGAAATCTTGTTTCCATTTTATTGAATTAGGCTCATCATGTCAGTACCCCCAAACTAATTTCTTGTTTTGTTTAGTACAAGCAGCAATGGCGATCTTTTTTCTTATCAAGCAGCGCTTCTTAACGCCTACTACTACGTCTAGTACTTGTACTAATAGTCCGGGAGCTAGCAACTTTTGGAAAAAAAGAATTTTAGTTCAGTCAATTTTTTGATATGTTGTCTTTCTTGCTCTTTCGGTTAGAGTCTGGGCTATCTGGCTGGCGGTAGCAGTTGCGTTTGTTAGTGCGCATCCTACCTGTACCCGGAGGTGATAATTTTGAATTTTAAAAGATTTTTTTAAAGCTTAATTTTCAATTTTCCACCTTTAAATAGGTTTCCTAAATATACATACATTTATTATTGCCAGAAATTTTTATGATTGTTTATTATGTGCCATACACAATTTTTTATATTTTTAAAAAAATTTATAAAAAAAATGTTTAAAATTGTTTTAAAATTGTTTAAAGTGCAAGAAAGATAGACAGCGACGGTTGCGCAATGGCAAGAATACAACATGGCGTCAGTGTATAGTCACATGTTTGTGTTTATCTTATTTTTAATATTTACAGGGCCGGATTTAGGGGAGGGCAACTGGGGCGGAAACCCGGAACCTCCACAAACGTGGGGGCCCCACAACAGAGACTTAAGAAAATGTTTGTTTTAAATTCCAACTAATAAACACTAGTAAACAACTTTTCCTTTGATATGTATTTTTTTTGCTCTTTTACCTTTACCTACAGCCTACAGTACTTTGTACATATATGATTATTTAATTATTAATCTTAAATAACAGAAATCATTGATCTATATTTGTTCACTCCAATCAGGCAATCAGTGAAAAATCAAAATCTCAAATGGCCCTGATAAGAAGCACTTCTAATTCACTACCCATCTTGAGGGAGTTTCCCAATCGCTTAATGGCTGAGTGGGGTGGTACTTGCCCTGAACCTCGTAGGTTGGGTATTCGATTCCTTGTCTCGACAATTTTTTTTTCTTTATATATACTATGTACATATAAACTAATTGCTGTATATGAAGAATCGGTGTTCTTCAATTCTTGAAAAAATCAATTATTATTGACTAATTGGTAATTTGTTTCATATTTCTTTATGCAGTCAGGCATGCAGTTTGATAAGCAAATAATTATTATTGTGACACAATTAAATGCCATCAATTATTCACGAACTTTACTGCATGCAAGAAATTGAAAAAAATCATAGTCGGTCAATAGTAATTTATTTGTATAATTATTGAAGAATATCGATTTCGATTCTCATACAAAATGCACCTCACCGTGACAAGCTCGAAAATAAAAATTTCAGAGCTACAGTCCCAAACCTCGAAATTGTATTGAGAATGTATTTGGTTTTGATGGTAACAAATTGCACTGGAGAGCGCTCATTTTCAAAAATGAAAATTATAAAAAATAGATTTCGAACCACGATGGGACAAAACCGTCTATCGAAGCTTTCTCTCCTGAGCATTAAAAGCCATTTACTCAACGATTTTTCGGCGAAAAAAGCCCGAAGGTTCCGTTCGTTAACCCTAAAATTTAATTTAAGATAATTCTTTTTTCCGTTTATATTTTTTATGCATGTGTTTGTTCAATACTAAAGGAATCTACTTGGTTTCACAATAAATTATTTATTGAAAAACTCAAGTGAAAAAAAATGGTTTACTTTATGTATTATTTTGAAAATAATTTGGGGTGAGGGGCCTCCGCTCCTTTATTGTTCAAGGCCTCTGGACCTTTAAATTTGGCCCTGAATATTTATTTATTAATTAAATAAATGAAGTGTATTTTTTGTAAAGGACATAAAGATAAAATAATACTTTTTGTGAGTGATAAACTAAAGAAATGTCAATGAGAGCTATGATGATGAATACGAAGATGCCTCATTTTTAAAACTTCAATAATGCATTTTTAATTCCCTTCTTTCTGATTTACTCTTACTCCAATTTTATTTTATTCTTTATATTAAACTTTGTTTACTTAAATTTGTACTTACTGCGTCGAGTATAAGTTATTGACTTTCGGATTTATTTTCTGTCTGATTCACAATGATATTCTGAAATTGTTTCTCTCTAACTACTAGCATCATACGGCAATCCTTTTCAAGAGTTTTTAATTTTTATTCAAGATTTAACAATCGAATTAACGTCTGGCAAATTAATTGTATACTTTTTTATCTTTAAAGAATATACCTAATATAAAAGTTACAAACATTAAAAAATACTTTGAATTTTTTATTTAAAAAAATAAAAAAATCGCGTATGGCACATAATAAACAATCATAAAAATATCTGGCAATAATAAATGTATATTTAGGAGACCTATTTAAAGATGGAAAATTGAAAATTAAGCTTTAAAAAAATCTTTTAAAATTCAAAATTATCACCTGTAGCTGTACAGGTAGGATGCGCACTGATAAACGCAACCGCTTCCTCCAGCCAGATAGCCCAGACTCTAACCGAAAGAGCAAGAAAGACAACATATCGAAAAATTGACTGACCTAAAATTCTCGCTCTACTGCGAGCTCCTATACTATAACGCTCTTATTATTTTAACCAGAAATAATATGGCTGTTTGTATTATCGCCGTTTTTAAATCAATGAAGTTGTTAAGCTATAATAGTGCGGTACTTTATTTATTTCATAAAGAAGAAATAATTTACACGTCACGTGAATATGCTATGATGCATTTTATTTATGGCGAATGTGGCGGAAATGCAAGAGCAGCAGTAAGGAAGTATGTAGAAAGATATCCAAATGCTTTAAGTCCTGATCATCGGGTATTTATAAGAGTTCATGATTCTTGTATGGAAGATATAATCCCTGGCAGTGGAAGGATTGGAAGGCCCCAACACCTCAATGACGAAGTTGTGTTGAGGGAAATTGAAAATAATCAAGTCCTTCTACTAGAGCCATTGAGAGAACAACTGGGATACCCCAATACACTGTTCAGAGGATTCTGAAGCAGAACAACCTACACCCTTTTCACCTGCAGCGTGTCCAGGTCTTATTACCAAGGGATTATCCTAAAAGAGTTGAGTTCTGCCAAATTATGATCGATAAAAGCCGAGAAGATCCTGATTTTGTTGACAAAATTTTATCAAATTGAATCATCCTTTACACGAGATGGATATTGGCAGGAAGAAAATCCACATTTAATACGAGAAGGAAGATCTCAATACCAAATTAAAATTAATTTGTGGTGTCGAAATTTAAATGGGCAAATCATAGGACCCTTTGAATTGCCCGGCACAATAAATAGTGAAAATTATTAAGAATTTTTAGAAAACAGAATCTGTGTATTATTAGATGATATTCAGACCATGTGGTTTGAGCAAGATGGATGTCCAGCCCATTATGGAAGAAATGTCAAAAGTATTTTGGACAAAACTTTCTCCGAGCGATGGATGGTCTTGGTGGAACAATAACATGGCCCCTAGGTCACCGGACTTGAATCCACTAAATTTTTTGTATTGGGGTTGCCTAAAAGAGAAACTTTTTGGCCAGCTCATACGCAGTGTTGCTGAACTTAGTCGGAAAATTTAAACTGCGGTGCGGCTGAGGAAATAAGAAGCTCAAGACATGCCAGACGTTTGAAACGACAGTTTTTAAAACGTTGTCGAGCATGTTTAAATGCAGGAGGAGGGCATTTCGAACAATTGCTATAAAAAAATATGAGTAGAGATATACCTTTTTTTTAACTTCCGAACAAAATTAAACACCTTCCTACCTTTTATGATCATGCTTTTCCAAAATTCAGGCCTCTTACAAAATTCAAATCCCTGTTTTCAAAATGAAACAAATAGTTTCATAAATTGCATTCAACCATTTCTGTGTGCGAGTAATGTTGTCAGGGATGGAGGCAACCTTCAGTTTTAAGCCGAATTCGAACAGCTAGTTTGAAAAAACACTTTTAATGTCTAGAATTAGGTACTCTTTGAGGATTTGTCAATTCCCCGCAAAAGGTACCCGTGAAAAAAAGGTGACCTAGGTAAGGGTTTGAACCCAGACCACGGGTACTACAATAGTTTTTATTGCAAAACTGATATTGATAAATTTTTGGGTGAGCCCTATAAGAAAAAACTTGGTTAAATATATCCGCTTAGTAAGTATTACTTTTGTAAATACCAAATAGAAATCCGAATCTTTTACATACGTTCCTTCGTGACATGTAAGATATTTTTAGTTATTTTCTTAAATTATTTCTTCTTTATGAAATAAATAAAGTACCGCACTGTTATAGCTTAACAACTTAATTGGTTCAAAAACGGCGCGGCGATAATACAAACAGCCATATTATTTCTGGTTAAAATAATAAAAGCGTTAGTACAAGTACTAGACGTAGTAGTAGTCGTTAAGAAACGCTGCTTGATAAGGAAAAAGATCGCCATTGCTGCTTGTACTAAACTAAACAAAAAATTAGTTTGGGGGTACTGACATGATGAGCCTAATTCAATGAATTGGAAACAAGATGTCTCTGGTGATGTTATAAAAAATTCTAACAGAAACACATTTTTTACTTGCGACATACAATACATACATACATATATGGCAAGTTTTGCATTCGTGCAAAATTTCGAACTCGAGATTTTAATCAAACATGATATTACGATGGTAGAGAAGTCGAAAAAAGTGGGTCCCGCGATTCCGTCCGGTCTGTTTTGTCTGTCTGTCCAAGCACCTACAGCCTAAACCATTGGGTCGATTAAGTTCAAACTTGGAAGTTAAGGTTTTGAGCACATTCGCGTTAGGCGTTTTTTTAATTTTTTTTTAAGATCAAAACTAACAGTGGCCCCCATTATTTGGTCAAAAACCGAAAGTTCGAATTTTTTCAAAAACAAACCGATAATTTTTTTTTTAAATTTTCTCTAAAATTTTATTTTTTAACTTAGCTTCTTTTTATTTTTTTTTTGTTTGGACTTTTAAAAAAATATTGAACTTTTTTTCAAAATTCTATATCCCAAAAACGGGTCAACATTTTTTTACGAAATTCAAATGTAGCACGTATATTTACAACCACTAAACAACTGCATACCAAAAATATTTTTAGAGCAAAATTAAAAAAATTTATATATACAAAATTAATTTAAAAAAAAATGCTCTAACGATTTTCAAAAAAAAATTGGAAAATCAAGGGTTTTTTGATTTATAAAATGGCATTTAAATTTTTGAAGACGAATTATTTTTCAGGTAAAATTTTGAATCTTAAAATAGTTGTTTTTTTTTTAAATTATTTTAACTGTATTAAATGTAACGCCCTCCCATCTCACCAGATCAAATCCTATGCATGAGCCCGAAAGAGCGCATTATTTTGACAAAATTTTAATTACATTCCTATCTTTTATTCAAAATAATGCATATGGTAAATATTTATGTATTTTTATAACTATAACTATTGTAAATACCAACGATGGCCGTGTAGCGCCGCTGCATCGGATTAACGATTTTAAAGTGTCTATCAAGAAGTAATATCTTGGTACCTTTGTATATATGATTTTAAAATATTAGTCTTTTACTTGCCTTCCCCTAAATAAAAGAATAAATACTTAGTACAAGTTAAAGGAACGGGCCAGAAAGAGTATAAGAATTTTCTATTAGAATCACTTTTTTAACGTACACCTACATACATATGTACATATATATTGTATTACATACAACCTCTACAACTACTGCTTACGTGTCACTTCATAACTAAAATCCAAAACGCACAATGGCCTGACTGTAAACAACACATGAATAGCAATTTCTTGTACCTGTTCGTTTGCTTGTTTTTTTTTTTTAATTTTAACGAAAAAAATAAACTGAACGTAATAACTCCATGTTTGCGCTGAAAACTTGTAGGAAAGAAGGAATGTGATTGGATTGTAGTAAGTACCTTCTACCTACCAATAACATTCCTTCATTATCATCATAAACATTTCTTCATCTATCTATCTGCATAAAGCTGACCACGCCAATGAACTATTCTTTATTCGTTTTAGACACCTACCTAACTACACAACCAATAGGCGAATCCTTTACAATTTAAACACACATGTTCTTCCTCTTTCTTATCTTCATATAATTTATTTTCTATCCTGGTTCTTCCAATATGAAATTAAAATAAAGCTATCCAAAAGAAAAAGCTTTGAACAAAGAAGTTGAATACACAACCAATTGTTTTCGTTAAGTTTGTACCTATACAAGTATTTTTCATTTCCCTGATGAGTTGTCCTAGGACTAGGATGAGTTGTGTCTTGGGATGAATCACACGTTTTTTGTATACAGGAATACAGGAGCAAGTTCGTGCGACCGAGTCGTGCATTTTATTTCTTTTTATATTTGTTTTTTAAATCGTGACTTATTAAATTGAAATGCTTATAACTTTTTTGAAAAGCTAAAAAATCAAGCAAGTTTTTAAAAACCAGTATTGTGTAATATGACTTTATTTAATACAACTGTTTTAAAGTTCGATGTAAAAAATTAAGTTTGATAAGAATATGATTTTAAATATTAATATTTTGCAACCCTGTATATGCGGATGGGATTCGACGCAGGTCCCTCATTAATAACTTCCTATTTGGTGTTCTTAGAAATTATATTTGCTTTTAAACGCTGATTGATTGGCAACGCTGGCTCTTAAAGTTTGGTTGACATTGTATTTAAGTTCCACAAAATATTCGTTTATTTATTGTGAAAAAAAGTTTGTTTTGTTGTGCAAATAATTTTTAATTATCTAATAAACTACAAGGATTTCATATTTTTAAAGGTGAGCAGTTATTAAGCTTTGTATATTAGTGAAAACCGCCACTCAAAAAAATGAAGAGCATACAAAGAACTCCACCAAGGAAAATCAATGTAAACAACAACACTAGTTCTGAGGACAAAGGCAGCAATAACACCCAGCTGCATAGTGATAATAATAATAAATGCACCCACCCCCAACGGCCGGAGACAATAGAATGGCAAATGTCATTGTGGAAATGCAGAACAGTGATTTTATACCACGCATTTTAAAGTCTGCTTTCAAATTGCGCGACACCGGGATCTTTATTCATCGTGATTACACCAAAGCGACGAGGGAAAAACGTAAACAACTGATGAAGATAAAAACAAAAATTTATGCTAAGAACCATAACATCAAAGTCGTACTTCGTGGACAAACACTTTTAATTGAAAATAAGACTTTTTATCTGGATAATAACAACAGCTTGACGTTGGACGATGCTGATGGCTTAAGTATGATCAACAATATTTTGACAGAGTGCAGTGACAAGGCTCAGATGAAAGTAAGCTTACAAACCATCAACGTCGATAATGCATAGCAAGTCCCTGGGTTTAGTGGTGTCGTTAGTAGTAGGAATTGCAATGTTTAGTATTAAAGCCGTCAGCAAAAATAAAACTAGTAAAAAAGTACAAAATAACATAGTCTTAAAAAATTAATATTTAAAAATTTTATCTTATAATGTGTCAGGTCTTAGTAATAAATCTCTGTATAATGACTTTTATAATTTCATCAATAATTATGACTTAATTTTCCTATATGAAACTTTCATTACTGAGGATGACTTCGCAAGAATTGAAAATAAAACGTTAGATTTTACGTTTAAGTGGATACCAGCAACGAGGAATCACACACAAGGAAGGAAGAGCAAGTGGAGGATGTTTCCTAGGATTTAAGAAAAAAACTAAATGCACGCTGCGTCTTCAAAACATACAACGATATTTCATTTCTAGAATTCAAAACTTACAGCATCCGTCTTACGATACTACCGATGTATTTGAATTGTAACAAGTGGGAAGACGACTTCGAAAAATTATCATATACATTCAATGGTATAAATGCCTCAAACGTGATGCTAATTGGAGATTTAAATGCAAGAGTTGGAACGCAGGCAGGAGTGATGAATGATTTAAGAGGTTGCCGCAGACAATCAAAAGATCCTTGCTCTAACGGACGAGGAAAGAAACTATTAGAGCTTTGTAATACGTTTGGTCAGGGGCGATTCCTCATAGTCAGCGGGTTTAGCGGCGCTAAACCAAGAATTTTAGAATGAATCTTATTTTGTAATATGATTATTATTTGGTAATTGAATTACTAACTAACTCAACCATTATGTTAAAAAATTCGGTTGTAGTTACATAACTTGCATATTGCAATAAAAGTGACTTTTCTTCAAATAATTTTCATTTCATGCAATACAACTCTCATACAATATCAAATCTATATTGAAACATTGGGCGTGGGCATCGCAAAGTTTGCGCTATCAAATTTCATACATTCTATGCATACAGATAAAAACACACATTCAAATAAAACCCTGTACAAATAAATAGAAGGGTTAGCGCAAAAAAAGCGATAACCAGGCGAAGTTTGTAGGTACACATTAAAGACACACAACAGAGAGGAAGACCAGGCGCGACCAAGAGTTTGATGTCTTCTCTCTTTATACTTCGTATGGACTATGGAAGAAAGAACAACACTGACGAATCGAACATGATCGTCGAACACGGCAACTGTTCGGTATACTTTATACATCACCATATTCGTTTTTGAAAGCATAAAATTGCGCCATGTTATTTATTTTTTATTTATATTAAAATTAGGTTTGCTAGCGAACTTGCTTGACCCTGCTCCCTGCTCTACGAGAATATAGCGAGCAACGCATGTGCGACGGTTAGCGCACCTTTTTATACTGATTTTTGATGCCGATATGTGAGGAAAAGGAAATGGTAAAGACGTTGGAGTTTAGGCGGATTATTTAAATGTTTTATAGGAAGTAGTTTTTGTTTAGAACCTTCTTTTAGGCGGAAAGGAAAGTGACTTAAGAAAGTCCATTTTAATATCTATTGTTTTGTTAGTTAAATATTAAATGTTTTGTGATCAATATGTTTTTTTATGTACATTATGTATGTATATTTTATTGTAATTACTATTAATATAATTCCATACGAATTCAAACATGGTAGAGGCTAGTCGTAAGAAATTATTTTATTTGATTTCCTTAGAACAGCTCAAATTAAAACAAGCATTTCTTTTAATGGAAAAGAAATTTTCAAAAAATAAAAATTAAGTTTATTCAAAAAACAAATATTAAATCAAAAAATCAGTTTGAAGTGTGTGTTTAAGTCGGAACTATTTTGCTCCGACTCCTGGACAGGGTACATAAACCTTGACCAGAATGAAGATATACAAAAAGGTGCTTGTACCTATTGTATGTTGCAGTATAGAGCGAAGTGTGTTTGTTGTGAACTATTAATGCCCCTTACCACTGGTGGGGGGAAGCAATAATAACGAATAACACAGAACAACCTCTTGATCGTAAATGACAAATTTTATTAGCTTACAATACTATTTATACAATAATTTTGCTTACTTAGCTAAATTTACAAACTCCTAAAATATACAAAAATAATATGATACATAAAATATAACAAGAAACATAATACATTTCAGCCAGGTACATAAGTGCAGAGCATGAATGCAAAGGAAAAACACTGCTGACTGTTGTGAGAAAATTAGTTAAATGTGATTTGAAAATAAAGCATACAGAAAAGCTGTTGCTGTTGTCATTGATTAAACAGAGAAGCTGTTGTAGGGTAAATGTTAAAAAATGTTGGTATATGATAATCGGATGGATTAAAATATACATTCTCCGCCCGTTGAACTATGTTCGAAATTATAGTACCATTTCGAAGGTTATGTTGTTGGGATTTTTGTCGTGGAGGTCTTCTTTTTTGCAGTCGAGGTTAGCCTGGCTATCTGCCGAGGTTCTGTTAGGCTTTCTTTCTTCTTTGGAGATTACCGTTCTGTTTTTGCAGTAATAGCAGTATGACCATCGTAATAAGCAGATAAGGATTATGATGGATATGATTAATGCGAGGTAGCTCACTGTAAATTGGCGCACATCATTTTGATATGTTATGGAAGGCAACGCTTTGGTAAGATTTAAGAGTTCTCGCTTGAGTGCATCCAATTCCTCTAAATGTTTTTTGTACGGCAAGATTTCGTAAGAGGTTGATGTAAAATTGTCTGGCAAGGCATACTTGGTTAGATTTCCAGCTGGAAGGAGTGACATCCTAGAGACCGATCTTTGTATAAAATGGCCACGCAAGGTTATGAAGTCATTTTTAATAATGCAGCCGGGTGGAATTTGCAGAATTCCAGAACCTTCCAAAACGGTTTGTGTTACGGTGTCATTGCAAACAACATTGAGAGTGGTTTTAACCTTTAAAACGTAAATCCATTCATTTGGCTTGTGCAGCTGGACCCAATGAGGGCCATCGTTGGCGTTTACAACTTTGCATGCAGGAGTTTGTTGACCATGGTTTAAGAAGTTGATTTCGCAGGAGCTTACTTCAGATCCACGTCTGTAAATCGGATGCTGCAGATGGCATAGATGTCTTTCTTCAGTAAGGGAAAAACATCCTTGAAATTCTAGTGTTGATAGAGGGTAGTACTGTTCACGATGCAGGTTAATCATTATGTAGTCGGTTGATGCTTGTATGGTAAAAAATGACTCTCCGACAAGAACTGGAACGGGAGTAACTTTGAAGAGCTCGAATTCGTCAAGACTTAGTAGTGGTAATTCAATTTTAAAGACTATGTGGTTTTTAAGAGCCTTGCCATGAATACTCATAAGATGATAAAGCTTCGGAATTTCGTCTGAAGCTACTGGAAGTCTGACTGAGGAAGGTAGGTTAGCTTTTATCTTTGTGAACTCTTGTTTTAACTGAGCCGTTGAAATAAGCTGAGGATTAATTTTTCCATTATGAGTATCGATCATTACGTCTATTATCGAGGCTTGGGTCTTTTGAAATTGTGAAGATACTAACACAAGCTGCAATGCGATTGAATTGAAAAGCTGACGCAGTCTTTCCTGGTGATATTGTTGTCTTATATCATTAATAACAGCTGTGAACTGTTTGAGGGTTTCGTCTATCTCTTCAAAATGGGAACTTATCTCTTGCTCATTTTGTTTTATAATATTTATGGTTGCATCAATTACTGAAGTCTGATTTTGAATAAGGCTGACTATGTGGCCTTCATCTTGCTTTATTGCCTTTATTGTAGCCGACATGTGGTTGGCGTATTCATCATCAAGAACCCCAAATAAGGCATTTGCCACATTGCCTATGAAATTTAGAGCACCACGACGAACTCTGATTGATGTTACGGATAAGAGGTCATTATCCTTTCCGATGTCTGCGGTTATCCGGTCAAATTGGAGGACTGTCTCCTTGCAAGTCTCGTTTTTATTTGGCAACAGTAGGCAAATTTCTGCTAGCTTCCTACTATAAGTTATAATGGAATCGTATTCGGTCCAATAAGAGTCCATGTCATAATACGCAATTATGTTCCAACTACTTGAGGTTATGGCTGAGGTTCCTAAGTTTTCAAAGTATATCCCTGGCTGTGACAGAAATGGTTGAATCTTAACTGGAGCACATGCTACCATGGGGACTAATAGAAATACCAGGAGTAAAGCAAGGGTTGCTGAGCTAAGTGAAGTTTTGAACTTCTTTTTTGGTACTGGACCATCATCAGACTTTTGGCGCGAATGTATCGATGTTGATGAGTAATGACTTGAAAGGTGATCTGTCTTTTCTTTTGGATAGCCACCATCATCTTGGATTGGAACTGGAAGTGGAGCCAATCTGTGTATAGCACGACGGAATATCCCAGTAGCTGTTCGCACATCTGCCACTCGAACCAGCCCGTCGTCTCCAGTTATTACGTTAGTGATACGTCCAAGCGGCCATCGCAAGCTTGGTGTGTTGTCTTCGTTGATTATGACCATCATCCCTGGTTCTGCGTTATAACAACTCTCCTTCCATTTATATCTGTGCTGTAGCTGATTCAGGTAATCACGTGACCATCGCCGCCAGAACTCATTTTTGAGATGATTTACGAGATTCCAACGAGTAAGTACCCCTGAATCATTTGCTGCGGCTGTGGGATCTACATTGCTAATGAGAGGTTCTCCGATTAGAAAATGGCCAGGCGTAAGAGCGGTTAGATCATTCGGCGAATCGGACAATGGAGTTAAGGGCCTTGAGTTTAAAATAGCTTCAACTTGAGTTGCAGCTGTTTTAAGCTCCTCGTACGTCAATGATGCTCCTGCCAGTGTGCTGTAGCAGATGCTTCGATGATTTGACCGCAGCCTCCCATAGACCACCAAAATGTGGTGAACGAGGGGGAATGAAATGGAAGTCACATCCCCTTGTATCGCATGAAGATGTTATTTTCTCCCTTTCTGTATTGGATTCCATGAAAGACATTAGATCTGATAGCTGGTTTTTGGCACCCACAAAGTTTGTTGCGTTATCGCAGTATATGTTTTTGCAATGGCCCCTACTGGCCACCTGTGCACCTATGAAACCTTGAGCCGTTAAATCAGTTACCAGCTCCAAATGACAAGCCTTAGTGGAAAAACAGCAGAAGATTGAAATATACGATTTTTGAGGCCGTTTGCCTCTTATCTTGTAGTGTGTTGATATCGGACCACAAAAGTCAACGCCTGTATTGATGAATGGCCTTGCTGGTTCAATTCTATCTGCAGGCAGATTTCCCATTTGTTGTGACAAAAGCTTAGGTGTGGCACGAGCGCATTTGACACACTTGTGTAGCACTGATCGGGCAATCGTCTTTCCTTTTACAGCCCAAATGCTCTGCCTAGCAATCGAAAGCATGGTTTGTGGCCCAACATGATTGTTGTCCTCGTGAATTTCAACAAATAGCATTTTGGTGAAAGGATGATTATATGGTATCAAAATGGGATGCTTAGCGTCGTATGGCAACGACGATGCTTCTAAACGCCCTCCCACACGAATCAGTCCTTCTTCATCTAAAAAGGGTGTCAGACTCTTGTATGGGTTCTTATTTGGTACTTCACTCTCGTCCCTCAGATGTCCAATTTCATCCTTAAATTGGTCTTGCTGCATATGCTTGAAGATGTTCTTTTTTGCTTGACTTAGTTCCGCGACTGATAGGGGACCATTTTTCAGCTTGATGTCTGCCAGCCTCAATTCAGTTTCTTCAGCTGACAATTCTTTTTCATTTTTCTTGATTTTGGTTATCATTGCCTTTTTTCTCAGGTTGTGAAGGTACCTTAGTATAAAAGCGACTATTCTTTCTGCAAATTTAAAGGAATTTTTGTGGTTGAGTGTAGTTAAAAATCCTTCTCCATCCGTGGATGACTTGTGAACAGTGGCTCCAACGGATAGATTCTCGTCAATCGGTTTGTATTTAGGTGGCCAAATTGAAGTAGCTCCATGGAGAAACTTTGGTACGTAGAACCAAATGTTGCAATCTTGAAGCCGTTCCGGTGCTTTCCCACGTGAAAGCACATCAGCCGGATTTTCCTTTAACAGGACATGATGCCATTGCTGAAGTATTGTATTTTGTTGAATACGCGATACCCGATTAGCAACAAAAACAGGGAGTGAGGTCGATGATGACGAATTGATCCAAGCAAGAACTATTTCTGAGTCTGTCCACAAAAATGTTGCTTCATTATGAATCTTAAGGTCCTTCTGTAACCGAAGCAGGAGCTCAGTGGCAAGACAAGCGGCACATAACTCTAGTCGGGGAATAGTTGCTTGCTGTGCTAATTTTGTTTGTTTTGATGGTGCTACTCTTGATTTAGAACATAATAGTCGTACTGTGATACTGTTGTCACTGCTAACAGATCGGACATATACTGCTGCTCCATAGGCCTTCTCCGAAGCGTCAGCAAAAATGTGATATTGTATGTTTTTTGGGTTTCTATGAGAAAATATGTGTCTATCAATTTTGATGTTGTTCAGTGATTGTAGGCCTTCACGATACTTGAGCCATGTCGTCTGCATTTCTTGAGGTAATGCTGCGTCCCAGTCAAGCTTCAATTCCCACAGTTTCTGGAGAAATATTTTTGCGACGACGACCACCGGAGCCATAATCCCCAATGGATCAAATAGATGTGCGATGTCGGAATATGCAGATCGTTTGGTAACTCGAACCTTGTCAATCCAGGAAGTCTTGACACAGAGTTGATCAGATTTTGGCATCCACGTAAGTCCTACTGTCTTGATGTGTTCATCAACATTGCTGCTGAAGTCAAGCTCCGTTTCTCTGTCCTCGAGCGGAATGCCCTTCAGAAGAGATGCATGATTAGCGCACCACTTTCTTAACTTAAAACCACCTTTTTGCAAAATTGTTTGCAATTCCGATTGGGTTGTCATCAACTCGGCAATTTTGTCCGAGCCAGTTAATACGTCATCTACATAAAAGTCTCGTAACAGAGCCGTTGATTCCAATGGAAATTGTTCCTTGTTATCTTGGGCCAATGCTTGAAGGCACTTTGTGGCTAGGTATGATGCTGAGGTGGTGCCGTAGGTAACTGTCTGAAGCTTAAAACATTTCAAGGCATCATTTGGACTGCTTCTCCACCAAATCAACTGGAACTTCTGATCATCTTCGTTTATGAGTACCTGCCGGTACATCTTCTCAATATCTGCGGTAAACACATATCTTGGCATGCGGAATCGTAGCAGCATTGAAAAGACATCATCTTGAAAGGTTGGGCCAGTGGAGAGAATATCATTAAGGGACAGGTTTGTGGATGTTTTTGCGGAGGCATCAAATACTACTCTTAGCTTAGTAGTGCTGCTGTCTGGCTTTTGAATGCAGTGATGCGGCAAAAAGTAATATGGTTTGGCAATTTGAGGAAGGGATACTTCTTGCATATGACCCAATTGCAGATATTCTTCCATAAATTGTTTGTATAGCCTTTTTAAGTCTAGTGAATTCGCAAGTCTTCGTTCAAGAGCAATAAATCTTCGAAACGCAATATCCTTTGATTCTCCCAAGCAAGTAGGTGCCTCTTTGAAGGGCAACCGAACCACAAATCGACCAGTGGAGTCTCTAGTTGTTGTTTGGATGAAGTGAGTCTCGCATCGTTTCTCGGCTTGAGTGAAATTATTGTCTGTAGCTGCAGTTGTTTCTTCTAATCGCCAAAATCTTTCAATATGTTGATCAAGAGCTTCATCTGCTGTGCATATTCCGCAAGATGCCATCATAGGGTTGTATGCGTTAGTTGATACCTTGCCTACTGCTATCCATCCAAATACGGTATTTTGCAGGGTTGGAAGATCATCTCCTAGGCTTATTTGCCCAACAACCAAAGTCGAATAGAATATTTCAGCACCGATGAGCAAGTCTATAGGTCCTGGCTGATTGAATTGTGAGTCAGCCAAAACAAGGTTATTTGGAATATTACAGGTTGATGTATTGATGGGCCGTGATGGCTGTGTTGAAATAATTTTTGGAAGAATGTGTGCTTCCACTCGGGTAGAGAATCCGTTGATTTTTGAGCTTATTTCAACGTTAATTCTTCGATGAGACGCCTGCTTGTTTTGACCGATGCCTTCAACACATAACGTCTCATAAGCCTCCCGCAGACCTAATGATTTTGCTAGTTTATCTGTTATTAGATTGACCTGTGATCCAGAATCTAGCAACGCTCGGCATGATATTTGTTTTCCACTTTGGCACTTAAAATGGATAATTGCTGTGCCTAGTATCACGCTTGATGATTTGTGTTGTTTGTTTATGATATTGGGATTGGTGCCCGCTGCGGAAGTGCAAAGACTTGCTGAGTCCGCGTTGGGAATTGTGCTGCCTGGTGATGCTGACATTTTCGAATTTTTGGACCTTGTTGATCCGTCCAAATGAAGAAGTGTATTGTGCTTCTTTTGGCATTTTGTGCAACATCTGGAAGAACAATCATTTGAGGCATGTCCTGACTTAAGGCAGTTTGTGCAGTGCCTTGATTTTTGCACAAGGTTTAAGCCCTGTGATGGGCTTAGTTGCAAAAATTTCTCACAGAAGTACAGCTGATGGTTGCCTTTGCAGAAGACGCATGTTGATCTTGTAGCTACCAGTGTCGTATACGCCTTGTCGGGTCTGGACCTTTGGCGTTGCTCTTCTGAACCTCTTCTTTGGTTTGGCCCTAGTGCCTCTAGGGATTGAAATCGCATCTCCAAGAACGACATGAACTCATTCAAGGATGGCAATGCCTTTGGTTGCTTGAGTGATTGCTCCCAAAGTGTGAGCGTATTTCTGTCCAGTTTCTTTAACAGAACGCTCATAAGGAGGGGATCCCAATTTGTAGTGTCGATGTTGAGACCCTTTAAACTAAGCATGCACTCTTGTGTGGTGTCATGCAACTCCTTCATTGCTTTCGAGCTTTCATTTTGGATTGCAGGTTGCGCCAGCAATCGTTGTACATGCGCAGTTACAAGCAGACGAGGGTTGTCATACCGATCTTTAATCACCTGCCACGCTGCACTATAGTTGCTATCGGATGTTGAAAAGTGCCTTATCAGGTTCTCGGCTTCACCCGTTAACGTTGTTTTTAAATAAAAAACCTTCTGACAGTTCGCTATGTCTTGTTTGTCAACAAGCTCACTGAACAGATCGCTGTATTGTTTTCATTTGATGTAGCTTCCGTCAAATTTGGGTAAGGTTATCTTTGGGAGTTTCATAGCTTGCCTGGGACTAGGAGTCCCAACTGGGAGGAACGATGATGAGCTTTGTATGGTGGTTTCTTCAAGCTTGGTTGTCAATGAAATTATAGCTTGCGAGACTTCATCTTCTAACTTGTAGAACTCATTCATATCGTATCCATCCTGGGCTGGATTTTCAGAAAGGTCGTTTATCCAGCGATGCATTTCTTCCAGCTCCATCCAGTATTTTTGGAGTGTATTCAACTTTATTGTACAAAAGGTAGAACTCCAAGTCTCTGTAGTTCTAAGACTGGACAGCAACCGCTGTAGAGATTGTGCGGCTGTTTTTTGTCTTCGTATAATTCTGGCGATTTCTGATACTGGTATAACTTCTACAGGTTGTATTTTGCCAATATCTGTTCTGGATCTTGCTTGCTCTTTCAAACTAGCCGCTCCACTAGTTTTCTTTATAGGGTCGGCATCTATAGGTACAATGGATTCTAGAGTTTGTTTGATTTCAATGTACGCCTTTTTTACTCTTTCGACGGTATTACTTTGCATATAAGGCGTGTCTGCCTTTACATATGCTTTTATCTGGTCATGGTTTTTTGAGAACTCCAACCAAAGAGCTTCTAGTGCTAATAATTTTTTCGCCTTGTAATCGGCTGTTTTTCGGTCAGGGCTGTCCTTACCAATGTTGGTCTTTAGCCGTAGCAACTCATCGGTTATGGCTTTTTGCCTAGCCACAATAGTGAATACTTGCGTTTCCTCCATTTCAGCTACAAAGAGTTGCCCTTGACTGGAACTCTAGGTACTTGTATCTGTGGCACGGCCTCGGCAATGCTAAATACCGAACGCAAGTTTAGGAAGATTTGTACTCTGGAACACCGGAACACTGGATACCTGGAACTCTGGATGCTTGGATCTCTGGTTCGGATCTCTGGATACTCGGATCTCTGGATACTTGGATCTCTGTTTATGAAGATTTGTACTCTGGAACACCGGAACACTGGATACCTGGAACTCTGGATGCTTGGATCTCTGGTTCGGATCTCTGGATACTCGGATCTCTGGATACTTGGATCTCTGTTTATGAAGATTTGTACTCTGGAACACCGGAACACTGGATACCTGGAACTCTGGATGCTTGGATCTCTGGTTTGGATCTCTGGATACTCGGATCTCTGGATACTTGGATCTCTGGTTGGGACACCAAGTGTTTTAGCCCTTGGAACGCTTTATATCACTTACAATCAAGAGGCTGATCGTGTTCTATATCACGTCGGGGTCACCAATGTTTAAGTCGGAACTATTTTGCTCCGACTCCTGGACAGGGTACATAAACCTTGACCAGAATGAAGATATACAAAAAGGTGCTTGTACCTATTGTATGTTGCAGTATAGAGCGAAGTGTGTTTGTTGTGAACCAGAGCTGTCAAAGTAACGTTAAAATGAGTACCTGTATGTATACGTTACTTTTGGTATAAATATTCGGTACAAATGTATCGTTACTAGTTACTTTCGTTACTTTCATTGAAACTGGTATTTTCGTTAAAAATGTATGTAGGTACATATTTCCGATGCACAAGAGCACAAGCCATATGATACATTCTTGTTTAAAATTGTACGTAAACACAAAGATAGTTTGTGTGTGTGTAAATTTGAATGCGGCTGATATCAGGATATTAATTTTCTCAGTACAGTGAGCGGAAAATATGAAGTAAATATTGAGAGAAATTTAAATTAAAGACATCAAATGTGTTATATTGGAAAACATATATTTATATTTTTGTCATTTCATGTTTTTGATATTTTTTCTTTTAAAGAGGCAAAATTATACTTCTAAAACTTTTATAACAAAAAAATAATTGAATCAAATTCATAATACTCTAACAAAATTAAAATACATTACTCAAAAAAATAAAATTAGGAAGAAATATCACAATTCAATAAACAAAACAAACAAACTTAAAATTTAGTTCATAATATGACACATACATATACATAAATAAAAATATATTAATTTATAATGTATATAATATTTTTCGATTTACGGAATTAAATCTTGGTTGGCATTTAAAAACAATATTTTTTCCATTCTCTTTGGTTTCAACGATGAACGCCTTTCGCTTAATATTAGGCCGGATTTTGAAAAGATTCTTCCTGATGGTACTGATGTTGCCATCACAGATAAATATTTTTTTACTAGATGAGCAAGTTCCGGATACAACAATTTGCGTGCCCTCCACCATTTTTAGGGATCTTCTCTCCTTGGTAGCTCTTTTTCCTCCATATATTGACGGAATGAAATTATACTTGCAGCTACAGTGGAAACGGATGAGCTCCATGCAATGTTTTTATCATGTTCTTTCCAAATATAAACATCCTCGTTTTCATCCGCTGAAGGAATATGTGCGTCATTTTCAAGTGCAAAGAAAAGTTTACTTCTTTTTCGCTCCATTTGAATGCACTTACTAATTTAAATTTGATTTGCCACTAAAAAAGAAACCAAAGTACCTAAATTCAGTTTGAGATTTCCCACTAACTAAAAAAGTAACGACGTTCAAAGTAACTAAATTCAAAAAATATCAATACTGACACAAAGTAACGGCAACATAAGTAAATAATGTAAAACATACAAATTACAATAACAGCAAAGAAAGAAAAAATAATTTCAATATCAATACCACAGATCAGAGAAATCAGATAGAACACCAAACTGTCAAAACAAATGCCTACAACTAGAAGCTAGTCGAGCGGAATGTTGTTTTTTCTCATTTCAATTTCAACTCCGCAGTCTTTTTCTCTCATCCTTCAACCTACAACAGATACAAAAAATGAAAAGAGACATTACCCATTACAATAAAAACACACACTTAACTTATACTACTCAACTACTTAGGTAAATGTCTATGTATGCTAACACACAGTTCACAGTAAAACGAAACACACCACACTATCAATGGATACATTATATGATGGCCGGTGTACGTGTAATACCACTTTCTATGCTGGTATGTAATGCGTCATATAGTATGAAATAACTACCTACAAAAAAGTAACTAGATCATACCAGTATCGACATTTATTTTAGAGTACCGAAACGTTACTCGGTACAAACTAAAATACCCGTTACTAAGTAACGAATACATACGGTTTGCTACAGCTCTATTGTGAACTATTAATGCCCCTTACCACTGGTGGGGGGAAGCAATAATAACGAATAACACAGAACAACCTCTTGATCGTAAATGACAAATTTTATTAGCTTACAATACTATTTATACAATAATTTTGTTTACTTAGCTAAATTTACAAACTCCTAAAATATACAAAAATAATATGATACATAAAATATAACAAGAAACATAATACATTTCAGCCAGGTACATAAGTGCAGATCATGAATGCAAAGGAAAAAAACTGCTGACTATTGTGAGAAAATTAGTTGAATGTGATTTGAAAATAAAGCATACAGAAAAGCTGTTGCTGTTGTCATTGATTAAACAGAGAAGCTGTTGTAGGGTAAATGTTAAAAAATGTTGGTATATGATAATCGGATGGATTAAAATATACAGTGTGATTTTTCAAAATGTTTATATAGTCCATATACATATTTTTTCATTCAGAATTCGTTATTCTTATTAATTAAAAAAATATGAAAACTATAAGACTTTAAATTTAAAACTACCAGAGCGAAAAAAAACTAAATAAGAGAACATTACGACTTATGCAGCTGCATTGGATCAATTTTAGTTCTTTTGCAATCAAAAACAAAATAATAAAAATTGTATGAAGTTTAATTTTCAAATTGTATTCAATAAAAAATTCTATTTGACTTCTAAGTCATGGAATTGTATAATTCTATCTTGGCCTAACAATAGGAACTTTTTTTTCGTAGGAATTAAAATGGAATCCCCAATACTTCTCAAGCAAAAACCATGATTGAAAAATTATTAGAGAAACCATTTTCAACAATATCGATTCGCTAATAATGGGCGCCCTATTGATTTAAAATAAACACACAAGTATAGAAACAGAGATTATACTCGAACCTTTAGCGAAAATCAATATTCTATAATATTACCAATAGCTATTTGGTAGCGAGAATAACAAGAAATTATTTTGTTGATCTTGTTTGCTTTTTTCCGGTATCTCTTTCGCATGGCGTTCCTCGGTTGTGGACAATATGAACACTCTAACCACATTTCAGAGAAAACACAAGCTAAGTGCCTCTCATTCGCAATATGTAATTAAATTAGCTACCTTTGGTCAGACTAGGAAAGACGAAGCTTTAAGTGTCCAACATAACGTTCAAAAAAATCGTGCAGTGTTAAAACGTCAACATTTTTTAAAGTTTTTTAATTGCTATCCAAAATGATTTAATCAAAACTGTTGCTGACGTTTTAGGCGATCACATTTCTGATAGAATCCGACAGCCAGAGTTTATAGCTTTGTCTGACATTCATTTAAATTCCCAATTATCTCTTGTTATTACTTTAATAAAAAAAAAATCATGAAACATTTGCTGCATTTATCGATGTAAGCTCAGGGCGGACTGCAGAAAATTTGAATAAAATTAAGTTTTATCCTTGGAAACTTATCTTCAACTTCTAGGAGAAAGTAGCTAACCCTGAGATCATGAGCAGGAATCGCCACTGCGTTTGGTCTGCGCATACTAAATGGAACCAGTGCCGGCGACTCCTCAGGACATTTAACGTTTGTGGGCGGCCAAGGGACATCAGTGGTCGATTATGCTATCATAGGAGAAGATTGGGAACCGTTCGTGAAAGATTTTGAGATTAGTAAAGTATCATATTCAGACCACCTTCCTGTTGTTGTGACAATATAACTTCAAACTAAGCATGATGAGGAAATAACCTTTATGCGGCTCCTGCCCGAACTGAAATGGAAAGAGGCTAAGGCTCAGGAGTATCGACGATCTCTACTTCTCTAGACTTGCAACTCCAATCACATCAAATCGAGGACTTTTCCCTCTTAGAACGGATTGTGAAAGCCTCATACCCACGACAGGAAGGACTCTACCAAAAGAAAGAAAATACAAAAAAAGAACCCTGGTTTGACGAAGAATGTCTAAAAGCTCGTAAAACATCATTAACACATTCTTGCTGAGGAATGTCAAATTAATTTTAATTTACCCATCAAGGATTTAACAACAGCTAAAAACATCTTGTATGAAGTCATTTTAAAGGTTGATGAGAAATGTAGAGCTAAATATATTGTTGAAGCGTCTGATTCCTTGTACAGAAAAACTTACAGCAGATTAAATAACCTTGCAGAGAACAACCTTTTTAAGGATTCCAATAATGTCCGTGTGATTTCTATGATGGTCAGACTACGTAGTGAACTAATAGATTTAAATTTCATTCCACACAGACCCGATTTACCCCTAGAGTGTAATATGTGCAACCTATCAGAAAGAGAGGATATTATCCACTTCTTGAGAAAATGCCGCATTCTTAGAGAAATCAGGAAGGAATGTATGAAGTGATAAGTTTATTGAATGAAATGAATGTTGTCAATCTTTACGAATTTTGCAAAACTGCGCTTAGATATAGAAGTGCTATAATAAACGAACATTTTTGATTGTGTTTCTATTCACTGTTTTTTAAATTATTTGTAATCTATCATGAACTGTTTATATTTAGTTAAAAAATTATAAATACCTTTTTTAATATTTAAAAGTAATTATATTGAGAGCTTTTTACATTCATTGTGTTCTGTTGTCAACCTGGCAGACGGCAATTGCCATGCTATAATGATTTTTGTAAACATTTTTGGTGTGTAATGTAAATTTTACTTTAATTCAATAAAATCTGTATCTATCTATTTATCTATCTATTTGCTTGTAATAAACCAAGTTGTCGTTAAAAAAAAAATTGAAAACTATGCGATACATACATAATTAAAGTTCTACACGTTTTCTGTTCATAAAATCCAGACGTAGAGCCAATCTAGTAGTATTTTGGTAGAATTTTAATTTTTGGAGAAAAAACTGTGGATTGGATTATTAAAATTAACTGTTTTTAAATGTTAACGAGAATATTTTGTGATGAAATTAGTTTGAAATTGACATATTAGGGCCCTCTTAAGGGTTGTTCTAGTTTAAATCAACTTTACCATTTTTAAGTAGTTTTTTTTTTTTGTAGGATTTTATTTTTTCCGTTAAAAGAAATAAATTTAATTATTTTTTTTTTGATAAATTTCTTTATAATTTTGTGGATATAACATTATTATGCATCCTGTAAAGATGGTCAATACTGAATATAGTGAAGACCTTTCTGAATTTTTAGCTTGTTTATCCCGAATAATAACAGTTTTCGAGTAACGGTAAAAAAAAATATTCTTTGAAATTAACCATTGGTATATTAATCACTGATCAAGTCTCCACCCCAACTTTTGTGAAACACAAGTTTGATTATTTTAAAAAAGTCTACATTATTGTGTTAATTTGGCTCCGCTGAACAAAAAAAGTATTGGATTCGATTCGTTATCATATTAGGAAGAAATATAACCTAATATAAATATATAATATGCCCTTAAATTAAAAACCCCTCCTTAATACAAATACAAATGTTGCACACAATTCGATCCATTTCACTGTTTGGCTTTTCTCAAAGACTTGATACTTGAATCAAAGGGTGAACCTCTTTATTTGAAAGCCATATTAATTCTAACTTAAATTATTATCGAAGTATCTTAAAACAAAACTTTGCATTATTAGGTTTCCCAACTGCATTTACTGTATCCGAGTTGTCAGCCAATGTGGGTTGAAGTGTGTCTAGAGTTTACTCCTCAGCCTTTCAAAATCGAATGTCCAAGTTCGATGCTCTTGTTTTTACATGTTGAGGAAGGTTTTTTATGCCTATCATCCTAGGTGTTGGGGTAGGATATCATTGAACTGCATATTCTGCAGCGTATAGGTCAGACATTCATACAACTTTTAGAAGTGAGGAAGTGTAACTGTAATTATACTCTGTTCAACTTGAATATGCAGTACAGGCCTTATGGCAGAGCTTTTTTAAACACATTGGTGGCCTACCTATGTTTGCATGGCACTCAACTTGAAAAATTGCCACTGAAATAAAAACTAAACCCCTGAGTTTTATATTGAAATTGTTTTTGTAATGCTCCTTAGGGACCCGTTATAGCAATCATTGAAATCGACCCAGAAAAAATTTTGGATCAATATTTGACGGTGTTTCTCTTTGATTAGAAATGAAAATTATGTAAAAAAAGTGTGAAAAAAAGTGTGATTGCGCATTTATTTTCCTCTAAAAATGTATTTTTCTATTTTCCGGAAGGAAATTCATTTTCCTGAACAGCTGATACTTTTATGTTCAAAAGTGAAACGAATCGTTCAACTGATTTGTGTCCCAATTTCACACAATTCGAATGACAAATTTCTGTCAGTAAAAATTTGTGAGTGGATTTCAATGAGGACATTTTTTTCAATGACAGAAATTTTTAATGAGCCCACGTATATCCCAGCATGACCTGTTCTTTCTCCTTCTATTTATTGTAGAGACTGATCATCATTTAATTTCTCGCTTGTAGGTTTACAATAAAAACGCATTTGTTTAGAGTTACCATATTCATTCGTTGATGGAAATTATAATACCTACCGCGTATATAATATTGCAGTGCAATAAACTTTTTATATTGATATAATTTATATGCTGTTTTTATGTTTATTTAAATTTAAAATGGCTTCAAAGGATATAAGTGTACAAAAGAAGCAACTAACAATATTTACGATCTTTTAAGAACTAAGACTTAATATGTTAAGAAAACTGCGGATGTATGTATTTTCTGTAAGAGAGCGAAATGTCTACAATTTTATGAAGGAACATAAAATCATTACCAAAAAAGAAAGTCAAAATTGCAAATTCGACGGTTTTTACGTTAAGAGAGATAAGGAATCCTGGGGAACTCTTCAAAAAAATCACCCACTAGGTATATTTCATTTAATTTTAATTTCGTTTAATGTTTTAAATTTAGCTTATGATCTATACAGGGCCGGACAAAGCATATGTGCAAGATGTGCAAATGCACAGGGCGCAGAATTCTGGGGGCGCATTGCCAGGAGCAAGAAAATGTAATCTGATCTTGCGCAAACAAATATGTACTACTATTTGCCATTTTTTGAACAACAAACATTCTTAAAATAATCTCAAAAAAACATCCATCACATCACAACTGTCCTAAGTTATCTCTTGCGCACTAACTAACATCAATTTCATTGTTGCATTCAATGAAAATTTAACTCAAGATATCGCAGAACTAAAAATCCTACCTACATCATTTCCAAATATTTCACCATTCACCCTGTTCATACAAGAGAAAAAAAGAAAAAATCTCAACACAAAAAAGTTCCATGCAAGAGAAAAAACGAAAAAATCTCAACACAAAAAAGTTCCATGCCATCTCATATGTGCAAGATTTATTTCATGCACACCGAGTCCCAAATTAACATAGAGAGTATGACGAAGCAAAATACTTATTCATATCGAATCGTATGGGCTAGTACGTGCAGGTTTTGTATCACGCACGGTACCTGAATGTGAGTTCTCATCTACAAAAAAAACACTCCATATATATATCCATATATGGAGTGTCTTTGATTTGTAGTAGAAGGTAGCACAGCAACCTATCTGCTCTCTTTTTTCTTAGGCATTTTTTTGTTGTTTTTTTTTTGTAGATGAGAACTCAAATTCAGGTACCGTGCGTGATACAAAACCTGCACGTACTAGCCCATACGATTCGATATGAATAAGTATTTTGTCATAAGTACTTAGTCATACTCTCTATGTTAATTTTGGGACTCGGTGTCAGCGTTACCACTTCTAAAAAAAAAGTGGAAGTAGATTTTAGGAAAGAAGTGAAGTAGATTGAGAAAAATGGAAGTAGATTTCAAAAATTAACTTTTTCATATTATTCCACATATTTTTAAATTACATTGTTTCAATACAAAATTTAAAAAAAAACTAGAATTATTCAAGCCTTCATATCATATAATTCAATATGTTAATGTAACATTTCTTAAATTAATTATTGGTTGTTGGCAACAAAAACGCAAAGATTGGGCTCGTGTTGGTCAAATTAAATCACTTTAGGATGTTTTGATTGCAAAGGACGAGTTCTACAGGAAATAGTTATTATAATCGTAATACAATTTCAGTACATCAACAAACCTTTTATCTTTTTTCTGGACAACTTGAAAATATCTCTCATATATCCAAAAAAATCTTATTAAAACTATTTCCTGTATTTTAAGAATTAAAATATACCTGCAAAAAAGTTTGTTTTCAAAAATGAAAATGCCATTTGATTTCTCAAGAAAACCTTAATTTTTTAAAATTTGTATTTGAAAATCGTTTTTGAATTTTAGTATTGTATTTTTTTTTTGTATTGTATTTTATTGTATTTTTATTCATTCATTTAAACTTAAAACTAGCTATATAACAATTAATTTATAAGAAAGGTGAATAATAGTGTTCATTCTTTAACTAGAAGTTAGTGGTGAATGACACATCCATTGAAAATTCATTGGTATCTGATGTGGGGTGACAATCAGTGTAAGTTAAAATACAAGAAAAACGAAAAAATTAAATATAAGAAAATGAAAAATCTTGCATAGCAACTGTATAGAAAAAATATTAGAAGATACTTAACAATTCATTAATAATATACATCTTATAGATATTTTATTTTACATTCATTTTATTGTAGCTTATAAATAAAAAAAAAAAATACTAAATAAGTGATTCAATACAATTAAAATTTAAAGTGAATAACCAGTTTAAAAATACTTTTGGTATATACATAGTTTTGAACTTATTATTAGACGTCTTGCATTTCAATTTTGTAAAGTAATTATAAGCCATTTCAAGATATAAAATTTCGAAAAAAATAATATTTGTTTTTAAATTAAAAATAAAAACAATGACATTTTTGGCAGAAAAAAAAAATAGTTTAGTTCTTGAGAAAACTTAAAAACAAAATAACGGTTCTATTTGAGGTATGCTTCTGGAGCAATACAAACATATTTTTTTATATTGAAAGAAGCCAAACTAAGAACACAAATTTTAGCAAGAATTAAAAAAAAATCTATCGATTTGTTTTTGAAAAAATTCGAATTATCGATTTTTGACCGTACAAATTTGTATTGGGACTACTGTTATTTTTAGTTTGAAAAGAAAAACAGAAAAGACATACATACAAACCGACAAAATCGGGTGGCCCACTTTTTTCCACTTCTCTACCATCGTAATGTCATGTTTGATTAAAATCTCGAATTCGAATTTGTTTAAGAATGCAAAACTTGCCATAGGTACAGGTCCTATATGTCGAAAAAGTAAAAATGAAAAAAGGGTTAAACTAGAATACATTAGATAAAACGGGATCTAGAAAGTTTTAAGACTATACATACAAAAGTGATAAGGAGAAAAAAGGAGTAGATTCAGTCTATTTTTATTAAAATTGAAGAAGGTAGAAACACAGATCTTAAAAATGAAGTAGATTTCAATATTTTGATGATGGTGCGAAGTAGGAAGTAGATTTTAAATTTATTTGAAAAAAAGAAGTAGATCTACTTCAATTGAAGTAAAGTGGTAACGCTGCTCGGTGTGCATGAAGTATATCTTGCACATATGAGGTGGCATGGAACTTTTTTGTGTTGAGATTTTTTTCGTTTTTTCTCTTGCATGGAACTTTTTTGTGTTGAGATTTTTTCTCTTGTATGAACAGGGTGAAATATTTGGAAATTAGGTATGTAGGTAGGTAGGTATGGTCAATTGATGTGCAAGTTTTCTTTTTTGCACACTGAGTATCGAAACTAACATGGGAGATATTTAAAAAAAAACTTATTCATACGGAATCATATGGGTCAGAGCGTGCAGGTTTTCTTATTGCACTTGCACACTGTGTAAGAGTTAAGTGCCTGATTACAGGAGATGAAATTTGTAATAGAATGGAAAAGGAGCATAGAGCTTAAAAGTTAAAGAGGGATGATTCTATGTGGAGTCGAATTGTTCTTGCACAGGCAGTTTTTTTTTTGAAAGTTAATGACTGTTGTAACGGCTACTTTTAATGTATATCTAGTCTGGTGCAGAATGCAGATTGTTTCGATTGTTTTTTCGCTTTGTTGGTTAATTAATATTAAATAAATAGCTATCAGTTTTTAATAGAAGTGACGTATTTTGTGACAAGACCGTAATGTGACTGACTCAGTTGATTTTAGACGAGCTTGAATTAAATGAAATTTTAATAAGTAACTGTCAAAGCCAAAGTTATGATAATGGTTCGAATATGGAAGGAAAAGAAGCGGGTGTTCAGAATCGAATTCGAACCCTGGAACCAAGAGCATTTTTGGTTCCATGTTGCCCGCATTCCTTAAATTTAGTGGTTAATGATGCTGCTCTGTTCTTATTTTATGCAGTTAAAATTTTCGATACAATTCAATGTTTTTTTTTCAAGTTCAAGATATATATGAAGCCCTATAGAATTAAGAAATCTAGAGGCAAAAAACATTGCAGAATCGTTAGGAAATAAAATTTTTGATTTTACATTTATTTGCTGCCTGCTAATTTGGTTTGATATTTTAGAAAATATAAATTAAACTAGTAAATATTTGCAAAGTCCGTCCGTTAATCTGTCAACTGGCATAACAGTTTTAGAAAATACAAAAAAAAGTTTGATTTTAATGCGTTCCGATGGAAAATTTAATGAGTAGGTATGTTCAATTAACCGAGCGTATTGCTAGTTCCCTAGAAATACCAAATATGTTTCCTGAACCTTCATCATTGCGATCTCAACGGATTAAAAGACTTTATGCTGATGAATGTCCTAAAACTATATTATACCCGAATTAAAGATTTAAAGTAGATTTTTTTCAAAATTCTTGATGAAGCCATTCTTCAATTACAGAAAGGTTTGAACAGCTTGATACGTATAGTATCAATTTTACATTTTTGAGTAACATAAGCGAATGTTTAAAAAATAAAAATGTACGTGCTTCATGTCTTAATTTGCAGAATGTTTTAACATAAAGTAGTTTTAAATATTTAGATGGAGAAGAATTGTTTCAAGAGTTAACCGTAATATCCCAGCTTGTTACGCCACAAAGCTCAAGTTTAGATGTGTTAAATTTTATTTTTAGTTCAAACCTTGAAGATTTTGCTCCGAATTTAGTAACTGCTCTCCAAATCCTTAATACAATCCCGGTCACGGTAGCTTCAGGAGAACGTAGTTTTTCTAAACTTAAAATTATTAAAAATTATCTTAGGACAACCATGACTCAAGAGAGATTGGTAGGTTTATCTATAATGTCCATTGAAAAGAAATTATTAAATTCTTTAGACTTTGATGACCTCTTTTCTGAATTTGCAAAATGTAAGGCCAGAAAAGTAAGTTTCCAAGTTTAAAAGTTTCCCCTCTGCTCATTTCTTCGCTGCGTTTTAGTTAAATGGTTTATGCCTCCTGGGGATACCTCAATAAAAAAAAACGCATTGAAAGTCTACCTCCTGGGTAATCTGGGAAAGGCTTATGCTTGTGTATCAGTTTATGTATAAAAACAATATAAAAAAGGGGCGCTTTCTACAAATCTTGCACAGGGAGCAAGTTTGGCTTGGGCCGGCCCTGGATCTATACATGCTTCGGTTCATAAAATCTATATCTACGAGGACTTTGAAATGGAGATAGTCTATTGAACTCCCTAATAGTAATTGTGAAAGGCAAATATCCTATCTTCCCTGTACTGCATATTCAAATTGAACAGAGTAAAGGAAGATGGAAATGGTAGTAACTCCAATGGAGTTGTATTTATTTTTAGTTTCCAGCAAATTAATGTACTTACAATATATAGTATAAACAAATTAGGTGCCTCAACAGTCCGTTGAGAACTAGAGCCTAGTGACTTACAACTTTTAACCATGCGAGTAATGCTGTCTGCGATGGAGGGGACCTACAGTTATAAGCAACAGAGGTACAGTTTGAAGTTCGGCTATTGAATATGTATTGGGCATTTCTTCTTTATTAAAAAGTTTTTGAATAGCATTGATTTCAATTTTGGACAAAACATAAGTATTAACAATATTATCTTTAGCCAGAGAGAAAAAACTAATCGAGAGAGTCAAATTTCCTCGTCTCCGTCCCCTCGAAACCTTTTAACTGCATTTTTTTAACGTGTTGAATTCCTATCGATGTATACTTGTTTTCACCTCGGAGAGTACACAAAAAAAAACTTTAGTTCTGACATTTCTCATTTGTGTTTATGGCTAGCTAAGAAGGCTGTTTTTTAAAGTCCCATTATATTATTTGTAATTCTCATAACATCTTGTCGTTTTTATATCTAGAAAAATACTTAATATAACTCAAATTAATTCTAGCAAAAATATGTTTGTTTGTCAATAAATTACGGGAAAAGTTATAACGGTAGATCGTAGTGAATTTTTGTTTCTCTTCTGTTTCTCTAAGTTGCTTTTATTTCACAAAAAAAAAAAATACGAAATTTGGCTGAAATAATAACAACTTAAACACAGCAGTTTCTATGTTTATAGTTATTCTTTAGGTTTGAATGAATACTCTAAAGAGTTTAGCACACATCTATGAATAAGCCCCAATGCATTTTTTGAAAAACTGTTGTTAAAAATTTCCTTGACAGATTTTTTCTTTTCGCTATATAACTGAAAGATAAAATATAAATAGTTAGAACAGTGTTTCTGACTGGAAAACTTATGAAAATGATGCATAAAGCTTAAATTTTGGTTGAAGAAAATATGTGTATATTCTTTTTTACAAAACCACTGAGCTAGAGAGAACACAAATATTTATACTTTTGTACAAAGATACTTTTTGTCTTATGTAGTTAAGCTAGGTTTGGGTAGTTCGTGAACGAACTAGTTCAGTTTACTGAACTAGTGAACTTAGTTCAACGTTTCTAGTTCAATAGTTCACTTATATTTGACATTATGCACTCGTTTATCTCTGCTTATATTTTCCTAATTAAATAACTTTGCTCAGACCAAAAAATGTCAAGAAACTGGTATTTTCAAATAAGTAAAATGTTATTTGTAATTATTGCAATTTAACCCAAAAGTGTTTTTTATCAATTACAAAATTTAAACATCAGGTTCTCAAAACTTAAGGACTTAAAACCTGAAAAATGAAATATTGCGATAGACAAATCAAAACTAGTTTTCAACAATCTGTGAATTAAATATTAAATTAAGGACTTTTTATTTTAAATAAATTTATTTAAAAAAAATTAATATATTTACATTTACATACCTTTAAAATTTTGTTTTATTAACTTGGCATTAATTGTTGTTTTTAAATTATTCTTGAAAAAAATAATTTTTTTTTGGAATATTCTGTAAACTGAACTAAATTGAACTAAATTGATCGATCACTCAACTGAACTATATTGCCCAACTCTAAGTTAAGCCTTTAAAAACAACACACTAGCTAAGTGGAAAGTGGTAAAATAGCTTATCACCAATTCACAAATCTTATGCAAAGAGAATTTGCCACAGAAAAAGCAAGTTGACGGCCTATTTATTTAGTCTCTACTTAAATCCAAAGACACTCTATATAAAGACCAGAATCTTTCGTACGTTTTACCCTCCAACAACCATTTGTTTACATTGTTGTATTTGTAATTTTGACATTAGGTCCATTAAAAATGGAAGTGCAAAAACAATTCGATGCGGTGTATTTACTTGTTTTGACAGCAGTTGTTGTTTTTTTTATTAAGTTGTGTGGTGAGGATTTTAGATTTTCTTAATTGAGGTGATGTCACACTTTTATGTTTTTTTTTTAGTTTGAAAAACTTAAATTATAGTAAAATTGTTAAAACTTGTTCACTTTTTTATAATTATCAAAATACTTTTATGAAATAGTCATCATTTTTAAATTCAAAAAAAGAATTATTAGAACATTCAAAACAGATAATTTTTTGGAACGTATACTTTTACCTGGATAAGAACTCTTTATATTACATTTAAAATAAAAAAAAACAATGTTTTACATTTTTGCTAATATTTTTTCAAGTTTTCTTTACATAATACAACAAATGTCTTGTTCAGGCAATTATAACTTTTTATTGAATTGGAAAGTGTATTATACAGTACACACTTTTCAATGTAACGAAGTTACAAATTAACAATTTCTTGCCACTTTCAATCAGAAAGACCTCCAGGCCACTAGGTGCCGCCCCTTAAGAATCACGGAAATAGTACTATAGGTTTTATATTCAAAGATTCCACCTACTAAAGTATGTATGTATGTTTGGTTTTGGTGAAACAAATTTGATTTAATTTTAAAACGCCATCTCTTGTTTTTAGTCCCAACAAACATTTTTGTTTCAGAAAGAAGTTTACTTGTAAAGTTATTTTACGCTAAAAATGTATTTTATTTGAAAACATGTGGTAGCTATTACTGCGTCCGAAATACTTCGCCAATATTACTTCATTCTTCTTTTAACATATAAATTTAAACAAATTATAAAGAATAAGAAAGGAAAATTATTTATTCTTGTAAGTTAACATTATATAATTATACATTTTGAAACAACTTAAAAAAACATGATATTTTAGTGACCCATTTGTTCTTAGTAGCATTACATCAGTTTTCTTTCAAGTTTATTACCTACAAAAAACATATACGAAGTAATGTCACAAAATACAACACACTTTTCAATCCACCGATTTAATTTATTATCCCTTTATTCTGAATTAGATTTAATACATTTTTCCTTATCAACCAATGTTGCAACAAAATTGTCCATTTAAGGTCAGGTAAGCACTATACAATTTTCTTCGTATTTTCTCATTAATTCGTGGTGAATTGACTTTAGCAGTGGTGAATTGATATTAACAGTGGTGAATTGACTTTAGCAGTGGGGAAATGATATTAGCTTGTAGGCAAACCAGAATGACAGATTGGTTTCGGGTCTTTATATAGAGTGTCTTTGCTCAAATCACTTATTTTCAGCATTTTGGAAATGTCGTAAGTAATGTAAACAAAATAAACAACGAGTACACACAAATATAACAGGAATGGAAAAAAGAGATGGGTAGGTATATAAAAATGTTTTCAATGTTCCTACGTTGTTTTATTTTCATGATCCGTGTTTACATTCTGTAACTCTCGCATCGAAAAAATTAAGCCGATAAACGCTGAAAATTGAAACAAATCTTATGGATTTCGTAGCATTTTTCAACAGTCTGAGCGAAAATTAAAGGCAGCTAATAATTAAAATAATAATAGTCATGAAAAGTGCTTTCTCAAATTACCTTCACGGATTAGGCTTAAGACTGTAGGTCCCATCTACTCCTGACAACATTACCCGCACACAGGAATGGTTCAGAGTTGTAAGTTTCTAGGTCCTAGTTCAAATTGGACTGTTGCGCCACCTAATTTATTTTACTTACTTAATGATTAAAACTGATTGCAAATAGCTAGCTAATATTTTTCTATATGCGTAATTTAGAATTGTTTCTAAATCTTCATTGTTTTCGCATCTAACTAGAGTAATTAATTTTACTTTATATTCGAATGATATAACTCTCAATCGAACACAATGAAAACAACCGAAAAGTTGTTCATCCACAATCTATTTTCTTTGAACACCACTGAACAGCTGACTACATCCGCCATTTTTCAAAGGTGATGAGTATGCACATCTTCTTGCATAAGTATTTGTCCCCACATTTTTTGTATATGAGTGATTACACATTTTTCTCTCTGCTTTAGCCCCATTAATTGCGTATTATAAAGCGACAAGTTCTTCTTTCACTATTCCAAATTTTAATTCTATAATAAAGATTGCTTCGACTTTTAATGCTTCATAATTGTTTCTACAATTATTATATTGTATTATATTGTTTAAATCACCACTTGATCACTTGATGGAATTGTTAATTAGTACAGTACAAGTATTGCATTGGCAAATAATTTAGAACTCGAGATTTTAATAAAACATGCCATTAAAATGGTAGAGAAGTCGAAGAAAGTGAGCCCTTCGATTCCGTCCGTTAGTCTGTCTGTCTTCGCCCCCATAGCCCAAACCACTGGGTCGATTGAGTTTAAACTTGGAAGTTAAGATTTAAAGCCGATTCGCGTTAGGCAAATTTTTTATTTTTTTTTTTATTTGACTGAATCAAGAACAAATTAAACAATTTTGAATACACAAAATTAATTACAAAAAAATTGCCCTAACGATTTTCGAAATAAAAAATTAAACCATTTTTTTAATTAAATAAATAAAATGGCATTTAAACTTTTGAAGACAAAAATATTTTATGACTAAATTTTTTATTTTTTTTTTAATTTTCCTTTGCATTTGTTTTCTTGAGTTTTTTTAACATTGTCCATTGCTCTCTAATAATTTGAGATTTGAAGCGACCCTTCCTCCCAAAAATGTATCAATCGGTTTTTTACCTGGTTGAATGAATTGTGAAATTGTCGGGGCACCAATTGATGTCTAAGGTGAATAAAAGAATTGTTTTATACTGATTTCACATAAACACAAATCCAGTTCATTTACTTAATTATCTAGATAACAATTTCGTACCTATTATTGGGTTTTAATTAAAACTTCAGCGATAGCACGAATCAACATCGACTGACAAATGTTTAGTTGAGAACAAATGGTAAATGACTGCAGTGAGTATTAGTTACGATATTGTGCATAACTAAGGCTTACATAAAGTTAATAATTTTTTTTGTTAGTGGGAATCATAGGTTGACCACTACAGCACCTCAAATGACAAACCAGTATCACATTAAGCCTTACTTAGACGATTGCCAAAGCTCCACTAATATCCAAAGCAATAAAACATTGAATCCAGAAGAAAATACGTATTTTAAAGCATCTGAGAAAACCATTCGATAATAAGAGTATTATCTCGACGAATGCGAAAAGCGATGTACAGTTATAAGTTGAACTGATTCCTCGTTACCCTACTTTGAATGTAAAACGGGGATTGGAGAAATCCTAAAACTCTTAATAGATACAGCGTCGAGTAAAAACTACATTAAACCAGATTTAGTTCAGAAACCTCTTCCCAATGAACATGTTTTCCATGCCATATCTTTAGCTGGCGATGTGAGAATGAGGCACTATACCATTTTCAACTTGTTTGGCTTGAAATATATCAGTATACAAGTTTTGTATCCTACCCACTTTGAAAACTTTTCATGGTATATAAGTTAATGACAGCCTTAAGGAATTAGCTACAATTATGCCCAAATGAGGTCAATATAGATATATAGATATATCCAGTTCAATATCAATGTGGATGAAAACCCTAGTCCATTGACTTTTCGAAATTATCGGAAAACTGACTGGGCTTCATACAAGAACTTATTACAAAGTTAACTAAAACCTAGACTATCAAGTCCTTCCTCTAACGCTAACAAACTTGACAACAAAGTCAATGACCTCACCTCAGCTATGAACAGATCGCTAGAAATTGCTTGTCCACTTATAATCATAAGACGAAAGAGGAAACCACAATGGTGGGCCTTTTCAACCGAGCCAAAGCCGCAAGGCTAGCCTCTGACTGGGATTTTTACAAATAATCCCTAAGAATTTACAAGAAGGCACTAAGGAAATCTAAGCGATCTTCATTCATTCATTGAAGGATTTCAATATATTCAAAATTGTAAAATATTAACATATATCGGGTGATTTTTTTGAGGTTAGGATTTTCATGCATTAGTATTTGACAGATCACGCGCGATTTCAGACATGGTGTCAAAGAGAAAGATGCTCAGTATGCTTGGACATTTCATCATGAATAGACTTACTAACGAGCAACGCTTGCAAATCATTGAATTTTATTACCAAAATCAGTGTTCGGTTCGAAATGTGTTTCGCGCTTTACGCAAATTTTATGCGTTTTTTTTTTTTAAAAAGTTCTCAAGCTCTTAAAAAATCACCCATTATATTAAACAATGTCCTCTTTTCAATGGAGGACAATAAATACATAATGGGTGATTTTTTAAGAGCTTCAGAACTTTTTTTTTAAAAAAAACGCATAAAATTTGCGTAAAGCGCGAAACACATTTCGAACCGAACACTGATTTTGGTAATAAAATTCAATGATTTGCAAGCGTTGCTCGTTAGTAAGTCTATTCATGATGAAATGTCAAAGCATACTGAGCATCTTTCTCTTTGACACCATGTCTGAAATCCCGCGTGATCTGTCAAATACTAATGCATGAAAATCCTAACCTCAAAAAAATCACCCGATAGTAAAAACAAAAATCAATTGTGGACAGGGTGATTGAAAAACCGACTAAAAGTAGGTTTTTTTGAAAATTTCATTTAAACAACCGTTACTCGAAAACCGTTGGGATGCGGTATAGACAAGTTACCAAATTCTGGTAGGTCATGACTTTACCATTCAAGATATACAGTTTGGACCATTACTTATGGGACACCCTGTATATGCGGATGGGATTCGACGCAGGTCCCTCATTAATAACTTCCTATTTGGTGTTCTTAGAAATTATATTTGCTTTTAAACGCTGATTTATTGGCAACGCTGGCTCTTAAAGTTTGGTTGACATTGTATTTAAGCTCCACAAAATATTCGTTTATTTATTGTGAAAAAAGTTTGTTTTGTTGTGCAAATAATTTTTAATTATCTAATAAACTACAAGGATTTCATATTTTTAAAGGTGAGCAGTTATTAAGCTTTGTATATTAGTGAAAACCACCACTCAAAAAAATGAAGAGCATACAAAGAACTCCACCAAGGAAAATCAATGTAAACAACAACACTAGTTCTGAGGACAAAGGCAGCAATAACACCCAGCTGCATAGTGATAATAATAATAAATGCACCCACTTCCAACGGCCGGTGTTAAAAAGACCGTGTTCTGCACTCTCCCCCGAGGTAAATCCAACCGCCACCGATGCAAATACGAACTTCGGAAATGTGCAATTAGTCGATTTAAAAATCCTAGCAACATTGCTTGATGATCGACTCAAAAATTTTAAAACGAAATCTGACTTGCTTGAAGTCAAAAATGGAGTCTCTTGAACGTAGCAATGTATTGCTTAAGTCTAAGCTGCGGCATGTGGAAAGCAAATGTTTTGTACTTGAGAGGCAAATTGATTTGCTCGAAAAAAAATCAAAAGAAAACAACCTGGTGCTGTACATTCCATCGCAAGGAGACGATCAATATGTTATAGACAAAGCTAGAAACGTGTGCTTGGAACTATTGCAAGAAAATAATCCAGCATCTATAACAAAAACGAAACTGAATCGGTCGAGAGACAATAGAATGGCAAATGTCATTGTGGAAATGCAGAACAGTGATTTTATACCACGCATTTTAAAGTCTGCTTTCAAATTGCGCGACACCGGGATCTTTATTCATCGTGATTACACCAAAGCGACGAGGGAAAAACGTAAACAACTGATGAAGATAAAAACAAAAATTTATGCTAAGAACATTGTGTATATAGCGGAATAGTACTATCATGAAGAGGAAACGTCGGCATGAAAACTTCTTACCGACTTCCCAAACAGTTCGTTCCACATGTTTGACGTGTGGAATGTATTGTGGTGAGGGGAGAATGAGCGAGAATTGCAATATTAAATAATAATTTTCCAGATAATTGAAGAAAAGAAGATAGAGAAGAATATATACAAATTTAGCGATAGTTGGAGGGAGTCAATGAAAAGGCATTTTTGTTATTATTTTTCAATAAAAAACACATTATACAAATATGTATAATGTGTTTTTTTTGCTTGGTAGGTATTGAGGAATATTGAAAAATATCAACAAGGCAAAAGAAGGATTGAATGAGTACAAATTTTTTCCGGTTCCCAATTTGAAACTTTAAGTACCTAGGTACTTCTTTTTTTAAATTCAAGTATGAATTAGAATGAATGAGAAATTCAATTAGAAATTCAATGAATGAAATGAATAAGAAAATTAATATAATGCTCATAATGGTCAGATATTTATTGTTTGTTTTTTATAAGGATAAATATAGGTAGATAGATATTATATCACCTTTACAATGTTGGATATTTTTAGAAATATATGTAGATTAATGTTTTCTATTTCTTAAGCATAGTAAATACGCAATCATGTAGGTACAAATTACAGTATTAATTTATTTTATTTTAAAAATCCATTTAAGTCCATATGAAGTTGTTAACATAATTCAGGTTAATTTAGAATTAAATTCAGGTGAAGATTGAAATAACACTTAATAGAACTGTTTGTTCACTTAAAAAAATTAGCAATTCCTTAAATTTTAAGTGTGAAACATATTTTATGTAATATAAAACATTTTTGAACAGTCTGAATTCCCTTGAAAATGGTTTTAAATGTCATACGTTAAAATTTAAAATCTACTGTAGTTCACGGAAACATTAAAATAAAATTTTAGTTCACGTAAATGCATTATCGTATACCTATTGGTAGGTACGCATTTATAAGGTGAAATGAAAAACAAGTCTTAAATTACTAGTAAATTATTCTATTATATTTACGTTCAAAAGTGGCAGCCCTGTCCTATTTCTTTCGAATGCAAATTGTAGCGTTTTTTGATGAATGAAATTAATTTTGATGAATGAAATTAAATTAAAATAAATTTTTACCAAGTTTTAGTATTGTTTTTTTGTTAGGTTTTTATTTTTTGTAAGAAAACTGTCAATTCGATTTTTCTCAAAATTTGTTCGAATGTTGAAAACAATATTTCTTATAAGATAAAATTAATTTGAAGCCAATATCTCAAAGTTTTGAAAAGATAATTGAGTCGAAAATCAATTGTTACCAACTTTTATAAATTTTTTTGTAGGTTTTTATTTTTTGTAAAAAAACTGTTAATTCGATTTTTCTCAAAATTTGTCCTAATTTTGAACACAATATTTCATATAAGTTAAAATTAGTTGGAAGCCATAATCTCAAATTTTTGAAAAGATAATTGAGTCGAAATTCAATTTTTACCAACTTTGAGTAAATTGTTAATTTGATTTTTGATTATTCGTGGCACAAAATTGTTTTGGAGATAAAATCATTTCTTATTCGAAAACCCCCCTGCATGGGAACACTATAGGATTTGGAGTGGGTGCAAGTTGGAGTGCGTGCAAGGTGGGGAGGGGGCAAGGTTCGGTGGGTGCAAGATGGGGTGCATGCAAAGTTTCTTTTGCATTTAAATAAGCTGGATTTAAGAAAAATTAATTTACTCTAGGTATATCTTAATCCATATTCGATTATTACCATCAAAATAAGACTACGGTAATACTTAAGCAAGGAAAAAGTAATTTAATTAAAATATTTTTTTTTGGTAATTTGCAATTTTCTCAAGAACTAGAAGACATAAAGTCATCTTGTTTTCAGTTTTTGATCAAAAACAAATAAGAGCAATGGATTCTAAAAAAAAAACAGTAGATAATTTGAAAGTTTCGAAAAACTACACTTTAAACCTTTTTTCTTAATTTTGTTTGCATACATTTTTAGTTTAAAACAATTTTTTTTCAAAAACTATGCATAGTTTTGACTTGATTTAAAAACAAGCTAATAGACAAAAATGTTGGCTTTAAAAAAAGGTATAATACTTAATTGTAAGTATTACCGTTATTTTTTAATTATTTTTTTCCATTTAATGTACATATTTTTTTAAATTGCCCCTAACACATAAACGGGGGGAGATAGACCCCCCTCCCATAGTAAAAAATGCTTGTTTTTAACTGTTCTATACAAATCCGTCATTAAACTTTGTCGCCAAAGTTATCGTACTCTCCCCGTCCTTTCTGCATCTTTCTGCTTTATTAACTGTATATGTAACAACATTTATTTGAAGATGCACGCACAGACATCTTTCTAAAAATCTTTTATTTCGACTCTAGTGACCTTGAAACGTCGAGAAATGTCAAAATTTTCAATTCGACAAGTCGGACCCATTACAATAACTTCCTATGGGAAGTTAATAAATAAATAAAGTTTCATTTATTTATTTTATTATTTTTGGCTTCATTGTTTAGAACCAGTATTTAAAAAAAGTTATTCCACCGCCTAGCACTACATGCCAATCTCCTTAGATACTACTTACATACCCACCCTCTACCTACATATACCTACATTTTAGAAATATAAATATTAAAAAATGTATATACATACATACATACATACTTCTATACCCCATATTCAAAATATGGCAACAATGAATCCTACAGAGAATGAACTTTGAAAACGTTGCATTTAAATTTTCAAATTTCTCAAAAACTGAAAATCTAAAATCAAATGAATATAATTTTCTTCAAGCAAAATACCTACTGCTAAAAGCATACAATTCATAGCTATAACGATATGTATCGGGTGATTTTTTTGAGGTTAGGATTTTCATGCATTAGTATTTGACAGATCACGCGGGATTTCAGACATGGTGTCAAAGAGAAAGATGCTCAGTATGCTTTGACATTTCATCATGAATAGACTTACTAACGAGCAACGCTTGCAAATCATTGAATTTTATTACCAAAATCAGTGTTCGGTTCGAAATGTGTTTCGCGCTTTACGCAAATTTTATGCGTTTTTTTAAAAAAAAAAGTTCTCAAGCTCTTAAAAAATCACCCATTATATTAAACAATGTCCTCTTTTCAATGGAGGACAATAAATACATAATGGGTGATTTTTTAAGAGCTTGAGAACTTTTTAAAAAAAAAAACGCATAAAATTTGCGTTATCTGTTATCGATATGTTATATATGTTATCTTGTTGAAACCACATGTCAACCAAGTTCAGTTCTTCCATTTTTGGCAACAAAAAGTTTGTTAGCATTGAACGATAGCGATCGCCATTCACCGTAACGTTGCGTCCAACAGCATCTTTGAAAAAATACGGTCCAATGATTCCACCAGCGTACAAACCACACCAAACAGTGCATTTTTCGGGATGCATGGGCAGTTCTTGAACGGCTTCTGGTTGCTCTTCACTCCAAATGCGGCAATTTTGCTTATTTACGTAGCCATTCAACCAGAAATGAGCCTCATCGCTGAACAAAATTTGTCGATAAAAAAGCGCGAAACACATTTCGAACCGAACACTGATTTTGGTAATAAAATTCAATGATTTGCAAGCGTTGCTCGTTAGTAAGTCTATTCATGATGAAATGTCAAAGCATACTGAGCATCTTTCTCTTTGACACCATGTCTGAAATCCCGCGTGATCTGTCAAATACTAATGCATGAAAATCCTAACCTCAAAAAAATCACCCGATATAAATTAATTTGGATTGGTTAAATTTATACAGATTTTAATTACTTGCAAAAAAAATATTTGGCCGTTCATTAACGAAAATTTATTAGAATTCAATAAAAAAATTGCGCTTGCACCCTTAACTTGATGGTTCTTCGAACGCATCTTTGATACAATAATTCAAGGTTAATTATGAATTTTAAAGAATTTCGTAGTGATTACTCTAAATTAGTAAATTAATTATAATAAACTGATGTTGAACATGCTTTTATCAAGACAAAAATTTACATTGGTTCGCTATCAACAATAACTGCAAAATTAAAGCTTAAAACTGACTTTTTCATCGAAAAAAAGTAAAAATAAAAACCTGAAAAAAACTTATTAACCACCCCATTTTGTTTTTGCTGTGCAAAGTGCCGCTAGCCCAACAATACAACAATGTAAACAAACGGGTTTTGGAGAGTGAAACGTACGAAAGATTCCGATCTTGGTAATGGAGTATTTTTGGTCCAGAGCCGTCAAAAAAAAGTCTGGCGTGAGCTTCTACATCTCATCCTTTCAAAAAGGTCCTTATATTCAGAATCCGGTTTTTTTTGTCTGGCTGATGAATCAAAGTTATCAAAATTGTCCCTGAGCCCAATTATAAATTCATCTTTAGCACTAAGCAAATTTATTGCAACATCCAGGGTAATATTTTGTTTTTGAAGTAAAGTACTTGTTTTATTAATTCTTTGCAATACAGAGTTCCAAAGTTCTGTAAGTATGGTAAATTCAAGCTTGGACATTTTTTTGCAAAGACTAAATGCTTCCTCTCTGGCCTCTCGTGCCTGTCCTAAATCGTTTGCGATAGACATCAAAGCTTCTTCAATTTCTTGAAGTGCATCAGCTCGCGCCGACCATCTTGTTTGAGAAAGACTTTTTTTGGACCTAAATGCAGTCAACACACTTCATCGATTAGAAGAAACCGAAAAAAAGTTATACAATTTTTGAATAATTTCAAAAAATTTGGTTGCTTCTAAAACACACCCAGCGGCATGCACTCCTACCAAGTTTAATGAGTGCCCTGCACATGGTACAAAAGTGGCAAATTTACATTTTTCTTTTATTCTTGCCTGCAAACCAGAAAACCTTCCTGACATATTTGCCGCGTTGTCGTAGATTTGGCCTCTGCAATCTGTTATCGATATGTCATGATCCTCCAAAACCTTCAGTATGGTTTCCGCTAAATAATCAGATCTATGTTTGTTAATTGGAATAAAGTCCAAAAACCTTTCAACAGGCTCGTGATATTTTACCAGCGAATAATAAATGTTAGTTGATCAACATGAGACAGATCGGGTGTACTATCAACGCTTAGCAATGACCTATAAAACAAATAGTGAGAAGTGTAATCTTTCATCTATCTCATTGAATGGCCAAAAACAAAAACTCTTTACCTTTTTACCTTGAAATCTTAAAAAATTGAGTGCCGTTCATCCGACGGATAGTTAAATTGCTTATGTATTGTATGAGTTACTGTGTTGATGCAAACTGTATGCGCGTTGCAAATATAGAAACACCATTATCTTTATTTTTTCATACAGATATAGGAAAGTACGAATTCTGATCATTCTTTACGCATCTAAAATTGTATCGAAATATTTTTTTTTCTTGAAAATAGACCAATAGAGCTTAAGTGATGTTTCAGCAATTTGGGTGCCCCTTTTGATTGCGGGGCCCTGGGCCTGGGCCCAGTGGTATAGAGGGGTCTGATTGCATTTGTGAATGACTCTGCCTGAATGGGTTACAACAGTTGAGGACTTATTTTCCTTTACTTTTTCTTTCTTATATCGAGTTGAAAGCTTGGAACCTAATCGTTTATTAACTTTGACGTAATTGATATTTTCAGAGGAGTAGTCTTTTAATTCAAGCCTTTTCTTTTTATGGTATGTTATATCGGCTTCTTGTTTAGACTTTAATTTAACTATATTTTTTAAGTGTGCATCTTTGATTTGTGCTGCACTTTCTGTGTTTCTGCTGAAAAATAAATCGATTGGCTTCTTGTTTGTAACAGCTGCTTCTAAGAGTAAAGGATTCGTACATTTTTTCAGCTTTTAGACATCGCATAATCTCAGCGAGAGTTGAATGGAATCTCTCTATTTGACCATTAGATGCGCTTGTGTAGGGAGGTGTAGTGAAAACATTGATTCCAAATTCGTTTTTAAGCATAAAGGGAATTGAGGCTAAATTAAATGGTTTCTCGTTATCAAAGATTATTACTTTTGGTATTCCGAAGCCAAAGATAATATCTCTTATTGGTTGTCTTATACCTTCCATTTTGAATTGATTTCTTTTGTGATGGCATATTTAGCAAATTTATCTATGGCTGTGATAACCAATTTTCCTTCAATGTGCACAATTTCGCCGGGATATTTTGGTATGGGGGTAGATTGTATTGGAACTTTATTGGGATGCCTATCGTATTTATTCTGTTTACAAAAGAGACAAGGCTTCGCAAATTTTTTTAGTTTTTTACTAAGTGAAGGGAAAAAGTATTTTTCTAAAATTTGAATTCTATTTTCTTTTTGGTTTCTGTGAGCGCGATTATGCTCATCCATTACTAAATGCTCTTGATCCTGTTCGTTTTCCACGGGCTGAACTTGAATCTGAGTAAATCGGATCTTGTAAGACGCAAAATTGTCTTTGTAAATATTTTGTATTAAACCCATTATATGTTCGCCTGTTTTTATTCCATTTGTTACTGATGGGTTTAGGCACTTTTTTAGAATTTGAATTAGGTTTGATTCGATAAAAATAGGTTCAATGATAGTGTGTCTATGATAGGTTGGAAATACAATTTGGAATAAAGATGCTTTCCATCTCTTGAGTTTGCTGTTGTTATTCTTAGTGCTAAGCGCACCAGTGAGCGGTTGGTGGTCTGTAAAGATAAGAACTTTCGATGATTCGTCAGTATGAATCGTAGGTGTTAGGGAGTTGATTTGGGTTATTGGGGGTGGTCTAGAAAGTGCATCCGCGACGATGTTGGTTCTTCCTGTCTTATATTTTAGTTCATAGTTGAACTCTTCTAAAGATGCTTTCCATCTCTTGAGTTTGCTGTTGTAATTCTTTGTGCTAAGCGCACCAGTGAGCGGTTGGTGGTCTGTAAAGATAAGAACTTTTGCCGAACCGTATAGGTAATTTCTGAGAGAGTCCAATGCCCATACGATGGCAAGCATCTCTTTCTCGTTAGTGGCATAGTTTTCCTCCTCTTTACTTAATGTCCTTGAAATAGAGGTAATAGGCTTGTCTTTTTGTGATAGCACGGCGTCTATGGCGTAATTCGAGTCATCTGTTTTAAGCTCGATAGGACTTTTAAAATCAGGATATGTTAGTATTATATCATCCGAAACTAAGGATTTTTTCAATTTATTGAATGCTTCGATTGCATTTTCGTCGAGATGAATTGGTTTTTTATTTGAAGTGTTTTTTGAAGCACGGTCATTCTCCCCTCTTAAAAAGGCTGTCAGGGGCTTAGCTAACTTCGCGTAGTGTCGAATGAAACGGCGGTAGTAACCTGACAGACCTGTTGTTGGAGGCAGAAAATTCTTTACGGCAATTGCTTTATCCGGATTTGTTTTGATGCCTTTGGAAGAGATAATAAATCCAAGGAATTCTGTTTCCTGTTTAAAGAACTCGCACTTGTCGAGCTGGACTTTCATATGAGTATCATTTAAGGTTTTAAAGACTTTTTGGATATTTTCAAGATGAGTAGCCTCGTCCTGACTGAAGATGATAATATCATCAATGTACACGTCGCATCTTTTCCCAATGTGGTCACGTAGGATATCATCAAGGGCCCTCTGAAATATCGAGGGTGCGTTTTTTAGGCCGAAGGGCAAATTAGTGAACTCGTATTTACCATGATTAATTGAAAAAGCAGTTTTTTCCATATCCGATTCCTTTAAGGGAATCTGGTGAAACCCCCTTCTTAGATCAAGAACTGTGAACCAGTTATTCTTTCCTAAATTTATTTATCTCTGGAATTGCGAATCGGTCAGCTATTGTAATTGAATTTAATTTTCGATAATCTATTACTAGTCTGAATTTTTTCTTTCCGGAAGCAGCGATCTTGAACGTCGAATAATACCGTCTTTAAGGAGATCTTCTATTTGGTTTTCAACTTCTTCTTTTAGTGCCATTGGGTAGGGGTAGAATTTAGAATACACAGGAGAATCTGTGGTCTTCTAATTTCACCCTTTACGACAGTGGTGCACGAAAGTTTATTATTTGGGTCATCGAATAAAGTGGGGTATTTGCTTATTAAGTTTTGGATATCTTGTAATGAAATTATTTATGTAACACTCCAAAAGTACGATACAACATACATAGCCAATTTTCGGTTCACCCTATAATCGATGTTAACGGACCATAAATGATTCTTGTTCGAAAGAACCACTGAACTGATTGTACAAATCGGTTCAGATCGGTTCGAAGATCGACAAATTTGCATCTTGCTAACCAATTTCCGATCTCGATCTTTCTTTGCCTACTTACTCCCGACACCTGGCAAAATCCTCATTCAAACCCTCCAAGTGGGTGCTAGGCGGGCAATGATCACTACAGAAGTCCTGTGCGTTTTTGGCAGGATGGTGATTAGCTAAGGTTGAGTTGGGTAGCCGAATTGTTGTAACTCCTCAATAGTGCAACGTTCGGAAACCCAATTCAATCATAGTTTAGAGGTGCCTAATTTCAGTGGTGATGTGAGCGTACTTGTACGAAAACCGTGCCGAAGAATGAAAGGCTGGGGGATAAACCAGCCATTAACGAGCTCTTTCGGATGCTGTGGCAAGGTCCGTCATATTTCTGCCTTACCCCGGCAAGCGGCTCTGCCGGGGCTGACCGTCTTTCCGCCCTACTCATGGGAACAAAAATGAAACCAAACAAAACATCAAACAGAAAAACATTAAAGAATAATAACAAAAATCGCGCCATGGCTGCCAATGCGGTCACATCCACTGAAAAGGCTGTCGAGTCTACTCAGAGGTGTGAACGTGTTGGCAACCCTGTGGTTGCCACTAGTAGCGGGAGTCCTTCTCCCTCTACTAGCCGCAACCTATACTTGAAGGAAGTACCCGTCAGTGGAACAGCTGTGACGCTCGGCTGTCCCAAGGGCGGTAATTCCACACCCCACCCCCTCCCCGCTCCTGCTAGGACGTCGCAAGCGACCCCAAGAAGGGACACCCCATCCGGAGAGACAAAATCTGCGACATGTGGAATTGTCTCAAAAGGTGAGGGCACACCCCGATTGGTATCGGCAGCGACGAATTCTGATGGTGGACCCACAACTGTGTCACACGGACATAGCTCTGGGTCGGCCAGCAAGAAGTCCAGGAAGTCACTAGCCAAACGAGACCAACGCAATGCTGAGAGGATTCTAGCCGCAGTCGGTGTCATACCGGCGGCGGAAAGAACCCCGGAGCAAACGCGAAAACTCGAGTGGGCTAGTGGCTTTCTTAGCAATATCACCAAACAGACCTGCAGCGACTCAACATCAAAGCGCAATAGGTCTTTCGAGGGCGACAAGCCCGAACCAAAAAGGCAGAACGTGCATTCAAACAGCACAACAGCCTTCAATAAGGATCTTTCCTTTAGCGACGCGCTAAAAGGTAAGATCATAGCAGCGGTCATTGACAGGGGTCATGTGGATGGTAACATCTCTCATGATCAATGGGCAAGCGTCAAGGCTCTCGGTTTCAGATTTTTATCTGTCATCGAGGAGAATCCGGGACCTCTCCCAGACACAGCCGATGCAGGATGGTACCAAAATCGTATCAAACTCATCGCCTGTGGTGATCAGAGATCTTACGATCTGTACAGGGCTGCTGTCAATGGCTTGCCAGAAGTCTGGCCGGGTGCCAAGCTCGAGGTTGTTACAAGGGAGGATATTCCTTGCCGGCCAAGAGCACGCATAATGGTCCCGGCTCTACACAACTGCCCGGATATGATCATGAAATTGATCAAAGCAAGTAATCCGAACCTGCCTACGCACGACTGGAAAGTCCCAAAGGTTGAGAAGGAGACGGTGGGTCACTATAGATCAGCTCTAGTGTTGATCAATAGGGAATCACTGGCTCCACTGGCCGCGACCAAAGGCGTGATTAGGTATGGTTTCGATGAAATCGTGATCCGTATCTACAAGAAAGACGAAGATTCGCTTAACACGCCCCCCACAGAAGCCCCTTCAGCGGAAGGAAACGCTTCACTACCACCAATAATGGAGGTCGATGAAATACCAAAAGTGGAACCATCGACCTCTACAGCCCCAAACAAGCCATCCGACGTGGAGGCAAAACTTACAGTCGACAGTAACTCCGACATGGAGACTGAAGACGCCACCTTAGGCATCACTCTGAGTGAGGAAGACCTACTTCATTCCTCCTCAGACGATGAAAACGCCGATAATACAGTGGTGGAGGTTAATCTGACTAATAGTAGCAATGCTGCGATTAGTACAGATTAATCTCCATCACGCCATCATGGCCGCAAATAACCTCTTACTCCGACTGCACGCGAACAAGGATGACATCGTCTTGATACAGGAGCCGTGGGTCTCAAACTCCATCATCAGAGGCCTCCGGACTCCTGGTTATATTCTACTGCATGCATCGGAGAAAGGTGAACCAAGGTCATGTATGTTAGTAAAAGTATGTTAGTATAAGTATTTTTACTCCCCAATTACAGCGACAAGGACACAACCACCGCTGTCTTAACAACGGATAAAGCCACCTACTGGCTCATATCCTCCTATCTTGGCCACGACAGCCCAATTCCAGGTGACACCTTGAGGAAGGCAATTGCGGACGCGCAGTCGAAAAAAGTTGGTCTCCTAATTGGATCGGACGCTAACGCTCATCACACGGTATGGGGTAGCTCGGACATAAATGAGAGAGGTGAGTCCTTATTTGACTACTTACTAAGCACTAACCTACTCATAAGTAATATTGGTAATGAACCCACTTTTGTAACCAAGAATAGGAAAGAGGTACTTGATATTACACTTACCTCTGACTCGATCCACAATCTGATTTCAAACTGGCATGTCTCAAAAGAGAATTCCTTCTCTGACCACAAATACATTCAGTTTGAGCTCAGAGATGTGGCAAACATATCTACGGGTTTTCGCAATTACCGTAATACAAACTGGGAACGATATAAGGAGGTACTAACACAATTACTTGATTACAACCTTCTTAAAAGCTCCTCCAGTAAAGATGAACTAGATCTTTCTGTGAATCATCTCACTGAAGCCTTCAATGAATCAATGAGAATTTCATGCCCTGTAACCATTTTAAAGGGAAAAAAGAAACCTCATTGGTGGCGTAAAGAACTAGAACCATTCAGAAAGAGTTGTCGCAAACTCTTCAATAGATCTAAATACACTAGATCTCCTTCTGACTGGGACTTATACAAACAAGCTCTAAAGCAATATAAAAAAGAATTAAGGAAGAGTAAGAGGTCTTCTTGGAGAAACTTCTGTGGCAAAATAGAAAATACTTCAGAAGCCTCAAGACTCAGGAAAATTCTCTCAAAAAGTCCAACAATACCCAGTGCTTTAAAGACAGATGCAGGCACATGGACTATCACAGATGAAGAATCTCTTAATCTGCTATTAGACACCCACTTTCCAGGTAGCTCTAACATACTTAACGACTTAACATCAGAGTCTCAAGCTTCTACAAGCGATTTAGTTGATCTAATAACGCGGGAAAAACTGCAATGGGCCATAGATAGCTTTGATCCATATAAATCTCCAGGACCAGACGGAATCATCCCGGTTGAACTACAAAAATGCTCAGACATGATCATTCCACCATTGGAAATCATTCTGACAAACTGTTTAAGGCTGAGATATATTCCCAAAGCCTGGAGAATGGCAAAAGTAGTCTTTATTCCTAAAGCAGGGAAACCCTCCCACGTTAACCCTAAAGATCTACGACCAATCAGCCTATCATCCTTCCTTCTTAAAACCTTGGAAAGATTGATTGAAATTTACATCAGACATAACCTAAGACCATGTCTCATTTCCACAGCTCAACATGCTTACTCTAAGGGAAAATCAGTAGAAACAGCACTTCATTCGCTGGTACACAGTATTGAATACTCCCTCGAATACAAAGAATATAACCTAGTAGCTTTCCTAGATATTGAAGGAGCTTTCAACAACGTCAGTTACCAGGCGATCACGACAGCAATGGAAAAGCTGCAATTAAAGAAACCACTCATAGATTTTATTAGTCTCATGCTCAAAAGCAGGACAATAACTTCAAGCATGAGAAGCTTTACTACCACCAGATCGGTGCATCAAGGTACCCCCCAAGGAGGGGTCCTTTCGCCTCTCTTATGGAACATGGTAGTAAACGACCTTCTAACATCATTAGAAGCAGATGGTTTCAGGGTGATTGCCTATGCTGACGACGTTGCAATATCTGTATCTGGAAAACACTCCCAAGTTCTCCCGGAACTCCTACAAAATGCCTTGAATAGGCTAACAAAATGGGCTAAGCAATGTGGCCTGGACGTCAATCCACATAAAACAGAACTAGTACTCTTTTCAAGAAGGTACAAAATTCCTCAGCTCATCCCACCCAAGATTAAAGGAATACCATTAAGGTTTTCCGACCAAGCTAAATATTTAGGCCTCATTTTAGACAAAAAACTAAATTGGAAGGCAAATATTGATGAAAGAGTAAAAAAGGCTACTGTAGCGCTTTTTACTTGTAAAAAAGCCATAGGATCAAAATGGGGCTTCTCCCCAAAAATAACCCACTGGCTATACACTTCGGTAATTAGACCGATACTCATTTATGGAGTTGTCGTATGGTGGACCGCACTGGACAAGATGGTAAATCTAAATAAGTTCATCAAAGTCCAGCGGTCAGCAGGTATGTGCATCACAGGAGCACTTCGCTCAACACCAACCGCAGCCCTGGAAGTGCTTTTAAGCCTAACACCTCTTGACATCTTCTCCAAAACGGTGGCAGCTAACTCATGTGTGAGGCTTAGAGCCACCTCTCAATGGAACAGTAACAATACTGGACATACTACTATCCTAGATAATTTTAGATCTATCCCAGATCGCCTAGACTATACCACCCCTAAAATGGTATTCGGTAAAAGCTTCCATGTGTCCATCCCTTCAAGATCCTCCTGGGAAGAAGAGAGACCCCTGGAAGACAATGCGATACACTTCTATACAGACGGTTCAAAGACCGATTACGGAGTTGGAAGTGGTATCTATTCGGAACAACTGAATCTAAGTCTATCATATAGACTTCCCAATCAATGTAGTGTATTCCAGGCAGAAGTAATGGCGATTAAAGAGGCACTATCCTGGCTCAAAGAAAACGTTATATCTTGCAAAGATATACGAATTTTCTCGGACAGCCAAGCCGCTCTTAAATCTCTCGCGTCTGTCTCTACAAACTCTCAATTAGTCCACGACTGTCGATCATCTCTGAATGAGATGACAGAACTGTTTAATATTCACCTCATTTGGGTGCCGGGCCACAGAGACATTCCGGGAAATTGCAAAGCCGATGAGCTCGCCAAAAACGGAACACTTCTGCCAAATGTTAGACAAAAACATAACATAGGAACACCACTTGCTACATGCAAATATCTTCTCAAACAATATGCTCTAGAAGCAACAAATGCTAGATGGTCACAGAGCACCACCTGCCTAACAACCAAGCAAATATGGCCAAGCATAGACTTAAATCGGTCAAAAGGCTTGATATCCTTGAGCAGACAAAATATAAGCTCTACAATTGGAGCAATAACAGGACACTGCCTCATAGGAAGACATGCTCTGAGGCTAGGAGTCTACACAAATGACTTCTGTAGAAGCTGCATGGACGAGGAGGAAGAGGAAACGGTCCAACACCTGCTATGTACATGTCCAGCACTCTCCACTAGAAGGAATAACTTTCTCGGTAATCCCTTCTTCGACAATACCAGTGAACTGGCAATGACTGACACAAAGTGTCTCTCTAACTTTATTAAAAGCACAAAATGGTTTGTTTAATTTTCATTACTCTCCCATGAGTAACCTTATTAGTGGTATCACAATGGACCCTTGAGGTCTAAGTGAGTCAATGACATCTAGACAGCCACTCCAACCTAACCTAACCTACTCCCGACACAGACGATCCAATAGCAGCCCCGTGACGTGAGAATAGTCCAAATATTAATTATAACACAGCATATTTAAGTTAAAAACATATTTAAGAGTTCTTAATGTACAATGCATTTATTTCAAACTTTTTTTGCAATTAATTCTTTAAGTGAAAATCGTATTGAATTGGGGTAATACTCCAGATGTCCAAATTGTGCATGTACCTAAGAGTGTACATCCAGTGTAGCTATTCAAATAATTGTTTTATAATAAATATTACATAAAACGTAAGTCAAACAAAATTTTGTTGTTTAAAATACAATTAATTCATTAAAATCTATTGATAGATTGACACACGGAGAAGCGATTGATAAATCCAAATCTCCGTGAGAGCCATCACGTACAGAAATTTCAAGTGATATATGTACCCTGGTGCTTCTTTTCTATCGCCACCGCCGTGGTCTAAAAGCAAGACGTTACCAAATAGCTTTACAGCCAATAAGACTCAGTTGTAAAGAAGCTCCGAAGAGTGTAACAATTGCCACGTGGAATTGACGCCCATGGAACTTTATCCGACATTGCTTGGAGCACCCGAGGTCCAAAACAAGATAAACCCTCCATAACCTTAACTTACCAGACCGGCGAAATGTGCTGGCCGAAAAAAGTTTAGCATAAATTTTCTTAGCTCAAATTGAAAACGAATAGGAAAAAAGTGAAAAAAGCTTAAAAAAAAGAAAAAAAAAAGCTAAAACAAAAAAGAAAAACAAGCTAAAACAGAAAAATTAGAAAAAAAAGGTTAAATAGTTTATAACACAAAAAGGAATTATTATTTAATATTAAAAATATATAGTGTGAGAGTGAAAAAAAAAGTAGAAATCAATGACCATAAAAAAAAGAAACACCCAATTTACCAATCCCCCAACCTTAAATCAAATCATATAAAACAAAAAGCAAAATTTTATTAAATCATTTCGAAAAATAAAAAAAAACAAAACAACGAAAAACTAGTAAAGAGGATCTACATCAATCATTGTGCGCACAACGTTGGATGGATCCTCGACACAACAAGTGAGTAATTTGAAAACAAATTGGTTATTTTTTTTTAAGTAAAAGGTATTGGTAAACGTCTAAATAAAATATTCAATTTTTTTATCACTCCTATATTACATACAATTTATATGCTTAATATTAATATTGAGACACCCTGAAAAAAAACCCAGTTCATACGAGAATTATCTTAAAATATTTTTTGTGTTGAGAATTTAATTTTCTTAAATACCAAAAACAAATTTATGAGTCATAGCTTATGAAGATACACATTCGTTATACAAAGAGAGTAGAAATCACTCAATAGCGTGCAGACTGGTTTGCATTCACTCTTTTCTCACTTACAAACAAAAATACCATAAATTACATTTATTTTCTTAACAATAATGAAACCTAGGTTTGCCAGTTGTAACATTCATCCAGCCGCTAGGTCAGCATAATGAATCGTGGGATTTGTTGGATGCTCTCTTTTCCAACATTGCACTTGCACTGCACCTGAATGATTTTTCTTGGAAATGTTGACAACGTTAGTTCTTTCTGGGAATGAACTTTGTTTGCGTTAACTTACATATGAAAGACACAAACAAAATATAATTAAGACCAACCCCAATTCCTTAGTATCCAGGACAAAATGGTCCAAATTGACACTTTTTTTACACAAAACAACCTTTCAGAGAAATCGTGTTGTCTTTTGGCTTACCTGAAGTAATAGTAGTAGATTCTGAGAAATCCTGCGATTCGTCCACTATTACCTTTATGTTTGAACACGAGCTTAAAATCAAAATGTTTATAACCCGACCTTATTGCAGCAGCATTAATGAACATGTCGAAAGAATCTATTCAACACTTGTAGAGATAATAAAATGTTAAATAGCCGAAGGGTTTTGATAGTCCTTAACGGAACTTGCAGTTCTAGAGTATAATTTCTCAATGCACTTTACCACTGGTAAAAAACCCAATTGAGACATTTTTTTGAATGACGGGTCGCTTCAAATCTTAAATTATTATGGAAAGAACGAATTGACAATGTTAAAAAATTCAAGAGAAACAAAATTCTTAGCTTGAATACCATAACAAGTTAAGTCATAATATAATGGAAATTGTTTTGGGACAAATAACAAATGTCAAACGGAATAAGCGATTAGGTTGAAAATTAAATCGATGCTTTAAAAAAGAAATAGTAGCCGCAAATAAAACAATTACCCTTGTAACTCAGTCATGCAGAACAGTTCATAAATCCCTCACAAATAATTGAATCCTTAACCCTTCTAGATATTCCATCGCAGCATGTACTCAAGGTACAAATCATGGTTTACTCCAACTCACAGTATATACATAACCGTAGACACTGGAACAGCAAAGAAAACAGAAGCTGAAATAACTTCTTTTGAGGATACAATTTGGAAAGCGTAGGGCGTAGTAGGGGACATTTCTGAATTACATTCAAATAACAAACAATTTGCAATGCTTTTGAAGGCCAATCTTAACTGCGGTCTGAAATAAATCAATTAAAATGCATAGTTCAGCAAATAATTAGGTCACAGAGAAATTGAAACAGAAATAATTCAAGCAGAAGGCACAGATTACGTAGTAGCGTAGACATCTGCTGGTTTTATTCAACATTTTGATATATTGCCGGGATTGTTCTAATCCTTGCACGCAGCTCGGACTGTTTTTTACATGGCCGTATTTCCATTTGTGATCCCAATCACAGCTCCTCTAAATATCTTTGTGCAGCTGGTACTTCCATAAGCATGTATGGTACAGAGCTAATGAAAATTAATCTTGAACTTCGTTCACGAATTCATATTTTCAGGAGTAAATCGCTCATTAATAGGAGCCGACTTTCTTAACACATTTAGCGTTTTATTCAATATAGCAAATTGTTTCAGTACCCAAATTACATATTAACGCTATGGAATTATTGGTGGATACTTCATCTTCGAAAATTTTTTCGTCAAAAACGCTTACAGACATTTAAAAGAGCATCCTTTGTTCTTTGCTTCTCCGGATTTTAATTAACCAGTCCAACATACTATACACCATATAATTTCAAAAGGATATCTATGTATATTTAGCCAAACCACGCCGACTAAATGTTAAACGACATAAAGCTGCTCTTTTAGTGTTCCAAAATATAGTTAGCCTAAGAACCGTCTGACCGTCTTCATCACCTTTTTTTACCACTTTTCGCGGTAGCCAAAAGAGACAGCGATAGTTTTAGAGCAAGAGGAGATTAAAGAGATTTCAATAATGTCACTGCATCTGATCGATATCCCATAAGTCACATGCACAACTTTTCGTTGAATTTCAATGGTTGTAAAGTATTTTAATGCATTGAATTAGTAAGAGCCTATCATTCAGACATCCGTCGCTCCTGAGGATGTACATAAAACCGGAATAACTGAACCATTCGGCCTATTCGAGTTTGTAAGGATGCCATTCGGACTCCGAAATGCCAATCAAACATTTAAGAGGATCATAACCTCAATAGTGCATGATCTCGATTTTGTATTTGCATTCAAATTAATAAGTTAATAACTGAACACAAAATTTGGTCCTTTTTAGTTTCTTTTTTAACTAACTCGAAATCGACCAACTGGTCTGATCCAAAAAAATTTATTGGAATGTGTTCAATTCCAGAATCAACCTTAATTGGATGCCTTGATAAAAAATCGGCATGAGCCATGTTTGCACTTCTTTTATAGATAATCTTATATTGGTATTGAGATAAGACTATAGACCAACGCTGGAGCCTTGCAAAGGCTACAGCAGAATTACTTTTGGTCGGGCTAAATATCTCTTTTATGGCCATGTTATCAGTAAACAATGTAAACTGATGGCCGTATATAAAAGTGTGAAACTTATTTATAGCAAAAATAACAGCTAATCCTTCTCTGTGGAGTTGAGAATAGTTTTGTTCCGAAGAGCTCAATGTGCATGAAGCATAAAACACGGGCTTCTCAACTCCGTCCACAACATGTGCTAATATAGCACCGACCCCGACTGGACTTGCATCTGTGGAGAGAACTATCTCTTTCTGAGGATCATATAGCTCTAGCACTTCAGCGTTCACAAGCAATTCCTTACATTTTTGGAATGCCTCTTCACATTTTGATGACCATGTAAACGCTTCACCTTTCCTCTTTAAGTTATTTAAAGCAAAACACTCTGTGGAAATGTTAGGCAAAAACTGATGATAGAAATTAAGCAACCCTAGAAATGATTCCAGTTGCTGTAAATTTTTTGGTGTGGGGGCCTCTAATATTGCCCTGAATTTTTCTTTTTGGGGACTTAAGCCCCCTCCAGATAAAGTATGACCCAAAAAGTCAACGGATTTTTGTAAAAACTTGCATTTTTGTAAATTAATACGCACATTGTGTTTCGACAACCGCTTTAGGACTTCAAAAAGTTGTTCTTTACATTCTTTTTGATTGACACCACCAATAATGATGTCATCAATGTAACACAAAACTTTTCCAAGGCCTAAAAGAATCCTGTCCATTACAGACTGGAAAATACCGGGAGCACTACTTACTCCAAAAACCAATCGATTAAAAACATAGAGACCATTGAACGTGTTAATAACTAAAATCTTCCTAGAATCTGCATTCACTGCTAACTGCATGTAAGCACCCTTAAGGTCAATTACACAAAAATATGTGCATCCAGAAATTTGAGCAAAAATTTCTTGTAACTTTCTTAACGGATAATACATTGTCTCTATGCACTTATTAATTGTGACCTTGCAGCCCACACAAATTCGAATCGAGTTATCTTTTTTTGGAACAATAACAATCGGACTGGCCCAACGACTGACACTAATTTTCTCTAAAATACCTTCTTGAACTAACCGGTTTAACTCTTCATTGACCTTATCTCTCAATTTGAAAGGAACACTATATGGGGCGTGAAAAATTGGCACAACATCTGGCTTTAAAACAATATCAGCCTCAAACCCAACTATCGGTGAATTTAATGTGGTTTCGACTATATTTGGAAATTTACTTTTGATCTCACTTACGATTTCATCCTCCGTACTAACACTCAAAACATCTAGTTCGACCTTAAACGATCCTCTCCAGCTAGGGAAAAGAATATCTATCCATGGACGACCCATTAAACTAATTTTTGGACGGCTGCCTTTAACTACAACGACTGCAAGACTAAACACTTTACCGGCAAAACTTACTTCACAGTCCATTGTTCCAAGCTCATCTAGTTCCCCACCTGTAACTGATACTAAATTAGAAATATTCTTAACAATTTTACACTCAGAGAAACATAGCTTATATTGATCTTCAGACATAAGCGATGACGTAGCACCAGTATCGATCTCCATTATGACTGGTTTCCCATTGATGACGACATCACATATTTCAGGTTGGTTAATGGACATCACACTACTGATAACGTTGACGGCTGCCTTCTTAGTGGGACACATGCGTGATATATGCCCTTTTCGGTTACACAAAAAGCATTCCCAGTTGACTGCTGGGCAATCTTTATGTGATGATCTGCCACAACGATGACATTGACTTTGGGTTTGTTGACGACTTGACTTAGACTGATAATAATTTTGTGCACCTGCACGATGATTGCTCGACTTTGAACTTTGCGATGGCTTGGACAAGATTAGCTTCTGATTTTTCGACTGTCCAGATGGATATACTGCATTAGTGGCTCTTGACACTTGTACTGAACTTGACGCTTTTTCGGATGACTCTATAGTGAGGGCTTTCTCACAATATTGCTCGAAGGTTAGATTTTCGTTTTCAAGTAAAGCTTGCTGGATCTTTTGGTGCTTCAGCCCAACTATGAAACGATCGGACAGTTGCTCATCAAGGATTTTCATTTTATAGATTCCAATTTTAGAATCGACAGTACACGACTGTGCATTTGCACCGGACGTTGGGGTGGAAGAGGACGTGGTTGTGGTGGTGTTGGTGGTGGTGGTGGTAATATTAGTAGTGGATGGAACGCTCGGGGGCACTATCGAGTGTAGGGATGGTAAAACATATGACACCGCTAGAGTAGACACGTGACTATCCATGAAATCACCAAAGCAACAATCCTGTGCTGCTGCTTTAAGCCTCAAAATATACTCGCTTATGGACTCTCCATGTTGTTGAACCACATTATGGAACTTAAATCTTTCCGATCTCTTATTTGGTTTTGGTGCGAACTGACTACGAAGCAAAGATATGTTCTGATTGAAAGATTTATCACATGGTGACACCGGATAAGTCAACTTTGCCAGCAACTCGTACATGGATTTACCCATTATTCCGATGAAAAGACTATTTTTTCCGTTTTCTTGGACACTATTTAATGTGAAAAAATTGTTCAAACGATTTTCGTAGTCTCTAAAACTGTCACCACGCTCATAAGGTTCCACATTTCCAATTAACTTCATATTAAAGCACGGCGGTAATCAATACCCTTTAAAACAATTTACTTAGACTTTTTGACAAACTTTTAATTTTTTTTTTTGTAATCCTCGTCGCCAATTGTTCTGTCTTTAAAATAAAACACAACTTCTTGTTCGTATAATAATACAATTTATTATTCAATGTAGTGACTGTACCTAACGATGAGCAACAACCGTCTCCTGTCATGTGGTACATCAGATCGAATGATTAGCGGAACATTGATATGTTAATTTGAGTGTTTAGTTAATGATCATTAATCCCAAATTAATGTCTTTACTTCTCATCCGAACATTTACTCTACTTAGGTATAATAGATATATACTTCAACCGGGAGATGTTTTTAAAAAAAAATGTTAATTTAAATAAAACAATTCTTTTAATTTAATCTCAAACGGTTTTATTGAACTGAACTGTTCTTGTTATGTAATGGTTAAAAACTAACTTACAAAATATTCATCTTAAAATAATGAATTCAATGAAATATTCATCTTAAAGCATGAAATTGCATGATGTGCATGAAATTGATATATTTTCGATTGGCGACGGCGACGCACGGTGGCTCGACGGATGGACATCTGTGTGCTGGATGTATCGTTAGATACTTTCTGTTGAAAGATATGATATGATGAATCTTTACTTTTGGGTGGCATTTTAAATGTAATGCGGATACGTTATCTCCCCTCTTTCTTAAATGATGCGTCCCGCATCTTGTGTTTCTTCGAAGAGACGTTGAATATTTTTGTTTATTTTATCGATATTGATTTCTTCGTTTATAATGTTGTTTATTGTTTTTTGCTTTGAAAGGAAGCAAAAGTATAATGCTGATAATGCAATTAATATTATTACAATCGTACTGAAGGTTAAACTATTTGATATAAAGTGATTGACCTTGATTTCCTCAAGAATCTTTCTGCTTTTAATATTTTCATAATGGAGCTCTGGTAAACCATGTTTTAATTTATATTTTTTACCTTTACATCTTTAAAAGTAGGTATTACAAAGTTCTCGTTTATGATTCTATTTTCATAAACATTATTATTAATATTGAGTTTACAATTTTCAAAATTAATTAAAGTATTGCCAAATAATACAACTTCATATGTGTAACAATTATGTGTGAGTTTAATTTTTGGGATATTTTTCGTAATTACAAAATTATTGCTTAATTGTTTTATTTCAATGGCTTTGTTAATTATAAAGTTACAAGTCGGGTTTCCTTTTAATAAATTATTTATACATTCATCATTAATTTTCTTTAATCCCTTTTTTAATAAAATTTGTTTATATGTGCATCATTACTCAATATTAATTCTCTATAAGATATGTATATCTAATTCTAAATTATTTTTATTTGGAATAGGTTCCAATAACATTTTATGATACATTTTGTTACAGAAATTTGGTATCATTATTATAAAAATTATGTCGTCATTATGCAAAATGGTGGAATGAACATTAAAGCTCTTAATGTAATGTTATGCGTTTGAAAATCATGTGGGGTTAAAATATCTCTTTCTAATATCCTTAATCTGCACATCATTAAATTTTCTTTAACTTTTCGGACTTGTTCCCTAAGAAGTTGAATATCATATTGAATTTGAAAAAAGCTCAAATTTTAATGTTATCTTTATGAATTATTCGGTCATTTTTATAAATTCGTATTTTGTTACCTAAGTCTTCCTTTACTTTTTGTTTTCTTTATCTAGGTTGAAGTTTATTTCTAACGCCTATAATTTTTTCATAAACAATGTCGTTTTCTTTATATGTCTTTATCTTTATATTTGGTTTGTTTCTTTTCAACATTTTTTCTTGCGCCAATAAAAGTTTTGGTTGCAAGTCTTCGTACTCTGATTTATTAAATAAGACTTCAAAAGGTCTTTTGTTTGTTACCGAATGAATTGTTTTGTTGTATTGTTGTACTGCCCTAAAAATTGATTCTAAATCACTTATTAAATGAAATTCTTCTTTTAAGCATCTTGCTATTTCTATAAGTGTTGAGTGGACTCGTTCCACTTGAAAATTTGATGTACTGTGTTTTGGATCACAGAAAAACATTTTTATTCACAATCTTTGCATCAATGTTTTGAATTGCGGTGTTGAAAAACCAGTTTCGTTATCAACACATAGGTTTTTGGCTTCTGGAAAGCTTTGTAGAAGTTCTAATACCTTCTCGTCTAATTTTGTTCTATCTTCTATTTGTTTGACAATTAAAAATTTCGAATATGAGTCTATACATGTTAAAAATTTTAAGTTTTGGGAGAAAAAAAATATCTAAATGTAATTGTTCCCCTTCTTTCTTAGCAATTGGAGCCTCTCTAATTGGAGCCTTAAAAGGATCTCTTTCGTATTTGTTTTGGTTACAAATTTCGCAGTTTCTAACAAATTCTTTAAATTGTTTGGTCATGTTTGGCCAATAATATGCTGTGTAAATTTGTTTTAAATTTTCTTGATAGCTACGGTGAGCTCTTACATGTGTTTGTTGTATAATAATTTGTTGGTCTTGTTCGTTTGTAATGTCTATAGGAAAATTTCTCGTGTAAAGAAAGTTATTATTAAATGTTTTTTTTTAATATTTGTTTAATGTTATATAAGTCTTCAGAATTCAATGAATTGCGACAGTTCCAGGCTGTAAATATTGTTTCAAAATAATAATTAAATTGTCAGGCGTGTCATATTCAATTAAATGTCTTGTTCTGTTAAAATTACGTATTATTGCTCATGTGCAGTGAATCGTCATTGGGTTAAAAGGATTTGCTGCTTAAATTGGTTAAGAGGTTTGTCGTTTCTTTTATATCAATATTGTCGCTGTTCTCGGCAGAGGTGCTGTGTAGCAGTTGTAGTGATCGCACTTCATACCAACCTCCCAACAAATACATTTTGCCTATTGCTGCGCGTTTTCCAAACACTTAGGTTAGGTTAGATGAGGTTGAAGGGCTGACAGTTGATGTCTTTACCGTCACACTTAGATCAATGCAGATCCATTGTGATACCCGTGAGTATTGCTACTCAAGCTAATAAGAAAAAAACCTATGTGTTCAGTTAGTCAAGCCATTTAGAGGCTTTGACGAAGTTCAGAATGTTAGTACCTGGCGTACTAGAGAGTTCTTCTAAATCCCCGAAGAAATAGTTGCCAAGCAGTTTCTTCCTTTAATGGGAGAGTGCGGGACAGTAACACAGAAAGTGCGAAATGTCTTCATGCACCTCCTCGTCACCGCATCCTCTGCATAGATCATCTGAACTGATTCTCATCTTTTTCATGATAACTTAACAGATTATGCTTACAAGAGATCGAAGTGATCCCTTGTGTAGCTGCATAATTCTTTCCGTTCTTTGTTTGTTAAAACAGGGCCAGATCTTTCTTGTAGTACCGCAGGTGTCAAGAAGGTTCCACCTTTCATCGGCCTTAGTAGTTATTCTTTTTGAGATTTCCTGTTTTAAATAACAGGTAGGGGTGCTAACTAGCTGAGCTTGGCTTTCGTCAAGCATTGACCCTAATCTTGCTAATTCATCGGCTTTCTCGTTGCCTAGTATATCGCTGTGGCCTGGGACCCAGCAGAGTCTAATGTTGTGCTGTGCGCCAAGAACCTTAAGCTCTTCGCGACAGCATGAAACAAGCTTTGATTTTACCTCAGTTGCAGTAATCGCTTTTATTGCCGCTTGGCTATCAATGTAAAAGGTGATATCAGCTCGTGGTATCGCCATCATTGATACCTTTTTAGCAGCTGTTGTCACTGCCAGGACCTCCGCTTGGAAGACGCTACTGTAGTTTGGAAGCCTAAGCGAGGCGGTTAACTTGAGAGATTCAGAATAGAAGCCTGCCCCTACACCAGTGTCTATTTTAGAGTCATCAGTATAGATAGCTATTGACGACTCACTGGAGTATGGTATATTATCTATCCATTCCTCTCTGCTTGGGATAGCAGCCTGGAATATTTTATGAAAATCAAGTTCGGGTATTTTATAGTCTGCTGCAGTACTATGACCCATAACTTTATGAAGGATCTGGGCATGTCCTATGGAACTGTTTATCCAGACTTTAGTTTGACTAAGTCTCAGGGCACTTTTGGCCGCAGATTCTTGAACAAAGAGGTCTAGGGGAATTAGATTGAGTATAACTTCCAGTCCCGCAGTTGGAGTGGATCTCATTGCTCCCGTAATGCCAGTGCACGCAAGTCTTTGAACTTTTGTCAAAGTTTTCAGGTTCGTGCTCTTTTCTAAAGCTTGCCACCATACCAAATTACCATATTGGTCTAATTATTGCCGAATACATCCATCTGATAATTTTAGGGTTTGGTAAAAGGCAATCGATGCCTTTTTGAATCTATCTTTGGTGTTCAGGCCCCAGTTTAGTTTTTTATCTAAGATCACGCCGAGATACTTTGCGTGATCAGAGATTTTAAGAGGGCAGCCTTCAAATGAAAATAATTTAAAATCAGGTATTTTGCGCTTGTTAATAAATAGCATTAGTTCATAAAATAGCCCACAGTTCCTAGTCCAGGAAGGGGTAGGAACTTGCCAGTCGCTAGTAATGCAAGATCATCAGCGTAGGCTATTATCCTTACTCCACTTGATTTCAATTTAGAGAGTATGCCGTTCATGACAAGAACCCTGAGGGGTGCCCCTGGATGTGGTTACTCTCACCCTTTCTTCCGCTAGCTCAGAGTTAATTTGTCTCTTTCTGAGCATACACATTATCCACTGTGTTATTGCCTTTTCGACTTTGTGGTCGTCCAAGGCTTGCTTCACTGTTTCGTTCTTCACGTTATTGAAGGCTCCCTCAATATCCAAGAACGTTGCAAGGGTGTATTCCTTGTCATTCAGTGATTTTTCTATGACGCTGACAACACTGTGCAATGCTGTTTCAACGCTTTTTTCCTTTAATGTAGGCATGTCGAAATTCCGATATACAGTCCGGTTTCAGGGTGCTTCGGATGTGTATATTAATTAGCCTTTCAAAAGTTTTCAAAATAAACGATGTTAGACTAATGGGTCTATAGTCTTTGGCCTCCGTATGGCTAGGTTTACCAGCCTTAGGGATGAACACTACCTTTACCTCACGCTACGATAAGGGAACATACCCCCATTTAAGGCTATTATTGAAAATGCTAGCTAGGTGTGAGATGATAAGGTTTATGCTCTTCTGAAGCATCATAGGGAAGATTCCGTCTAGACCAGGGGATTTGTACGGGGAAAAGGAGTGAATGGCCCATTTTATCCTTTCTTCCGTTATAATATCCGATGGTACTAGGGTTTCTGTATGAGACTCTGTTTCTGGACTGCGATATCACCGATATCACTATACATTGACTCACAAATAAATCATCACGAGGTCATCATAATACTCACTCGTCACAGCTACGTCAAAACCCATAAACTGCTATGAGTAATGAATATCCAATGTCCAACGGATTGTAAGCAAATCCAATGCACTAATTGCAGGCTCTGAAGAATACCCATACTAAATAATGCTGAGAATGCATCATAGCGAGGGTCGACACTATGAGTATATGTGAAATATGATGCGGCGGCACTTTTGTGACCAACAATTCGGAATATTATAAATTTATATAATATTTAAAAATGCCAACTAGGTCACAATTAGTTGTTGAATATTTTCAAGTGGGATAATATATAGGAAATATTACCAAATAGAATCAATTGTGTAATTATCGGTTGGTGGATGATGGTTGGAAAAGTGCGTGTGTATTGAGGTAAAAGTGGTTAAAGAAAAAGTATAAAAAGTGTAGTAATCAGGCGCAGTGGCAACACTGTATCAGTGCAATAATATAATAATATAATCGTTATAGTATCTTAACTTATCCAAAGAACTGTTCAAATCATTGTTTTACTCACACACCAACCTAGCAAGTAAGTATATGAAAGAAATAAAGAAGAGTCAGTCCAGTCTAGAAACGAACTCGACACGAATAAGTTGTGCGTATTATTATTCTTTTGAAGACATTAATCATAATAATTATTCGGCTAACAGATTTGTTACTTTAACCTCAGAAGTGGAATACAGCCCTAATAGCTACCTGGCAATTAGTTTAAAACAATTAAATTAAAATTAAATGAACTCTTAAAATAATTAAAAAAAAAAACTAATGAGCTGTATTCGTTCGTTTACAAACGTGTGCGCGTCCCCTATAGTCCATTTCCATCATTGTTCTCGTTTTTTTTTATTTTCGGCTGCCGCAGTGTTCCGTTTTTTTTTTTCTCCCCCTTTTCCATTTTCCCCCTAAAAACAAATTATTGATACAATATGAGTGACTCAATGGAGCTGAGTGAGTATTCTGTGGTGCAGCTGCGCGAATGGCTGCAACGTTTGAAGATGCCAAGCAACGGTACAAAATCAACGCTAATACTACGTCTCAATGGTGTACCCGTAGAAGTACGAGGAGAGAAGCCAACGGATAAGAAAAAAAAATGACAAAGATGTGGAAAATTAAAATAACAACAGCAACGACGACGACAACGAAGCGAACAACGAGGGTGACAACGATAGCAAGAGCAACAATGGTGATAATGACAACGACGATGGTGAATGCAACGACGACGGAGACGATGGCGACGAGGATAACAACGACAACGAAAGCAGCAATAACGATGACGAAAGAGAGTGTCATCACAGTGATGGTGTCGACACACAATCGCTGCTGATGAAGAAAAATGAACTTCTCGTGAGAGAATTAAAACTGGTCAAAAAAGAAAGAGAATTATTGACAAAGGAAAATGAACTCTTGAGAAGACAACATATTGAACTTAAAAAGCAACAAAGTAAACCACGAGACGAAGAAATAGACGACAAAAAAGAGAGAAGATATAATACGTACAAAGACATGTTGACGATGGTGGTATTAATTTTGATGTCTGGCTGGCGCAATTGAGGAGTACAGAGAAAGCATACAATGTTGAGAAGACATTGTTGCGCAAGCTATTCGTAAACAAGTTGAGAGGCAAAGCTCAACAGTGGTTGTTTTCTAAGCCAAATTTTGCTGAACAGGACATCAACGATCTGCTTCGAGAGATGACCGAAATGTTCGGTTGTAAGGAGAATAAAATCTCGATGAGGAGAAAATTTGAAGCCAGGAAGTGGCGCTACAACGAAACGTTCCCAGAGTATTACAATGACAAAGTGGTACTGTCCAATGGTATGGGCATCGAGGAGGACGAATTCATTGAATATGTCGTAGAAGGCATAAGCGATGAAAACCTGCGACTTTATGCTCATGTCAGCAATTTTAAAGACAAGTCGCATCTACTCCGGATGTTGAGTACGGTCGAGCAGCCAAGACCCAACAACTTCCAGTCAACGTCAAAGGCAGCGATGGCAGCAACGGCAACGACTACGACGGCAGCGACAACGATGCAGCAACAAAAAAAAGAAGGACCGAGATGCTATAATTGCAATTGCATAGGACATATAGCCACCGAGTGCAGAAAAAATAAGAGAAAGTTTGGCGCATGCTATGGGTGCGGCTCGATGGAGCATCGGTTGACGAAGTGCCCAAAAAAGAAGTACACCGTCCAGTTGGTGGAGAGAAACGACGACGACCTTGTAAGTTATTTATATTTAAAAATTAAAATAGATGAGAAAACAGAAAATTTCTTGAATGCCTTGTAGACACCGGTAGTCCCATCAGTTTTATGAAACGTTCGTGCCTTCCCGAAGGAGTAAATTTAAATTTAAAAACTAACGATGTAACTTATTATGGTATTAATAAAAGTAAACTCATAATTATCGGAAAGTTGTGTTGTCTCGTTGAATGGGAAAATCTTTTAATTTCGGTAGAACTGTTTGTGGTTGACGATAAGTCAACTGGTTATGAGGTTATTCTGGGAAGAAATTTTTTGAAGGCTGGAAATTTTAAATTAATTTCAAATTATAAAAACAATGAATATATGAATAGACAAACTTATGAAGAACTGAATGAGAAAATTAATAAAACAATTAATAGTCAAAATTATAAAAGTTATGGAAAAGAACAAAACGATAATAAAAATTGTATAAAATTTAACAACTAGTTTAGACAACAAAAAACTTAATGAAAGTAAAAACAACGATGAGTCTAAAGCTAAACAAAACAACAAAAGAAATATAGAAAATATAAATGTACCAATTTATAACCACAATGTTAACGAATTTAGAGTAAATAAAAACAGTTTAATGAAAAATAACGTAAATATTAACAAAGAGAACGAAGATTTTGAAAAAATTTTAATGATGATAGATTGCGATTATGATGTATGTGAAAAGAAAACTCTAAAAATTGGAAATGATGTAAGTTATGCAACTCAAAAATGTTTACAAGATATTTATAAAAACTGTTATCTGGTGCCTCGACGTCCGGTAGAACCATTAGTAAAAACAGAGATGAAGTTAAACCTAAGTTCAGATAAACCTTTTTATTGGCCACCTCTTAGGTTGTCATACACAGAAAAGTCAGAGTTAAATAAATTGCTAGATGAGTATTTAGAAAAAGGTTACATTAGGCCAAGTGAGTCAGAATTTGTTTCCCCCATAGTCCTAGTAAAGAAAAAAACTGATGACCTTAGGATGTGCATAGACTATAGAGTTTTAAATAAAGTAACTACAAAAGATAGTTTTCCTATCCATTGATAGATGATTTATTAGAACGTCTGGCAGAGAAACTGGTGTTTACAAAGTTAGATTTAAAAAATGGATTCTTTCACGTATATATGCATGAAGAGTCCATTAAGTATACGTCATTCGTAACACCTTTAGGACAATATGAATTCTTAAGAATGCCGTTTGGCTTAAGAAATGCCCCATCGGTCTTTCAACGACATATAAACAAAAGTTTTGCAGATATGATTAGAAAAGATGAGGTTATAATATATTTGGACGACATAATGATAGCAACGAAGGATCTTGATGAACATTTTAAAGTTTTAAAAGAAGTTTTTGAAAGACTAGTTATAAACAAATTAGAACTAAGGTTGGATAAATGTGAATTTCTTCAATCAAAGATTAAGTATCTGGGTTATACAATTACTAAATAAGGTATACAAGCCGACGACAAGGGTTTAGAAGCAATACAAAATTTTCCACTACCACAAAATGTACATTCGGTTCGAAGTTTCTTGGGTCTATGTTCATATTTTCGCAGATTCGTGAAGAATTTCTCGGTTATAGCCAAACCACTTTATGATCTTACAAGAAAAAACAAATTATTTCATTTCGGTGCAGAGGAATTAGAGTCATTTGAAATACTTAAACAAAAATTAATAGAAGCCCCAATTTTAGCACTGTATAACCCAAAAGATTATACAGAATTCCACTGCGATGCGAGTGCAATAGGTTTAGGTGCTATACTATTACAAAGAAAAGAAGACGGAAAGCTACACCCTATTTTCTATTTTTCCCAAAGAACTACAGATAACGAAGCGAAATACCATAGTTTTGAATTAGAAACTTTAGCCATAGTTAATGCACTCAAAAGATTCAGGGTATACTTACAAGGTACAAATTTCAAAATAATAACGGATTGCAATTCACTCACAATGACACTGAACAAAAAAGAATTGAATCCAAGAATAGCAAGGTGGGCGCTAGAGCTTCAAAACTACGACTACGAACTTAAGCATAGGGCCGGTACACGTATGCAACATGTGGATGCGCTAAGTCGATCGACGAATATTTTAGTTTTAGAAACGAATACCTTTGAAGAAAATTTGGTTATATCGCAAGGTAAAGACGACGCTTAAGTAAAACTTAAAGATTTGTTATTAGCATCAGAACACAAGTTATATACATAATATGCGAAATGGTGTTATATATAAAAAACAAAACGATGGGACAATTTTATTCTGCGTTCCTGAAAGCATGGAAAAGCATGTTATGTATAAATACCACGATGAGATGGGACACATAGGTACTGACAAAATGATTGAACTTATAAAGAAGAGTTATTGGATGAGGGACAAAGTTAGTATGCATATACAAAATTGTTTCAAGTGCATAGTCTATCCCTCTAAACATGAAAAAGAAGAAGGATTTTTGAATAATATTCCCAAAGACGATGTTCCATTCGAAGTGGTGCAAATAGACCATTACGGGCCGGTCGACCATTCCCGTAACGGAAAGAAACATATTTTGGTGGTCATCGATGCGTTTACGAAGTTTGTTAGATTGTACTCCACGAAAACAACGAATACAAAAGAGGTAGTTAAAGCGTTGTTCGACTATTTTCGATCATACAGTAGACCAAAGTGTATAATATCAGATAGAGGAAGCGCGTTTACGTCTGGAGAATTCAAAGAATTTTTGTTAGAAAACAACGTAAAACATATTCAAATTGCGACAGGGTCACCACAGGCAAATGGTCAGGTTGAAAGAGTCAACAGAAATATAGGCCCGATGTTAGCCAAGTTAGTTAAACCAGAAGAAGGAGTCTACTGGGACCACGTTGTAAAAAAAGTCGAGTTCACATTAAACAATACCGTCCATCGAATGATAGGAAAGCATCCAAGCGTTATGCTGTTTGGAGTAGATCAAAGGGGACAAATTATAGACGACTTTAAAGACAATTTAGTAGAAGTTCAACAAAAGATAGTTCAAAAGGATCACAAACAGATAAGACAAGAGGCAATAGTAAAACAGGAACAAGCACAGGCTTATAATAAAAAGTATGTAGATAAAAAACGACAACGGCCAAATAAGTATGAGTCAGGAGATTATGTGTTAATAAAAAATTTTGATTCACATCCGGGAGCGTCGAAAAAGTTGTTAGCAAAATTTAAGGGACCATACCAAAAATAAAAGTGTTAAGGAACGATAGATATGTAATCAAAGATGTGGACAATTTTCAACAAACGCGGTTACCATATAAGGGTGTATGGGCAGTTAGTAATATGAGACCATGGTTCGGAAATCGAGGTGCCAAACATAAAAACGTTCAATAAATTGTAAAGATCAGGTGATCTTAGGTGGTCAGAATGGCCGAATTGTAGCAATCAGGCGCAGTGGCAACACTGTATCAGTGCAATAATATAATAATATAATCGTTATAGTATCTTAACTTATCCAAAGAACTGTTCAAATCATTGTTTTACTCACACACCAACATATAATGTAAACCGTTGTTATTAATACATAAGTATATATTCCCTAGTTAAATTTCCCTCTTGTACAAATTCCCCTAGCAAGTAAGTATATGAAAGAAATAAAGAAGAGTCAGTCTAGAAACGAACTCGACACGAATAAGTTGTGCGTATTATTATTCTTTTGAAGACATTAAACATAATAATTATTCGGCTAACAGATTTGTTACTTTAAAAGACAGGAATAGTTTAAGAAAGTTACAGAAAGATTTACCATAACAGCTAACAAGGTCGCAGCCTAGCACAAGACAGTGGGCCTTTGTTTTTAAAGAAAAAATAAAAATAAAATTAAAACTTTACAAGCAAAATAAGAAATCTTTTATTAATCTTTTTTTTCTGGCCGTATTCTCACTCTTCTCGCATCCTAAGCGAAAGCACGGTGAGAACGTATTACACAGTACTAGAAGAGTCTTCATCCGAAATGTGGTTTAAATAGAGCGTTGCCACAATGTTACAAGTGTAACAAAAGTGTTACACTTTTCTTATTTTTTTTTTGTATTTGTTACTATGTTACTTTTTTTTCTTTTTGTTACACTTTTTTCTCCAAGCTTTTTTTTTCTAAAATTTACTTTATGATTTTTTTAATCAGTGTGAAGTGCGCTTAAACAACACTTCCACCTATTTGTACACCTACGTCCTAAATTGAGTTGAAATCACCTTCATTCGACTCGATCGAACCAATTTAACCAATAGGTATCACTTGAATACCATTGAATCAATAATGTTTGCAAAACAAATAAAAGATCAGTTCTCTTAAATTGCCTAAACATGTTTTATGTAAAACTTAAAATGTGTCTTACTTATAATAATTTATTAACTTATTATTTAATGTATAGTTTTGTACTGAATTTAAAAACTGTGATGAAGAAGACTTATGTTCCTATTAAAAATAAAAAATTGAGTTCAAGAGCATTCTTTGATTTAAATAATTTTTTTTAATTTGTTACATTTTTTTTCGCTTTTGTTACGTTTTTTAAAAAAATGTGTTACACTTTCGTGAAGCCCAGCGGCAACGCTGTTAAATATTGCCTTGAAAGAGCATCAGCAACTACATAAGTAGTGCCTGGCTTATACATTATTTTAGGAGCGTTTCATTTTGGCATTAGGATTACGTACAGATACTGCAAAAGTAAGCGGTTGGTGATCCGTATGGATCTCAAGATTTGTAACTCCGTAAAGGTAATTTCTTAAATTTTTTAATGACCACACTATTGCGTACAATTCTTTTTCATTAGTGGCGCAAATTTGTTCAGTTGTGTTTAATGTTTTCGAAATGAAGGTTATTGGTTTTCCTTCCTGACTTAAAACTCCTGCTATTGCATTATTAAAAGCGTCAGTCGTCAGTATAAATGTTTTATTAAAATCTGGTTGAACCAGTTCAATTTGGTTAATCAATTGATTTTTTAAATTCTTACAAGCTGAAATAGCTTCCTCGTCTAAAGTTATATTCGTTTTTTTTAGATAAATTTTTAGATATTCTGCCGTTTTGTCCGGCTAAGTATTTAGTTAGGGTCTTTGTCACTAAAGCGTAGTTTTTAATATATTTACGGTAATAACCTGTCATACCTAAAAAACTTCTTAATTGTCTTAGAGTATTTGGTAAAGGAAAGTCTTGTATAGTTTTGAATTTTTTCGGATCAGTTTTTATAATATTATGGGCAACTATATACCCTAAACATTCGGTTTCTTTTTTGTAGAATTTAGATTTCTCCAAAGAAATCTTCATGTTTGCATTTTTCAAAATATTTATAATTTCATTGAAATGCATTGTATGCTCCCTCAAATTTTTTGAATAAATAATTATGTCATCCATATAGACATAACATATTTTTCCAATATAATCCCGTAGTATATCATCCATTGCCCTGGTATATGTAATATTTCCTGGTATAATACTTGTCATATATTCTTGGCGCGAAATGGAGATTCGTTTTCCCGCGTATTTTTTTCTATATAAGAAAACTAAAATTGTCAATCTTCCCATTATACTTTAAGTCGTTGAATTAAATAAAGTTCCTGAATTTATTAAACATATAAAACTCTTCTAAAATTATATCAAGTGGCGACGAGGATTTTAAAACGGAGGCAGCGTTGAGAGAAATTCTTAACACTCAAAAACAGTGGATGGAACAAATTTTAAGCAACAACCAAGCTTCATTGGAGCGCTTGATGAATAATTGCCCATCCAGTAGTAAACCCACAATGGCCACAATACTCCAGCTCCATTCATTTGACCACGAAAAAGAATCTTGGGAAAGTTATCTTTTTCAACTCCAACATCACTTTACTGCAAATTCTTTGGAAGATGACAACTTAAAAAAGGCATACTTTTTATCAACATGTGGGACCCAAACCAACGACTTGCTCAGGAAGTTGGTAGGAACAGAAAATGTAAGTAGACTCACATTCAAAGACCTTTCTGCGAAACTAACGAAACATTTTGAATCCAAGCTGCACGTGCTTGCTTCGAGATGTAAATTCTTGAAACAAAAAATGCTCCCTAGTCAAACATATGCAGAATGGATAGCCGATTTAAGAGGTCTTGCAAGAGACTGCGCTTTTGTCTGTACCAAAGTTAATTGCAACACTTCATATGCCGATAACATGGTAAGAGACATGATCGTCTTTTATACACCTCACGACGCTGTTCGTATTGCTGCTACGCAGAAGAAGAACCCATCATTGGAAGAAATAGAGGAACTCACCACACCTCACGAATCAACACAGCAAGCTACAAATATTCTAAAAAGAAGCAGTACTTCCAATCCATCAACGACTGCAGAAGAGCCTTTAATGGCTCCAATTATTATAATAAGTCAACAAGTAATTTTAGCGTTAGAAAATCGTGCCCAAATTGTTTCGCTCAACATCCCAGGGATCAGTGCAAGCACATTGATTCAATTTGCGATTTTTGTTAACGACGTGGTCACATACGTAGTGTTTGTTTATCTGCAAAACAGTCAGAAGCTTCCCACTCATCGAAAGCACAACCACGTTATCATTCTTATCAGTCAAAAAACCGCAAGCTACGTTCACGAAGCACGGGTGCCAATCGACGTCACGGTAGTCGATCAAATATGAGTAACCAACAACAAAAGCAGACAGAATCTGCACACTCTATCAACGAAATAGAAGACCAAAACGTAAGGCATGATGGTGGAGTTGAAATTGTTTCCTCTGCGCAATTCGATACCGATGTCAATAAAAACAAAATATTCGTCTCGCTTCATATTAATCAGTGCCCTTTGACTTTTCAGCTAGACACCGGTGCCACCTGCTCACTCATTGGTGTTGATGGCTATTACATACTTGGCAGCCCACATTGTAAGCCTTCGTCACGATCACTTAAAGCTTATGGAAATATTTCTCTGCTGGTTAAAGGTGTTCTTAACGTAAGTGTACAGTGGAATACAAAAACAAACACTTTACCACTTTTAATTTGCAATAACAAACAAGCCGCAAACATAATGGGTATGGATTGGTTTCAAGATTTTGGTTTACATATTCAAGGTGCAAATTCCGATTCAGTTTTGCAAATTGGATCTGATTCTAAAGACCAGCTTTTGACGGATGCAATGTCACTCTGCAAACAACATGAATCTGTGTTCAAATCGGAATTTGGTTGCAGTAAGTTTTATGAAGCACATCTAACAATGAAATCCAATTGCCAACCTAAATACTTTAAATACCGTCCGGTGCCGTTTGCTCAAAACAAAAGCTATCCATCTGGAGCTAGAATGTTTGTGAAAGTTGGACATTCTACGTCCCATCGAATCAAGCCAATGGGCCGCACCCATTGTTGTGGTAAAAAAGCCAAATGGAACTTTACGCATATGTAGAGATTTCAAGATCACGATCAACCCACACTTAGAAATAGATCGCCATCCGGTGCCACGTAAAGAAGAACTTTTTCAGAAATTGCAAGGAGGGCGATACTTCACGAAAATAGATTTGTCCGATGCCTATCTCCAGATACCTCTGGACGAAGAATCGAAGAAAGTCTGTGTAATTAGTACCGAATTCGGATTGTTTGAGTATCAAAGGTTACCTTTTGGTATTTCCAGCTCAACTGGTATCTTTCAGCGATATATGGACCAACTAACTGCCAATTTGGATTTCTGCGTCTCGTACCTAGACGATGTTATCGTGTCCAGACGTACAAATGAAGAGCATCTAAACAACCTCAAGATTTTTCTGGAACGATTAGAAAATCATGGTTTGCGATGTCGACTAGCAAAATGTCAGTTTGCGAAGACTGAGGTGGAATACCTTGGTCATATAATTGATGCAACAGGCATTCGTCCATCGGAAACCCGAATCCAAGCTATCATCAATTTGCCTGAGCCAAAAGATCTAAAGGATCTGGAAGCTTTTATTGGTAAGATAAACTATTATAACAAATTTATAGATAATTTTGCCCAAATAGCTGCACCGCTCAACAAGCTAAGAGCTTAAGACGAAGATTTAAAGTGGGGAAAGAAGCAACAAAATTCTTTCAAGGTTTTTAAAGAAAAAATTTCAAATGTGTCACGATTAACACATTTTCAAGATGATCTACTTATCACTTTGGCTACCGATGCTTCTTCGCATGGCATTGGGGCAGTCATTTCACACATTTACCCGGATGGTTCAGAGAAACCAATCGCGTTTGCGTCAAAAACATTGGATGTATCTCAAAAAGGTTATAGCCAGATCGAAAAGGAGGCTCTATCGATAATATTCGGCGTGACTAAATTTCAGCAATATTTATATGGTCGCCAATTTGAGCTCATACTGGATCACCAGCCGTTAGTCACTATTTTCAGCCCTACTAAAAAATTGCCTTATATGACTATACAAAGGCTACAACGCTGCGCAATTTTTTTAATGGGGTACACCTACACAATTCCCTATCGTCCAACAACAAGGCATGGAAATGCTGATTGCTTGTCACGATTACCTGCGGGCCCTGATGAGGAATTTGATAAGTCGGAAGAATCGTGCCATCAAGTGGATGACAGTATTTCAGCCTTGGAAGATTTTCCAATCAATTCGTATGGCATCGCAAAATTTTCAAAAAATGATCCCGATATTCGCAAAGTCATCGAATACATACAACAGGGTTGGCCAGCACGTTTGCCTGCCACTCAAAATAGTGTACTTCCTTATTTTTGTCGAAGGCTTTGTCTAAGTGTTTCTGCTAACATTGTTCTCTTTCAGAGCCAAAGTCCAAGGGTGGTTATACCTGCTGCACTGCAACCTAAAGTTGCTAACACTTCTACATCAAGGTCATTGGGCGGTGACTCGAATGAAACAAATGGCCCGCCGATACTGTTGGCGGCCCAAGGTTGATGACATCATTGAGTCAACAGTAGCTAAGTGCATTGCTTGTCAATCGAATGCAAACCGCTCACCAAAGGAGTATTCCAGTTGGACGACATCAGAGAACGTTTGGGAACGCATTCACATAGATTTTGCTAGCACTTTTCAAAAGTCTATGTGGTTAATTGTGGTAGATTCGAATTCGAAATTTCCATTTGTCATTCGAATGTCTTCAACAACTTCCCAGGCAACCATTCACGCTTTACGTTCCATATTCGCCTTAGAGGGTTTACCAAAAGTCATCGTGTCCGACAATGGCACACAGTTTACCTCTAAAGAGTTTCAGCAGTTCTGTCAAGATCATTCAATTCGGCACATGACCTCAGCTCCATTCAACCCCGAGTCCAACGGGTTGACCGAAAGGATGGTAAGAACTTTCAAAACGGCTTTTCTAAAAATCATGACTGGAGATACGACGGGCGATGATGCACTCGCCACATTCTTATCCACTTTTCGAACCACACCGGACGAAATGAGAATATCTCCAGCAGAAAAACTTCACGGTCGTCCACATCAAACTTTACTCTCTGCTATAATTCCTGAACAAAAAAGATCTATTGAGTCAAATCAACCGAAGTTTCGTACGGGTCAATCCGTATAACTTTGACAGTATCTTAAAGGAAAAAAGTGGGTTACAGGCAGAGTAAAAAAAAATCTCGGAAGAAGAATGTACGAAATAAAAACAGATCAAGGGATCTGCAGACGCCACCAGAACCAGTTAAGATGTAATGCAAGAAGAGATAGCGGCACCGACTTTTCTCTTCACCAACAAGAATCTATGGACCGAAGACAGGCAAGTCCTTACAATTTATCTTCTGATAATATTTCTTTTCCAAGTCAAAACCAACAACATTGATCATTGATGTGTTTTCGGATAGATTAGTATCGGGTGATTTTTTAAGAGCTTGAGAACTTTTTTAAAAAAAAAACGCATAAAATTTGCAAAATCTCATCGATTCTTTATTTGAAACGTTAGATTGGTCCATGACATTTACTTTTTGAAGATAATTTCATTTAAATGTTGACCGCGGCTGCGTCTTAGGTGGTCCATTCGGAAAGTCCAATTTTGGGTAACTTTTTCGAGCATTTCGGCCGGAATAGCCCGAATTTCTTCGGAAATGTTGTCTTCCAAAGCTGGAATAGTTGCTGGCTTATTTGTGTAGACTTTAGACTTGACGTAGCCCCACAAAAAATAGTCTAAAGGCGTCAAATCGCATGATCTTGGTGGCCAACTTACCGGTCCATTCCTTGAGATGAATTGTTCTCCGAAGTTTTCCCTCAAAATGGCCATAGAATCGCGAGCTGTGTGGCATGTAGCGCCATCTTGTTGAAACCACATGTCAACCAAGTTCAGTTCTTCCATTTTTGGCAACAAAAAGTTTGTTAGCATTGAACGATAGCGATCGCCATTCACCGTAACGTTGCGTCCAACAGCATCTTTGAAAAAATACGGTCCAATGATTCCACCAGCGTACAAACCACACCAAACAGTGCATTTTTCGGGATGCATGGGCAGTTCTTGAACGGCTTCTGGTTGCTCTTCACTCCAAATGCGGCAATTTTGCTTATTTACGTAGCCATTCAACCAGAAATGAGCCTCATCGCTGAACAAAATTTGTCGATAAAAAAGCGCGAAACACATTTCGAACCGAACACTGATTTTGGTAATAAAATTCAATGATTTGCAAGAGTTGCTCGTTAGTAAGTCTATTCATGATGAAATGTCAAAGCATACTGAGCATCTTTCTCTTTGACACCATGTCTGAAATCCCGCGTGATCTGTCAAATACTAATGCATGAAAATCCTAACCTCAAAAAAATCACCCTTTATATGTGATATCTAGTTAACCAAGGGCGGATCAGTATACAGATTTTCACTAAGGCATAACACTAGTGAAAGTCTGTTATTGAAAAGTTCAAATTGGATTCTAGGTATAACATATACGAGTATTATAGTTAATTCTCCGAATTTGTGTTTAACGAGTTTTGTACATTAGAATGTTGGATGAATTCAGGGTGGACTTTAGTAACATTCGTGGTTTAAGATAGAACTGCTATGCCACATATGTCCACACTGCATCAAACAGGCCAGTTGTTTTGGCATTGAGTGAAACTCAAATAGGTGAAGATTCCGATCATTCGGAATTCAATCTAAGTGGGTATAGCTTAGTGCCATTATTTTTTCCTCATCATGGATTAGCCGTGTATATAAGAAATGATGTTGCATACCAACTTCAGCCACAATATGGTTTATGCTCTAACACAAACTTTAACTTCATGTGGTTAAAATTCACGGTTAATAAGCACATCATCCACGCAGGTTTTTTATATCGAAGTCACAATCTGGACAGAAATTCAACTTTTAACGAATTTGATGCTCTGTCTGACTCCATTCAAAGAATTGTTGCCCATTATCCTCACACTGAAATTGTCATTGCGGGCGATTTCAATGTACACAATTCTTCTTGGCTTCGTTATTCTGGCCAGTCAACACCGGAAGGAAGGTATGTTGAAATCTTTGCTGAGTTAAATCAATTAACTCAGCTTGTCGATGAGCCAACTCGAATCCCTGACGTTGCAGGTCAATCCGCCAACACCCTAGACTTGTTTCCTACCTCTGACCCTAATAAATACACAATCAGTGTATTACCGCCTCTAGGCACATCAGATCATTGTATCGTATCTGCAAAATTCTCATGTCTAAAAAAACCAGTTAAAGAAAAAACTCCTATGAGACCCGTTTGGCAATATGAGAATGCCAACTGGGACCAGGGGCGTCTTTAGACTTTTGGGGGCCCTGGGCCCAATAGGATTTGGGGGCCAAAAAAAAGTAGGTATAATATATTTTTTTTTAATTCTTCAGGTTAGGTTAGGTTAGGTTGTAAGGGGTGTGCACAGCAAGAAGCTGTTGCGTACACGGGGGCCTATTGGTCCATTGTGATCCCCTGTAAAAGTAAAAATTTAGCATCGATGCTCTCAGTTCAATTCAACTCTGTCGATTAGCGTAGACTGGCTCGTTAACGAACCAGCCTGTGCTATCTATAAATTTCCTCATGCTCGCCATTGAGACCTGTGCTAGATCATCCAGTTCTCCAACAAACCTGTTTCCGAAATGACGGAGTCGGCTGGTTTGGAGGTTCGGACAGTCGCAGAGCAGGTGTTTAATGGTTTCCATTTCCTCCTCATCCTGACAGCTCCTACAAAAATCGGGTGCAAATGCCCCTATTCTATTAACCATTGTGCCAATGGCGCAATGACCTGTTAGTACACCTATCAAGATTTTAATGTTCTTTTTACTCAGCGATAGAATATACCGAGTTTCTTTTTCATTTGTGTTAGGCCATAAACTTCTAGAGATTGCACAATCGTTCCTGGATTTCCAGGAGATATTGGTTTTCTCTTTTAGTTTAAGGTCTATCTTCCTCTTGAGTACCCCAATCGGGACGAGTGGTCCCCTAACTGAATGGTCGCTACTACTTGTGTCTGCTTTTGACCCTTTCCTGGCTAGTTCGTCTACTATATCATTCCCTTCTATATTGCTATGTCCGGGAACCCAGCAGAGTTTTACCTGGTTAGTGTGGCAGATTTTATTTAATTCCTTCCTACAGTTTAAAACTGCTTTTGATCTAATAGTCTCACTGGCTAAGGCTTTGATAGCAGCCTGGCTGTCCACGAAAAAAGTAATCTCCGAAGAGCTTAGCTTTTTGTGATGTGCCAATTCAGCTGCTTTTCCAATGGCAAAGACCTCGGCCTGAAAGACACTACAGTCAGCCGGGAGTGTATATGACGCTCTGATGTTGAGAGATTGGCAAAACACTCCAGCACCTGTTCCTGATTCCATTTTTGAACCGTCAGTGTAGAAAGGGATACCCTGTTTACTTATAAGTGAATTAGGATCCCAACCCTGTCTTTCTGGTATGAAAATAGAATATTTCCTGTCGAAATCTAGTAAAGGGGGGATGTAATCGGTGGTCTCTCTCAGTCCTGGGATCGTGTCATATCTTTGTAAGATTGACCCGTGGCCATAAGTGCTATGCCTCCAAAACTCAGTTCTCTTAAACGAATTGCAGTTTTGGCTGCCGTGCACTTTATGAACTCATCCAGAGCCGGGAGGTCCAAGATCATTTCCAATCCCGCTTGTGGTGTGGATCTTTGAGCCCCTGTAATTCCTATACAGGCTAGTCTCTGTACCTTATTCAGGTTCTTGAGATAGCTTGATTTTTCCACCGCCTTCCACCATACAATAGAGCCATAGGTAAGAATGGGTCTGACAATCGCTGTGTACATCCATTGGATGACTTGCGGTCGCATACCCCAACGTACACCGAAGGTCTTTTTGCATGTGTAGAATGCACATAGTGCTTTTTTCATTCTTTCCTCAGTATTACGCTTCCATGTAAGCTTGGAGTCAAGGATTACTCCTAGAAATTTAGCTTCCTTAGAAGGTTTTAGAGGAATGCCATTTAGTTTGGGAGGGTTGAAGCCCTCCAGTTTCCTTTTCCTCGTGAACAAAAATAGCTCTGTCTTGGTGGGGTTGACCCCGAGACCGTGCTTAGTTGCCCAAGAAGATAAGTCCTTTAATGCATTTTCCATAATGTTTTCGATGATGGTAAGAAACTTGCCTGTTATCAAAATCACTATGTCATCTGCATACGCAACTATTTTAATGCCCTGATCTTTGAACTTTGTGAGAATTTTGTTGACTACGAGGATCCAGAGCAGGGGTGAGATGACTCCTCCCTGTGGTGTGCCTCTAGTAACTGTTTTCTCAATAGTGCTAACTCCTATTTGAGAGTTGATAATTCTGCCATTTAACATGGTGAAGATCCAATCGACAATAACAGATTCAACCCCAACTTCAACTAAGGCAGTCTTGATCGACTCCGTTTTAACGTTATTAAACGCACCCTCGATATCAAGAAATGCTGCCAGGGTATATTCTTTATGTTCAAGACTTTTCTCAATATGTGAAACTACTTCATGCAAGGCAGTCTCCACTGATTTACCTTTAAGGTAGGCGTGTTGGTAGTTGCACAAGTTGTGTTCGTTGAGAAGTTCTCTAACATGTAGATCAATTATCCTCTCCAGTGTCTTAAGAAGAAACGAAGAGAGACTTATTGGTCTATAATCCTGAGCGGTCGAGTGAGTCGGTTTCCCTGCTTTTGGGATAAAGACTACCTTGACCTTTTTCCAGCTATTAGGGACGTATCTAAGTTTGATACAACTTATGAAGATTACCCTAAGCCACGGAGTTATTACTTTGAGAGCGTTTTGAAGGAGAGCTGGGAAAATCTCGTCCGGTCCCGCTGATTTATAGGGTTTGAACGAGTTTATTGCCCAGATAATCTTCTGCTCAGTAATAACCCGATTTAGTTCTAACTTTGATTCCGTGTGAGTAAAATCCAGCGTGTTCGATTGCAAGCAATCGGAACTTTCTGGGTTTTTACAACCGGGGAAATGAGTTTCCATGAAGAGTTCAAGCGTCTCTAGGCTCGAGTTCGACCATGTTCCATCAGGGTGTTTTATGTACCCCGGGATCGTGGGATTAAGGGCCAGGGTTCTACGGAGCCTTGCCGCCTCGCTTGTTTTTTCAATGGATTCACAATGTTTAGCCCACGAATCCTTTTTGGCCTTCCTTAACTCTTTGGTGTAAGTGTTAAGTGCGGCTCTATAAGACTTTAAATCCTCTTCTAATTTACTCAGTTTAGCTTTATTGAAAAGTTTTCTGACCTCTGTTCTGCGTTTCTTTAGTACACCATTCCACCAGGGTGGTTTAGTGGAGTTATTGGAACGAGATAAAGGGCAGTGTTTTTCAAAAGACATTCTCATTTTGCTAGACAAGTTATGGACAACAGTGTCAATGGTTGAAGTACTTAGACTTGTATTGTCCTCTGGTGGATCAATACAGTCTTTCAGCCATTTTTCGTACTCTGTCCAATTCGTTCTAGTTGGGTTCCTGTAAGGTTTTTTTTCAGTAAAGTTCCTGTCTATAGAGAAGAGTATCCTAAAGTGATCCGAAAAAGATTCTTTAGGTGAGACTCTCCAGTCCTCAACCGAAATTTTACTATTATTGCTAATAAGAGTCAAATCTATGATTTCCTCCCTGTTTTTGTTTCGAAAGGTAGGGTGATTGCCCCTATTACATATCGATAAATTAGAACAGAGAATATATTCAAAAATTGACTCACCCCTTTTATTGATGTCCTTAGAGCCCCATTGAGTGTGGTGAGCGTTGGCATCACCTCCCAACACCAAAGGTGTACCGCTTGCTGTGGCATGGACCACCAGATCGCGGACTGTTTTTGATGGTGGGCTCTCCTCCTCGTACGGCATGTACGTCGACGCTAGAATGAAGTTTCCTTCATTCGATTCGACGCTGATTGCCGTGTTGTCCTTGTTGCTGTACCTAGATAGGAAGAAAGCGTTAATTGATTTTTTCACTAGGATACAACTTCTAATATTACCTTCATCTGACGTGGAATGGAAAAGGTTGTAATGTTTTGACCTCAACCCACGGATTCGGTTTTTGCCTAACCATGGTTCCTGGATCAAGGCCACATCCACGTTCTCGTGAGACATGTAGAGCGTAAGGTCGTACGTTGCTGCTTTAGCGTGGTGCAGGTTTATTTGCACCACTAGCAGCTTTTGACTCCCCTTTGCCCTCATGCCTCTTAACCTTTACGGTTCCGAGACCATACCTCAACACGTCTTTTCTCTCTTTCAGCAGAAGGTCAGATTTCTTGTCTGCCACAAACAAGAGGTCCTTCCCTTCGCCTCCATGACTCTTTCTTGAGTGTTGGAGCTTCCATTCTAAAATGGGAAGCTCTTTGTTCTGTTTCGCCAACAGCTTTATAATGGCTGCGTCCTCATGTTCTGCAGGAGGGGGGATCCATATTCTAAACTGCTGGCGGAGTGGTAGAGCTGCGGCGGGTAGAATCTCAAGGGAGGAACCTTCCCATAGTTCGCCAATGTTGGCGATTGTGTGGTTCAGAAACTCCCGAGATTTCTGGTCACCGCAGCAGACCACTTTAACTCCTCGCCGCCATCCGGCACCATCAAAGATATAGTCTTCAGAACTATCGTTCTCTGATGCTGCCATCATAGCTTTGAGGATCTCATTTTCTACAAGAAGCCAGTTTTTTGCCGAGATTTTCCCATCTGGGTCGTCACGGCTTATAATGGCAATTTGTAGGTCGATCGGGGTGGTGTCGAAGCTGTTGGTTCTAAGTTTCTTAGCACCGTCTAGCTTGACTGTCTCCTCCGATCTTTGTCTCTTGGACGTTCCTGGTTTCATTCCAGAAGAGGTGCCTGCCGGTGCTTGGTCTTTCCTAGCGTTGGCTGGCTGTTTCTTGCTGGAAGTCGCCTGAACTTTTCTCTTGTCGTTCCGAGCGGTCGAGTTATTGCCAGCCTGTTCACAGTTTGCCTTTTTAGGGACAGACCTAGATTTGGCAGCATCTACTCCTTTGCTCTCCGACTCTTCGGCATTCACTTGCCTTGTTATTCCCCTGGGTGCAGTGGCAGTCTATGCCAGCTGCCGCTCGAAGTTCTTAACCAGCTTCCTGTGCTTTTTTAGGAGAGCTTTATCTCTCGAACTGAGCGCCGCAGGGTCTTTCAACTCAGTCTTTTCCACGAATCTTTTGGAGGATCTGTAGTTGCTGCGTTCCCTCGAAGCTTTGAGGGGTGCAGCAGACTTCAGCATAGTCTCTTCTTGATTCGGTTCCATCAGTAGCTCGTCCTCGGTTTGACTACCTATGGAAGGAGGTCTGTCCGAGGTCTCCGTACTTTTGATAGTTAAACTATCTAAGTCGGGAAGGAGATCTACTGAGAGAAAGACCGGTTGTCTTTTTAACTCTCTTTTTCCTTCTTTGAAGTTTACTTCTGTCACTGGCGACTTAGCTTCTTGCGAAGCCAAGCCCTCGCCGGCAGCCGTGACCTCTGCCGACTTTTGAACGTATATCCCCGTTCGATTTTTTTTCCTTTTGTAAACTTTTGTCCATGGTTCATTATTAGATTGACATCTCTGCTTTTGTTGGTTTTCTTAGTTGCCCTACTCCGCAGCTGGATTGCTGAAGAGTAAGACGTAAGCCCCCTCGCCACAACAAGGCGAAAACCGTGAGGGGGTAAAAGAATCATTTTAAAATGAATTTGTTTTTTTTTTACATATTTTTACTTTTTAAAAAGAACAAAAAAAGCATAAAACAGATATTTGTTTATACTTTTATAATTTTTTTAATTTACCTTCAATAGTTGAACATTTTTCTTTATAGTTGATTTTTGATAATTTTTATTGTTTTTTTGGTTTATTTCTATTGTTTTTATATATTTTTTTTTAATGTTATGTAAGTTAATTTTTTTTTTTTATTTGTTTTTTTTTTTAGATATATGTATGTGTATACTTTATACAATAAAATATTATTGAAGGCATACTTTTCTGACTTTGTCAGTTGCAAAATCATGAATTAAGTCATCCAATTCAATTCCCTGCAGTAATTCATTTTCAATTGATAAAATTGACAAGCTGTTTAGTCTATCTTGTAGCATTGTGCTTTGAAGTTCATTTTTTATCCGGTTCAATTTCGAAAATGAACGCTCTCCACTGCAGTTTGAAACCATCAAAGATAAGAAAATTTTACAGGCAGTTTCTACATTTGGAAAATTTGTTCCCAATTTCATTCAGTGTAATTAGACTGTACAATTTTTATATTGTAATAAGATCTTCATTTACAGCTTTATTGAATTCTTTTAAATACTGTACGAGGTGCAAGCATTCTATCTCAAGTTCTTCTGCATTAACATCTCTATGGTTTTTTGAAAACTGTTCGTAAGAATTTTGCAACTCCACTGAAGTCAAACATTGCAATCGACAAAAAAAGCAATATGATATTTTCTTTCCCAATTAGCTGGACAGATGGTGCAGGACAATCAAAATTTGTGGCACGCGAACTTCGTACTATTTTTCGTTGCAATAAGTCTTTATAATTAACATCCGGATTCTGATTTTTGGCACACGCGTCAAATTTATCAAAATTCTCCCTTATATCATTTATGAAAGAACAAAGCAAATTGGCAGCAACGTCAATCGTTATTGTTTCTTTTTGAAGGCTCTTGCTGGTTTTATGAATTTTTTCTAATATTGTGCTCCAAATTTCTGTTCAAATGAGGAACTTTAGTTTTGACATTTTCTTAGACAGGCTTATCGCTTCGCTTTTAGTGTCTGGAGTTTGCTCTGGATCTCTAGAGATAGGTGCAAGGCTTCAGTAATTTACTTATAACCATGATGGAGCGCGTTAACTGCATCAGCTCGTGCAGACCATCTTATTTCAGAAAGGCTTTTTAGAACTCTATGTGAACCTAAACATACATTCAATTTATTCCAGCGATGGGTAGAAGCGAAAAAAAGTTGTATATTTTTTGAACCACTTGAAAGAAACTTGTTGCCTCCTGCACACAACCAGTCGCATGAAAGCCTACTAAGTTAAGAGAATGTGCTGTACAAGGTACAAAGGTAGCAAATTCGCACTTCTCCTTCAATCTTGCTTGCAAACCAGAATATTTTCCCGACATATTAGACGCATTATCATAGCTTTGTCCTCTACAATCCTCTATTGAAATACCATGATTTTCCAGAAATGTCAAGATTGTGTCAGCCAAATATTCAGATTTATGCTTCTGAATAGGTATACATTTTAAGAACCATTGGGAACATAATTTTTAACATACCGAATTACAAAAGTCAACTAGTCGATATGAGAAAGGTCGGATGTATTGTCAACACTTATTGAAAAATATTTTGCCGATCTAATTTTAACCAAAATTTTAATTAGGACTTGTTTTCCCATTATATCAATGAATTCTTTAGTTTTCACATTTTTTTAAATGATCTGCGATAAATAAATCATCATGGGACAACTTCGTGTTTGTTTATGGAGTGAGTTGAAAAGTCAACATGTGTGCAGAACTGTAGAACGAAAGCAGAGTAATTATCCGTAACTTACAACTAACTTACTGGTCCCATACGGAAACTCTAAGTTAAACAATAATACTTAATGCTAATGCCTTTCGGCCCTAAGATCTATTTAACTTCAATTCCATTTTATTTATTTTTTATTCATTTGAAAATTTCAAAAAAACTAATATCAATATCCTTTTTTATTTTTACTTAAAAACTACTTAAAATAAGGTCCTTAATATAAAACTTAAAGCTAACTAAAACTACCTATTCTACCTATAAACTACTTAAAACTAGAACAACCACAGCAGCAAATCTAACTATCTAACGTTTTTTGTTTTTCAAATTTTGTTGTCTTTTTTTTATTATTATTTTTTTTTTAATCCATGTTTTTTTTTTAAATGTTTTTTTTTTTTTGTATTTTTTGTATTTTACTTTTTTGGATTTTTTTTTGTGCCACCATGCCTATTCTACTTAAAACTAAACCCTAAAACTATAAAACAAGTATGTAAGCCGGCCAAGGCTTTAAACCCCATCCCGACTACCCACTATCAAGTTCCGATTGAAGCCACCAAAACTGGTTCTCCTGCTTCACCCTATCAGTTCGGTCCCGTTCGGACACAGCCCTACTGAACCGAAGCAGCTCTGCTCCGTCTTGTGCCATGACGTCCCGATTGTACAGGAGTCGCCTATCCACGGTACGTCGTCTGACGTGGTAGATTAGCCTAACTGCCAATCTATCCTGTATCGGACCGCATCTATCTAAAAAGAGGAATGCCTCTGGTGGAATGAAGCCGCTCAAGCGTGCACTTTCAAAATACTCGTCGTTCGGATAGAACGTCCCGAAAATTAAATTGTTGGTCGAAGACATAGCTCTTGCAATGTGACCTCGAACGAGTTTTATCACGAAATTGTCAATTCGGTTGATTCGAGCCCCGTTGTATAGGACCTCGTTGGAATAGTAGTGCACGTAAGAAGATTCGGCTGTTCGATATAAGCCGGTACAGCGTCGTAAACACTGTCGCTCGAACACCCGAAACTTCTCCATCTGGGAAGGGGCAACGTTGAACCACACAGGACAACCATAAACGATCATCGGCCGTATGAGGGCCATGTAGCAAATTACCTTCACTCTGGGGTCAAGCCGACAGCTAAAGAACAGCCGTTTCGTCAAAGCAAAGGCTCTTCTGGCCCTGGTCAGAGCAGCATTTATATGTCTGTCGAAATATAAATACTGATCTAACCAGATACCGAGGTACTTCACTACACTTTTGCTCGCTAATGGCTGCCCGTGAAGATCAAAGATGACCATCTTGCGCCAATTCTTGCACGTATCCCTCGTGGCCCTTGTCAACGGAGTCCGGAACAGAATTGTCTCCGACTTCTGGACATTTATTTTCAGTTTCCAGTCGTCGCAATATCGCTGAATCTTGTCGAAATCACGCTGCTCGCGAATTCTAATAACCTCAACCTTTCGGGCCGTTCTGTACGCAGTTAGATCGTCAGCGTACGCAATTGCCTTTGTAAGACTACCTATCAGATCGCTGGTGAAAATGCTGAAGAGAATCGGTGAATTCACCGCTCCCTGTTGAAGACCATTTTTAATCAAGAATGTTGTGGTAGAAGTTACATTGCCACTTTTGACAACAAACTTTCTACCGTTAAGCATATCATAAAGTATATACAACAATGGCTTGCTTACGCCAAGTCTGCTCAGACCCTCTAACCATACGGTGTCAAAGGCCTTTTCCAAATCAACCAGAACAGCACCTGTACATTGTTGGTTTGCTTTATTCCATTGGATATCAGAAACGAGTTTAGACGCATCATGAATTGTGTCATGACCCGCCTTGAACCCGAACTGTTTATCCAGAATTATTTTGTTGTCCGCAGCTCACTTAGTCAGAGCCCTATTAATGATTTTTTCGAAAACTTTGCTGATGCTCGGAAGAAGACTTATCGACCGAAGATTTGACGGGTTGGAGTTGTCCTTTCCCTTTTTCGGGAGAGGATGAACCACAGCGGTCTTCCAATGCACTGGATAATATGCATTATTCAGTGCATTATTGAAGAGTGTGGTGTAAATGTCAATTGCCTCCATCGGTAAATGTCTTAGTACAACGTTGGATATACCATCGACACCTGCTGACTTTTTGTTTTTTATGGAGTTGAAGATGAGCTGAAGCTCAACCTTCGTTACTAACAAGGGACTTGGCCCCTTTTGCTCGGCGATTATGGCATTTGCCAAGGAATCGTCATTGAACCGCATGAAACTGCGGTTCTCAGATCGCCATTGTGTTATATCATTTCGAAGGTAAAAGTGATTAAGTAGATCTCTGTTTTCCAGGTCGTGGTTGGGGCGAATGCTAACATTCACCTTGTACACTTGCTGGAAAGCAGCTCCCACCGCCTCCACTTTTTCCTTCGGATCTTCAATTATATAAAAGTCATCGTCAAAGATGGCTTCTTCTGGATCTATTTGCGCTGTCATGAGTACTTCTCTGTTCTCTTCAGTTCTTTGGAGTTTCAGACACGGAAGGTCATTGTCGTTCTTTTTCCTGAATATCTTGTTGATTTTAGGGAACATACTAGGGTCACTGGAATTAACTGACCGGATCTTACGGTCCCAGTACTTGTTAATTGATAACCTGTAGTTCTCCTTATTCAACAGATTGACATTTTTTTATTGACGACTTCAGTGTCCTAACCTTCAAGTCGTGTGGGTCTGTGAGTCGTCTGTACAAGTTTTTGAGTCTTGTCAGTAAGCACTCTTGTGCCTACGTAGTGCGTCAATAGTCGCGTTTCTGCAAGCGTCCACTTGGTCCCGTTCTTTGTACTTTGGTATTGTCCGTTCCATTGTTCGTTTTATTGTTTCGTCCATCTGTTGTAAATGTTGGTCAATTTCTTTATTTGTCAGGTTTCTGTTGTTTGGTGGGGCTCTGTCACTCGAACGAAGTTCTCTCGCTAGGGCGTTGGTGAAACGAGGCCAGCGCATCTTACTGTAATTGTAAGAATGCGTTGCAACGTATTCCTCCAACTGCACGCGTTCGTTCGGAATCTGCATTACAGCAGCCAGTCCGCAGTGATCACTGTCGTACTCGACTGTCTGTAAGCAGTTTCGAGGGTGATTACCTACTTTGTCTGTAACTGTCAGTCTTGTGTCGTACAGCAAAAGATCCAGAAAGGAGTCGCTTCTTGGATACGATGGCTTTTCAGTAGCCAGCAGGTCGACGCCATATTCAACGCTGTAAAGATTCATCGAACTAAAAAGATGGTTACCTCTGGGATTACTATGTTGATTTCCCCAATCTTCATGTTTTGCGTTCAAATCACCGGCCAAGATGAAATAGTTTTCTTCCAAGCTCAGTTTAAGTTCCCTAAAAAAATCTCGAGTTCTGAAGCAAAGTAAGTAACCTGCGGAGCTCCAGCCGCATAAGCCGCAATCATATACATCCGCTTCCCTTGAGTGAGAGAGATGCATACAACGCAAACTTCTAGCGTCTTGAGCTTTCGCAATTCATTGTTGTATATGACTTTATAATTAATGCCTTTTCGTATAAAGAGAGCGACACCGCCCCTTGAGGGGAGTCGGGCCGGTCTCTTCTTACGATATTGTAATTTTTATGAGTAAATTTGTGTTTGTGGTTAAGCTAAGTTTCGCTAGCCATAAACACATCGGGACTGTAGTCTTTCAACAATTGGAACATATTGGCTCTTCGTTCAATCCTAATCAGTGAATTTACATTCACAGCTAGGACTTTTAGGCGCGTCTCCGGCAGCGCGCCCATTATGGTCTAAATTGCGCCAGGCCAGGCAACAAAGAGTAGAGATGATCTAATCTTTTGCCTTGCTCCTTTATCTGACTTTGTAGCCCTGTTAGTTGACCTTGAATGCTCAACAACAAGGCTACAATGTCAGGCTGCACCTCTGGTGCCTTAGGCACAGGGGCCTTTGGGGCAACCGTTGGTGGAGCCTGTCTCGTGTTCACATTCCCTGACACCATTTGGGCGTAAGAGAATTTGGGATCCACGAATTTTTGTGTTGGAGCCTGTCGAACTGTTCGACTTCCTTCGGCTTTTTGACTGGCCTGTTTTTGTTTCATTTGTTGGACCTTAGGGCAACCCCTATAGTTAGCCGGGTGCCCTTGGTTTCCACAAAGGACACACTTGAGCTGGGTCAAATCCTCAACCCGCTCATTCCCCAGCTTGCATTCTCCCTCGTTGTGGGTTTCTGAGCACATGACACAGCGCAACTGGATATTGCAGTTGGCTTTGGCATGGCCAAACCTCTGGCACTGCGTACATTGTAAAATGTCGTCGTGCCTTTTTAATTTATCCCAGTGTACAGCATTGTTCAATGGGGAATCAAAAGACGGTCCTTCACATTCAGCAGATATAGAACGAACCATTCCAACACTAAGAAGATCATCGCATCCCAGATTCAAGACCGTTCGTTTTACTCCAACTTAAACGAAGGGGTAATTGTTGCACCCTGTACTAAACGTCGTATAATTTCACATGCAAATTCAAGTAATGACAATAAGTCAAAATATGTAAATAATATTTCATTGGTATAATACGGGTGGGCCGTTAATAAGTGCACTTTTTGTCTCGCTCTAACTCCCGAACGAAATAACCGAGACGCGCGGGGATGGTATCTCCTTGCAGCTCGAGATCTAGATTTTTAGTCGCAATGAGTCCGTTCACGGGAGAGCAGCGCGCTTTCTGCGTTCGCGCCTTTTATGAAAACAATCGCTCATACGTGACAGTTCGTCGGCTTTTTCGGGTAAAGTTTGGATTACGCAACATCACCGAGTGTCCAAGTACGAATGTAATCAAAAAATGGATCGTAACATTCGAGGCAACGGGATCAACGCAAAAACTTCGACCTACAGGACGCCCACGTTCCAGGCGGACTGCAGAAACAATTGAACGCGTACAAGCTTCTGTGCGCGAGGATCCAAGAAGCTCTACACGGAAACGCGCTGCGGCCCTGGGAGTACCCAGAACGACTTTACGTCGCATTTTACGGGATGATTTGAAGTTATACCCTTACAAAATTCAGATTGTCCAAGATTTGAAAGAATCCGATTTTGTTTCACGGTTCAATTTCGCAACAGAAATGTTACGGAGATTCCCTCACTTCAATAACATTATCTTCTCAGACGAAGCTCATTTTCATGTCAACGGATTTGTTAATCGACAAAATTGTCGATACTGGGGAACAGAAAATCCACGCTTAAAACATGGACGACCGTTACACTCTCCGAAAGTGACCGTTTGGGCCGGAATAGCCAAGTGGGGGATCATAGGGCCGTATTTTTATGAAGATCGATACGGGCGTAATGTTACTGTTAATTCAGAGCGTTATGTTTCGATGCTTAGAGATTTTTTAGCTCCAAAAGAATCGAGTGGTTACACTATTCACACCTGGTTCCAGCAAGATGGCGCTACCTGCCATACAAGTAACGACTCTCTGGAGGTCGTTAGAGAAATGTTTCCTCGAAGGTTGATATCGAGGAGGGGTGATATTGCTTGGCCACCCAGGAGCCCTGACTTAACGCCACCGGATTTCTTTTTATGGGGCTACCTCAAGAGTAAGGTGTACTCTAATAATCCTTCAACGACGGCTGAATTAAAAGCGAACATTGAAGAAGAAATCCGCTTAATCACTCCGCAACTTTTGACAAAAGTGTTCCAAAATCTCAGAGTCAGATTGGAAGAGTGCTGTAGGCGAAATGGACAATATTTGGATGATTTAATTTTTAAAAAATAAAAATTCATTTCGTTTTGTATAATTTAAAATAAATATTTCATTTAAAAGCGCTACAGTTGTATTAATATAATTTTTTTTTAAGTGCACTTATTTACGGCCCACCCTGTACTTGTCATATATTCTTGGCGCGAAATGGAGATTCGTTTCCCCGCGTATTTTGTTCTATATATGAAAACTAAAATTGTCAATCTTCCCATTATACTTTAAGTCGTTGAATAAAATAAAGTTCTTGAATTTATTAAACATATACAACTGTTCTAAAATTATATCAATCCGATATTGTCTTTTCATTTAATTTTTTATAATCGATAACCATTCTTAATTTTGGGCTACCGTCTTCATTTAATATTTTCTTTGGTACAACCCAAATCGGCTAGTTGTACGGACTTTTACTTTGGCGTATTATACCATTTTAAAATAATTTTTGTATTTTCTTATTAACAAATGTGTTAACTGACAGTGGGTAAGGATATTTCGACTGTGTTCCTTATATCTGCCTTTACATCCGTTCTCAGTAATGAATTCAAATCTATATTTGAATTAATTTTTTCAATTTTTTTTAATTATTTCATCATTTAATTTGTCAATATCCGTATTATTCAAGATATTCTCAGAACCTTCTAATTCCTTTGTATTATTTATAATATATGTATTTTTTTCCAATTTACTTTCACTTTTATCTACAGATAAGAATATTTTCTCTCTCCTATTATTATTGATTAGGACACCATTTTCAAAGTCCAATTTTATGGAAGCTTCTTTTAGTAATCTGTAACCTATTAATAAATCACTTTCTAGATTTTGTATCTCATAGAATATCAATAATATAAACTATATAATAATGTGTTATTATTGAATCCCCATTGACGGTTCGGATTCTTTTATTTATTGATAATTTTTTTCTCTCTTGTAGAATATTGGGTCTACAATAGCAACTTGTTGCTCTCGTGTCAATTAAAATTTTTAGTTGCATACCTGATAGGTTTCTGTAAATGAAGAGCAATTGACACGGCCGGCGCGGCGACTGTCTTAAAAAGCTTCTTCATTGATATTGTTTACTCTCTGATTTTTAACGGGTGGTTGAGCACTGTTTTGTGCATTATGTGGCCTCTTATCCAATTAAGGATTTTGCATCCTTTATTAATAAAAAAAACCGAACGCCAACGTGAGTTGGCCTAACTGTTCGTACCGCTTTTCAAATGAAAATACAAGACAAGAATTAATTTAATTCAATTTTATTTAATCAGCTAATTTGTTCTTCTAACTGTTCAGGTTCGCGTCTGCCGAAAGACTGACTCCCTAACCCACCTATAGGATATTCGCTCAGCCAATCCAAATTTGTTCTTCTAACTGTTCAGGTTCACGTCTGCCGAAAGACTGACTCCCTAACCCACCTACAGTATACCCTCAGCCAATCCAAATTTGTTCTTCTAACTGTTCAGGTTCGCGTCTGCCGAAAGACTGACTTCCTAACCCACCTATAGGATATTTGCTCAGCCAATCCAAATGCTGAGCAAGCTGTTTCGCCTACCGGATGGTTATAGGCGTATCGCATTACGCATTACCTAAAGCAATGCAAAGGTATAAGTGCAATGTCAGCAGGTTTCCATGAATGATTCATGCCTGGTTCATTGACATCCAATAGAATTACATTTCCGAAGGTCAACGTCGTTGGCGTGTGTTTACTTTTCACCCTTCGAAAATCTACGTCCCGTAGATCAGTGACGTCAGTAATTGGACATGGCGAATCCTTCTAATTTTGATTTGATCTCTCCTGTGGTATCTTTATCGCTGGGAGATTAAGTCTTCCGGTAATCTTTCGCCATATGACACATGCGAACGAGATGAGCAACAAGAGGATGACAGCGTCCGACACGGTGAAAATACGTACTTTATTCGTAAGGTTGCTGAGGCGTTCTATATTTCGAAGACTAAGGCTATGCACGAATTGCACACATCTATTTTATGTCCTTCGTTAGTGATGTTCGTCATAATTGGTGGTAAGGCTTGCAAAACTGTAGAGCTTGAACTCGTGAAGGTCCTGTTCTTAATTTGGATGGTTTCGTTGTTTAGTCGCACAATTAAGGTTCCTGATAAGGTTTGTATTGAGTTGTTAGATCTAAGATCACCGTTGAAGTTGGTGAGGAAGATGGTATCCTCTTGAATCAGCTCAATGACTTCATTGGTGTTAGTTCGGTAAGTGCTTGCTTCGTGACCTCCTTTAAGTAGTCTAGACAGGCAATAATTTTCTGGAACTTTCTGGAGAGCTTCTTGAATGATATCCTGTTCGAATTTCTGAATGTCTGCTACCATCACTTCGTGATTAGAATTTTCAATAACCCAGTTAAGCTTCCTTGTCATGTCTTCTATTACGTTGGAAATTTTCTCGTTCACCTTGTACTGTTCATTGTTATTTTCCCGGATTTCCTGTTGACTTTTCAGGATTTTATTCCAGTCTGCTGCGTCAGGGTTTCCTGCAACCCATTTTAGTGCTGAACCTATCCATTCGATTGACCTCTGCTTCCTCAATGGTTTTGCTTTCAACAAGTTTATACGGTCGGCTATTTGATTAAGGTGAAAGTTAACCAGCTGCTTCCTGTCTAAGTCTCTCGGAAGTTCTTCTTTATCGATTCCGAGACCTCTTCTAGTTGATGCTTGAACTGGCTCAGGTCGATGACATGGATGAGATTAAAGTTGCCGTTGATTATCTAAGCCTTGCTCTCTTTGATGGAAACCAGCGGTGACGTGTATGAGAACAGCTGCAAACCCTGGACTGTAGTTAGGTAGGTTAGGCAGGCTAGTCTGTAATTTTACTGAAATCTAAGAAATATCTGAACAATATCTTAAGCTAATGGGTATAACTAATTAACATTTTTAATTGTTTTTACTCTAATTCGTACATCAATATCAATTAATTTTTAAATAAGAAAATAATTTTTAATCATATTTTTACTATGTAGAAAATATAATTTGTATGTTTTAATGTAAGAAAGAACATAAGGAACATAATTCATAAATAATTAATAATAATTCATTCCTCTTCTTTTTTTTTTCTTTTTTAATCTTTTATATTTTTGATATGTGCTTTATGCACCTTTCTGCCTGTCGATGTAATGACAGTTCCTTTATTGTCCTTAGCGACTATTTCTTTACGAAACAAAGGTTTATTTTTCGCTTTATTCCTTATTTATTCCTTTTTCCTTTATATATACATTTTGGGCTGAATTCTTTTTCTATTTCTATACAGATTTGTTATGGCTTTGAAGAAAGTAAGCACCTGGGCTGCGAGCTGCGGACTAGGTGTTAACAGCAACAAAACCGAGTTGATGCTTTTCACCACCAAAACCAAGGTACCACCCTTCACTCTACCTCGGTTAAACGGACAAGCACTATCATTGTCTTCCAGTGCTAAATATCTGGGCATAATACTAGATACCAAATTAAACTGGAAGCTTAACATCGAAGAGCGGGTAAGAAAGTCGTATGTCGCCTTCTACGCCTGCAATAAAACATTCGGCAAAAAGTGGGGCCTCCAGTCAAAAATGATAAAATGGACATACACAGCGGTTGTAAGACCGATACTGGTCTACGGTTCCATTGTGTGGTGGCCCGCTCTCACCAAAGCCTACATAGTAAACAAGCTTACAAAGGCGCAGATAAATGCTTGCGTAGGGATATCAGGGGCAATCAGGTCCTGTCCAACGGATGCACTCAACGTCATCCTGGACCTTCTTCCGATTGACCTCTTTATCAAATATCAGGTTTCCTGCAGTATCTTGAGACTCAAAGAAATAGGCTGCTGGAAACCTAGATCTTAGGGGCACTGCAACCAAACAAGCCTGATACCATCAGACATCCTATCCACAACCACCGATTACTGCATCCCTACCCTAGACGCTTCAAAGAAGTTTAGAGTCTTGCTCCCGTCAAGAACCGACTGGGAGGAAGGCGTTGTGACGGAAGACTTCGACACAATTATCTTCACGGATGGTTCGAAGATGGAATGCGGTGTTGGGGCAGGTGTCTTCTGTGAATCTCTTGAAATTTCAAAAACCTATAGACTTCCCGATTTTGCTAGCGTGTTCCAGGCAGAATTGTTGGCGATAAGGGAAGCTTGCACAGCCCTTAAAAATATCCGTCAGAACCAAAATGTAGCTATACTAACAGACAGTCAGGCAGCTATTAAAGCCATTGATTCAGCTTTATCATCCTCTAAACTGGTCCAGCAATGTAAAGAGGTCCTAAAGGAACTGGATATGAGCGTCACTCTTATCTGGATACCGGGCCATAGGGGCTATGAGGGTAATGAGAAGGCAGATGAGCTAGCTAGGCAAGGATCAGCCCTTCACAACTCTCTGGCAGTGAGAGTATATGCTCCTCTTGGAGTTGTGAAGGGCAATATCCTGACCAAATACACATCAGAAGCAAATAATAGGTGGAGTAGTTTAACGAGTTGCGTTATATCCAGGAAAATATGGCCCGCCTATAACAAACCAAAATCAATCAATTTAATTTCCAAACCAAGGCATGACATAGCCAGGATTGTCGCTACCTGCACAGGGCATTGGCCTGTAGGGGAGCATGCGGCAAAATTGGGTATACCACATAACTCTTTCTGCCGTAGCTGTGAGAACCGGGATGAAAAAGAAACAGTCCCACATTTTCTATGCCATTGTCCGGCCCTGGCCAGGAAAAGAGCACTCCACTTGGGTAAGGAATTCTTCAACGGTATTTAGGAACTCTCAGAATTCAAGATCAAAGATTTGATCTCATACCTAAATAGCACAAAGTGGCTTTAACCCCCTCCCCCCTTATTTCTCCCTCACTAAATGGTACTATGAGATAATAGGCCGTAGGGTAGGAGAATAAAATTACATTTTATATTTTACATACGACTGCACGTGCGTAACGTGCACCATCCATAGCCCATTTTCAAATCCATTCAGAATCTCACGAGGTATGGTATCAAAACGGCGCACTCAGCGCTAATTGTGTCCTGCGCGAAGCAGGACAGCCATTTCTACCTACCTACCTATACAGATTTGTTTCCCTCTGTTTTCTTTCTATTTCGTGTTTTCTTTTTCTTGTTTGAGGCAACGGTATATTTCTAAGATTGTCGAGTGGAATCTCTCGACTTGACCATTGACCTCGGATCGTCGTACGGGGGTATTGTATAGTTTTATCCCTAGCATTTTAATAAAGTTTATTATGATAGGGCTAAGGAAACTACTTTCGTTATCGGTTACTAACATTTCTGGAGCTGTAAAATAATGGAGAATTTTTATGATTTTTTCACGGAGGTGCAGAAAAGATCTGTTCTTGATATGAAAAAGCTTTCCAAACTTCGAAAACTTATCAATGCAACTGATAAATTTCTCATTCTGGGATAGGGGTTAGTTGAAAATCTAGGTGATTCGGATGTCTATAGTATTTATTCACATTACAAATTTCACATGTCTTCGTGTATTTCTTTATAAGGCTATTCATTTTTGGGAAATAGTAATTCTCAAGGAGTTGCTCCTTGTTTTCACGCGGATTTCTATGGGCCCTTCTATGCTCTTTCATAATCAATTCATACACTGTGTTTTTGTTTTTTATGTCTTCAACGATTCTCTGAGTGATCCTTAGTTTATACCTTGTAAAATTATTTAAATATACCTCTTGTAACAACGACAAACAACCCTCCGGTATCTTAATACCGTTTACGACATTTGCAGGATTTGGCAAGGCCAGATGCAGGATTTGGCAAGGATAAGTGGGGATAGGGGTTGGTTGAAAATCTTGGTGATTCGGATGTCTATCGTATTTATTCACATTACAAATTTTACATGTCTTCGTGTATTTCTTTATAAGGCTATTCATTTTTGGGAAATAGTAATTCTCAAGGAGTTGCTCCTTGTTTTCACGCGGATTTCTATGGGCCCTTCTATGCTGTTTCATAATCAATTCATACACTGTGTTTTCGTTTTTAATGTCTTCAACGATTCTCTGAGTGATCCTTAGTTTATACCTTGTAAAATTATTTAAATATACCTCTTGTAACAACGACAAACAACCCTCCGCTATCTTAATACCGTTTACGACATTTGGATTCAATTTTATTTTCAATAATGCCGTTAGTTTTTTTACTGTCTGGTTCAGGAATTGCATAGTAATGATGGAAATACCCCGGATGAGGCTCTTCGTAATCTTCTATACTCCGTCCAACTTTTATAATAATCTGATTACGGAATACATTAATAGGGACTTCCACGTGTGGAATCAGGTCCATATTATCCTGATCAGCGCTATGGGCAGTTGAACTTGATGATTGAGCTTCCTCAGTTGTTTCTGTTGTATCGGCACTTTCCGATTTATCCGTAACAACAGTAGCAGCATCAGTACTACAATTCTCAACGGCGGTTTCGTTAGATTCGTTTTCGGTTAAAATAACATTTGGTGCCGTCTCAGTGCGTTCTGAGTCGGTTAAGTGATTGACTTTCGTCTTTAACCTGGACAAAGCATCCGCGACTACATTAGATTTTCCAGGTTGGTAGATAAGCTCGCATTTATATGAATGAATAAGTCAAAGGCTGATGATCTGTATATATACGAATCTTCATAGCCCCGTAGAGGTATGAACGGAGGTTGTCAAGTGCCCACACGATCGCCAACATCTCTTTTTCGTTAGTAGCATATCCCTCTTCTGCTTGGCTGAGAGATTTCGAGATATAGGCTATTGGGCGATCCTTTCCCCATTCACCTTGGGAAAGGACGGCTCCTATAGCAAAATTGGAAGCGTCAGTTGTGAGGTTAAATGCCTTTTCAAAATCTGGGAAGGCAAGGATCTCTGATGAGGTTAGTAATATCTTTAAATCTTTAAACGCCTGCAAGGCTTCATCATTTAACTTGACCGGAACACGTTTGGACTCATTAGCCCTTACTTGTGCGTACTCCCCCCTGGTCAAGATGGTTAAGGGCTTCGCGACCTTCGCGTAGTCGCGTATAAACTTCCTTTAATAGGATGTCAAGTCTTTCAAGTTTTCAGGGGCTGAGATAGTTTGTATGGCTGATACCTTGCTTGGGTCAGGTTGTATGCCCTGAGAGGTGATCACATAACCGAGAAATTCTACCTGGGTTTTCATGAAATGTGTTTTTTCTAGATTCACCTTAACGTTCACTGTCCGGAGTCGTTCGAATATAGTATCGATATTTTTGAGGTGGTCTTCTTCACTGTGACCAAAAACAATTATGTCGTCGACATAATAAATCTTTCCTATGAATTCCTTAAGGACGTCATCAATCATCCTTTGAAAGATTGCTGGGGCGTTCTTTAACCCGAATGGTAGCCTTAAGAATTCATATTTGCCGTTCATAGTCGAGAAAGCTGTTTTTGGTATATCGTTGGGTTTCATCGGTATTTGATGGAACCCAGAGGTAAGATCTAGAGTCGTACTTTGCTTTACCAAGGCTGGCTAGTGTAGAATTCATATCCGGAATTGGATAGATGTCTGCGATTGTTATGCAGTTTAGGCGTTTATAGTCGATTACAACACGATATTGCTTTTCCCCTGAGGCCTTCGGCTTCTTAGGTACAACCCATATCGGCGAGTTGTAGGGACTATTTGAAGGACGAATAGTTCCTTCCTCAAGCAGATTCCTTATCTCTTTTTCCACGACCTCTCTCATGCACGCAGGATATGGGTAAGTTTTTGCGTACACGGGTTCCGTTGTATTTGTCCTTATTTCTGCTCTAACATTTGGTCTTATTACTTCGTTTGTATCGATTGGTCCAAAAATCGATTTATATTCATTAACCATATCACGAATTTTCGTTCTAACACTTTCCGGAAGAGTTTCATCAATAACAGCATTTACCTGAGCAGAAATTCGAGCCTTAAGAGGAATAACAATACCAGGATTGAGAGTGAGAGTATTTTCTTTTTGGTCTATTACCGCTTCTAATTCTTTTAATGTGTCGTCCCCGATAATAGATAATCCCATCGAACGACACTAACCCTGGTAGGACGTAGAATGTTAAAATGGTGTCATTACCTGCTTTTTCAAAAAATTTACCAGAGACTTTTTTACTTACGACTATATTTCCAGCAGCGCAACGTACAGAGAATGGTTTTGTTACATGTGTGCTTTTTTGGTGTATTGACGGACTAATAAAATTCTTGTTAGCACCCGTGTCTATTAAGAATTTTAATTTGGTGCCTCCCTGCGTTACATATTCTATATATAGAACGCTGGAGAGGCGCCCGTCATAAAAATTACTGTGTCCTCTACTGTGTCCTCGACGTTATCTTGGACTACGCGCTGATATTCACCAGCGTAGCCTTCATCTTCATCTATAAACTCAGTATTGTACAACCTCTGTTGCTTTTTATAGCTAGGGCCATAACCCTCTGACCTGGCTCCCCTTTTGAATGGGTTACCATTCCGAGGGCGATTAATATAATCTGCCTGCCTTGATTGTACCGAGCCCAACCCCATTTTATCGTGAGGTTTCGGAGCTGTTAGCCTGGGTGGAGGATTACCATCCCGACGATAGTTTTGGGACGAACCAGGATGCGAGAATTTGTTTGGCGGTGGCATCGGTGGCCCGGTATCATTCAATCTTCCCCCATTCATAGGCCTGAAGGATTGGTTGATTGGGGCGGTTATAGAATTGGTCACGTATGGGTTATGAATCGTGTTGGTCCTGAAATTCAAATTCTGAACTTCCAAGCAAGCCGTGTAGGCTGTAAACAAAGTCTTGGGTTTCTTTATGATTAGCATACGAGAAAGATCCCCAGACAGCCCACGTATAAAGACATCTAACGTACGGTTGCGATACGTCTTTACTAATGCATTTACCGTCTCTGGTGAATACGTCTCCGTTTTAATTTTGTTGATTATGAGGGAGAATTGATGGCTCACGGTAGCATAGAACTCATCAATCTTAGAACCCCTCTGAGATAACTGACTCAACTGGTGCTGAAGAGTCCTTATGTCCCTCTTGTCTGCGTAATGCAGCGAGAGACATCTCTTGATCGCACTCCATTCGTCCTCAAATATGTTGTACGATATTAATGCGGTGTCCGCATTCCCCCTAATTTTATTTCGTATATGCTGCATTATTGGCCTGTAAATCGGCTTACCTCTTACGATTTTGAAGTCGCTCAAAATCGACTCCACGTTGTGGATCCACGACACATATTGCGTCGGATTCCCATCGAATACTTGTAGCTCTTTTACACTGTCCGGAAGCTTGCTAATCTCCTCTAGCTCAACTTCGGTCCTCGGACCTACTAAGGGTGCTTCTGCAGTACAGATACCACTCACACCACTCGCGCTAGCTGTGTTCGCAACTTCGAGCGACATTACTCTGTTTTCAACAATTTTTAATTGCTCATAAATACGATTTACCGCACCTGTCAAATCTTGAACTGATTTTTGCAACTCATCCATTTTTTGGCACGAGTTTACTTCTTTTTTCTTAAACACAAATTTTTCTTTAAGCTAATTTCAAAAAAATTTTTAATTTTTTTATTGAGGTTCTCCTCAATTTAAAATTTTCTTAAACTTTATACCAACTCTTTTTTATCTTTAAGATATTTCCTTTTAATAACTTTTATTTTCTTTAATTTCTTTATAAATATCGATTACTTCTTTCTTGTTTACTTTTTTTCTTTGAGATATTTTCCTTTAACAACCTTTCCTTTCCCAATTTTAATTTATTCTTAAGTTTTTATACAGTTTTTATCGACTCACAGGTTATTGAGTTTCATGATATATCGCACTAGTAATTATCGGTTATTCAGTTTTATGATAAGCCGCACTTTATAACAATATCTATCAAAAAAAAAAAAACAAAATTTATTATAACGGGTTTTCTAACGGAAACTCGGCAAGGAAGTGTCGTGTTAGTCCCGTTTGGACGTTTTAAAACGACCTACTATTGGCACGATCAATCTTCACACCACATCCTTATGCCTTTTCGAATATCCGCATGTTCCCATGTGAATGCAGAAAGGTGTGCTCAAGATCCAGGAAAGCGACTGTGTTCCCATGTGTACAGTGACGATTACTTTTATTAAAAAGTGTCCTGGTCTTGAATAGCACTGATTCATAGGCTTAAGGGATGCAGTTTGCCGGGTCCCTGCTCGGGTGCCAATTAAGGATTTTGCATCCTTTATTAATAAAAAAACCGAACGCCAATGTGAGTTGGCCCAACTGTTCGTACCGCTATTCAAATGAAAATACAAGACAAGAATTAATTTAATTTTATTTTATTTAATCAGCTAATTTGTTCTTCTAACTGTTCAGGTTCGCGTCTGCCGAAAGACTGACTCCCTAACCCACCTATTGGATATTCGCTCAGCCAATCCAAATGTTGAGCAAGCTGTTTCGCCTAACGGATGGTTATAGGCGTATCGCATTACGCATTACCTAAAACAATGCAAAGGTATAAGTGCAATGTCAGCAGGTTTCCATGAATGATTCACAGCGTCCGACACGGTGAAAATACGTACTTTATTCGTAAGGTTGCTGAGGCGTTCTATATTTCGAAGACTAAGGCTATGCACGAATTGCACACATCTATTTTATGTCCTTCGTTAGTGATGTTCGTCATAATTGGTGGTAAGGCTTACAAAACTGTAGAGCTTGAACTCGTGAAGGTCCTGTTATTAATTTGGATGGTTTCGTTGTTTAGTCGCACAATTAAGGTTCCTGATAAGGTTTGTATTGAGTTGTTAGATCTAAGATCACCGTTGAAGTTCGTGAGGAAGATGGTATCCTCTTGAATCAGCTCAATGACTTCATTGGTGTTAGTTCGGTAAGTGCATGCTGCGCGACCTCCTTTAAGTAGTCTAGACAGGCAATAATTTTCTGGAACTTTCTGGAGAGCTTCTTCCTTACAGAACGTAGAGTTGTTGATGGAGAGGCAATTCTTTACTATGCCATAGGTTTCATCCTGATTGACTAGGACTTTATTGAAGTCGATGTTCACTTGTTTTTCATTAACGATTGTTGGTCTAATCAGGAGCATGTTATAGTCGTTTTTTTCTGACTTTTGGTATTGACAAGATGTATAGTAGCATTGAACTGTTGGCGTAAATTGATGGGACTCCAAACTCAATGGCTTCAATTTCGTTTTCGTATGGAAGCGTCTAGAATTCATTAATCAGCATGGTAACTTCGTCATGGTTCAGGAGATTTGTATTAACGATGCCACTTTTCGCCATCTGAAAGGCTCTGACGATTTCATTTACTTCCTCCTTGATTAGTAAAACTTGATGAATGATATCCTGTTCGAATTTCTGAATGTCTGCTACCATCACTTCGTGATTAGAATTTTTAATAACCCAGTTAAGCTTCCTTGTCATGTCTTCTATTACGTTGGAAATTTTCTCGTTCACCTTGTACTGTTCATTGTTATTTTCCACGATTTCCTGGATTTTATTCCAGTCTGCTGCGTCAGGGTTTCCTGCACTCCATTTCAGTGCTGAACCTATCCATTCGATCGACCTCTGCTTCCTCAATGGTTTTGCTTTCAACAAGTTTATACGGTCGGCTATTTGATTAAGGTGAAAGTTAACCAGCTGCTTCCTGTCTAAGTCTCGGAAGTTCTTCTTTATCGATTCCGAGACCTCTTCTAGCTGATGCTCGAACTGGCTCAGGTCGATGACATGGATGAGATTAAAGTTGCCGTTGATTATCCAAGCCTTGCTCTCTTTGATGGAAACCAGCGGTGA